>JAUPFT010000009.1:6328736-6649685 GCA_036936625.1 Parnassius smintheus behrii
AAAGATCTTTAGATCTCTATATTATATTTGTTATTACAACATAAACTCATGTTTCTTCCCAGTTGTACTCTGAGAAAGTTTAATATTTATAAACTGGTGTAGATTTTGATATTCATATGAGCTTTAAAAAAACCTTAATTTATATGCTTTTTATTATTATTTTAATCAAATAGTTTCTAAGAAATAACAAACTTTCCATAAAATTGCTTTGCATGTCATACATAATATTTTGTCAACATGAAAGTTGAAAATTAGTATTGCAGAACATAGTTTATCAATGATTAAAAATTTATACATCCAATTGTTCTAGTTTGATAGTAAAATTAATTATTTGAGGAACAAACTTCCATATTAACTATAATATTCATAATATTAGGAATAGATTCATTACAACAATGTTAATGCAAATCTTTACTGACCTTTCATATGCAATGTTGGTATTGCAATATTACTTAACGTTTACTCCTGGTCCAGTACTTGGATTCAAAATGTGTATGACAAATTCTTCGGTACTTAAACACATACATATCATTTAAGCACAGGTTTCCACCAAATGCTTGAACCCATGTACAAAAGCGTGTTGGATCTTTTGTAGGATTCGGAAATTTGTGAAGTATAAAGCCATCTTCACCTACAAAAAAATTTAGTATTTTAGAAATGTTTTTGAAAAGCGAAATGACAGTAGTACAAGTAGTAGTTATAAGTATGCATCTCTAAGGGTAGAAAAGTGATGCAGAACTCTTGGGCTACCTGCGTCTCCGCTAGGTATCACATTGTTGCGCAAGGTGACACTGACTTATATTTAATATAGAAAGAGAAATAATATATGGACTGGTAGAACCTGTAAATAATTAGATTTACTCACGGCTTTTAGTGCATCCTGAAACAGTAAAATTTATCCGCGGCCATCACTAAACTATACGAACTATGTCCGGAGGAGAGATAATCGAGGTCCCTTTCATGTGCGTGGGGCAATGTATTAAGCAAAGATAATCGGAGTCCGATAATAGCCAAGACTTGGCTATTATCTTTGGCTGCCAAGTCGTACGAAAACATAGGAAAAATATCAAAAATCCAAAACATTCAAAGCACAATCCGTTACACCAGAAAAACAAAAGGCCGATCACAGACTAGATAGAGAAACCCATAGAGTAGAGTAATATATACAGAAAGAGAAACCGACGTTTGTCAAATTCAAAAACAAAACAAAATGGTAGTAGTGGGTGGTCACGTTTAGAAATTAAAACAGCAATATTCCATCTTCCAATTAAACGAACAAACTAGACTTAAAGCAGCTAAATCTTAATAAAATTAGTTGTTTAACTAATTTTCTGGCGAAAATATCTAAATTCACACATTACTAACACGTCGTTTTAATCAAAGTGATACTACTACTTAATTTGATTTAATTAATTAAAATAACGCACTTCCGGACGTAAACTTACTCCAGCGCTGTCCTTTGGGGAGTTGTGGAACTAAATATGCAATGCTAGTTTCTATAGAACAGAAAAATGATCTAACTACCAAGGCTACATCCAGTGTTGCCAACTTGACGGGATTCCCGTTAGATTTGAATGACAGCGAGGTTGGCAAAGGGAAAAAATTGTGTTTAACGGCTAACGGATTTTTTAACGGGACAACAAAAATTTACGTTTTTTAGATTTGTTTTCGAAATAAAAATAATTTGGAAATGGCAAAAATTAAATCATAATTTTATTTATTTTTTTAGTTAATAATACGAAAACATGTGCAATATTTATATTTATTAAATTTTCATTAGATGTAATTCTTTTAAATACGTTAGGGCACACCGAAATTATAGGGAATAAAATATTTCAGATTGAGTTACAATAAAACATTTTTTTAGAATTTGAATACTGGCCTCTTAGAATATTAATAACATTCAAACAATTTTAAAAGATGTTTAAAAACAAAAACTATGTTGGCTTAAAGTTGACACGTCGTTAACAGAAATAGAGCTCACGCGTGAACATTTCCGTGCCATAATTTATCACAATTTTTGTCGCGGCTTATCTCAAGATAAATGTCTCAGCGAACTTGTTTCGATTTACGATGTCGAAGCACTGAGTCAAACGACAATATACCACTGGTATGCCGAGTTCCGACGCGGTCGTGTGTCGGTCAGCACTGTTTCTTCTGCAGGTCGACCAAGAACAGCGGTCACGCCTGAAAACATTGCAGCTGTGCGAACTATTATATTAGATGACCGTCATGTGACATACGAGCAGATTCGGGCTGTTATCAGTATCGTAATAACTGCAATTCAGTCGATATTACATAATGAGCCGTGTGTAAGAAAGCTAGTTTCCCGCTGGGTTCCCCACAATTTGTCCTAATAGCAAAAGGCGGCTCGTGTAGATTAATGCCGGAATACTCTGCAACGCTTCAACGGAGGGAAGTCAAATGCCGTTTATAATATCGTCTAAGGTGACGAATCATGGATTTATTCATTCGAACCTGAAAGAAAACATCAGTCAGCAGTTTGTTTCTTCGAAGACGAGATCAAACCAACGAAAAAGGTTCGCTCCCGCAGCGTGTCAAAGAAAATAGTCGCTACGTTTGTCTCGAAAAAGTGGCATTTTCCTACAATTCCTTTACAGGAACGCAGGACTGTTACCGCTGAGTGGTATATCACGGTTTGTTTGCCAGAAATCATAGCCAAACTCCGAAAAAATAACCCGAAACGTCGCATTATCTTACAGCACGATAATGCGAGCTCCCATACGGATCGGAATACAAATGAATTTTTGAAGCAAGAAAACGTTGAGCTGATGAGCCATCCTCCGTACAGTCCTGATCTGAGCCCAAACGATTTCTTTACACTCCCTAAAATGAAAGATTTATTACGCGGTCAACGGTTTGAAGACCCCGAAGCAGCTGTGGAAGCGTACAAATCAGCCACTTTGTCAACATAAACTTCAGACTAGAATTACTGTTTTAATGATTACTTTGCACGAATGGAAAAGTGCATTAAGTTGAACGGAGAATATTTCGAAAAACAATAAAATACAATAATTGAGCTATACCGTGAATGTGGTTTTTCTTATTCCCGATCATTTCAGTGTGCCCCTCGTACAGCTCGGAAACTGTTTTGTCGTTGATCAGCCGAAATAATGCGCCACTGTTGAATATATAGTAAACTTTCAACTACTCTATTTATTTCATTCTCTCTCTCTCTCTCTCTCTCTCTTTACTGCTTGAGTCGCATATCCTGTGAACCTGTGATATTCTTGAAAGTCAATAAGTTTTAGTTCGATAAAATGACTTTATTACCTATGGCATGTAGTAGATGGCGCTATTACAAATCTCAAATAGAAAATGTTCGGTTTCCAATGGATCTCACAGACTTAAACAGAGTACTGCAGCCCGAAGTGATCCATTTGAATGATCCATCCGAATGTACTTGTGACGAAATTTACTAGAATGATTCGGTTACTAGAAATGAATGATTGACACTTATTTATCGTACTTGACTTGGGATTTGACGGGATTATAGTATTAATAGTAATAATAAGCTTTTTATTTGTCTCAGTTCACACATATTATTAAAAAGTACAAATAAAAATCATCACAAACTTAACTTAGAAACATACTTAAGTAACATAAAAGTAATGAGACAAACTGGCATGTAACTCAGCTATGTGGTGATTTTAGGTCACCACTGGTATTCTGCCACAGCCGACTATTTTAATAAACACAGTATCTTAACCTAATTATGGCATTGACGTAATACAACTAAAGAATAGACTAAAATATTTATTCATATGTGCTATGTAAATTTAGGTAAAGGAAACAACCGCCTCTGGACCTACCAAAAACTTCAACGACCCTCAATGGTATTAGCCCAAAGATTTTTTGAAAATCTAAGATGAATCATGAACTTAAGAACATCACTGTTAATAATGTTGTATTCTCTATAACGGGAGCTAGATTTTAATGTTGGCAACACTGGCCCCATCGCATCGCTCCATTCATGAAGGTTAGAGAACAGGAGAACGATCAACGTAGAAAATAGTGTCCAGAAATATGGACACAATAAGTAAGGCGCTGCGATCGCTCCAGGTTCAGTCAAAGTAAAAGTAAAAGTCATTTTGAGTCTATTTTTCCGATCAGATGCTAAATCGCTTGCACACCCACGCACAATACAATATTTCTCCATTTTTAATGTTTCTTTTCGTCAAAAATTACAAAATTACGGAGCATGAAAATTTTCTCATAAAAATGAAATGAAAATGTGTACATTATTCAACTTACTTCATCTACTTGTACCACTGACCTCTATATATACAAGTACGCTGGACTGGCTATACCATAGAAAATGACTGTGCCAATTTGAAGCGCCACTAAAGGATGTCTTTAAAAATAAAATTGACATAATATGTCAAAGTCTGTTGTCTCATTTATATTATCTTATTTAATAAGTCCTTATTTTGAACTTTTAAACTAAAAAACGAAAGTATTTTATGTTTTTTCATTGTGTATAATATTAGTTACATAATAAGAATTATTTTACTAATAATGTGAGTGTGTGTAATCTGTAAAACACGTTACCAAAAGGGAAGTGTTATAACATTTCACAAGTAAGTGAATTTGCAGCAAATATTAAACAAATTAAAACCATTTGATAATATAAGTACTTAAAAATTTGTTACTAATCTTAATATCATATATAACAAGATCTTCGGCTATTTATTACTGAGTTTTGATAAACAATAAAATTCAATAGGGTTGTCGAGTTCCTTGACTAAAATACTTATCGATGTTCTTTCCTACCCATATCTGTTAACAAACAAAGTCGCCAACAACAGTTGATTATCAAATGTTTATTAATTAACGGGTTTCCAATTGAACCTAGACTAAAAATATGGCTTAAAAGCATAAATACTGTGCATTGGCGTCCGAAAAAAAATGATCATATTTGTTCCAAACATTTCACAGACGACTGTTTTATTAGACGTGAGAACTGCACCAAAAGTGAAAGTAAAAGTAAAAAAGTGCAGTATACCGACAATATTTTCTGGTAGGTAGTACCAGTAAGTATAAAAGTATTAGATTATTATTTCGAATGTTTTTTTTTATTTCTTCTTTCCTCATTTTCCACCAAACTCAAGGGCCATAGCCAAGTGTCGAAAGGTCACCTGATGATGTCGAGCCACGTTGTATGTGTTTTGGTGGGCTGCGGCTAGAGGAGATTCCTCTCCCTGTACCGCTGTAGTCGAGGTGGAGTCGTAAGGGAAGAAGAGTGTTGGTATGGCGATTGGCGATGCGCCACTCGACTATCTTTTGCGACTTTGGTGAGGCTGCACCACTTGATGCTTTCAAGTGCTCGTTCTTCCCTGGCTTCATTCACATATCGGGCTCGGGGAGTCCGTAGTGCAGGTGGAGTTAGAGGACGCGAAGGGCAGTGTGGCTTACTTCTGATGCGCCTTATCTGAGAATGAAAACGGGGAGGAGAAGTCAGAAACTAAGGAGGGGCCGCCATTAGGCGGCTGGCGGCGGAGTGGCCGCGGATGTGCATGAAAGCATTTCCATGGAACTGCCAATTTGCGGCGGAGGTAGAACAACGGTACGGTAAAGTATTTCAGGGATATTACCGGGTGACGTAATATCCCTGAAATACTTTACCGATGCATTGGAAGACGTTTTCAAGCTACTGGACTGGAAAGGATATGGTATTAACGTCAATGGCGTGTACGTCACACACCTTCGATTTACCGACAATATAGTCCTTATGGCAGAATCGCTAGAGGACCCACGCACTTTGTTCAATGACCTCAATAGTGTCTCCCAACGGATAGGTCTTGAGATGAACATGGAAAAAACAAAAGTCATGTGTAATGTCCATGTCACACCTATGCTGGTGGTTTTTGGGAGCACTTAGCTGAACTTGTTGACGAGTATTTTTACTTGGGAGTCCGACTAGGTATGTTCAACTTCGACCGACAGGTCAATTGACGGATTCAACTCGGCTGGGCAGCGTTCGGGAGATTACAACACATCTTCTCGTCAGGAATACCTCAAAACTAGATTGTACAACCAGTGCGTGTTGCCAGTTTTGACCTATGGATCTGAGACGAGGTCTTTCACTACTGGCCGTATGACGAAGCTTGAAGTCGCTCAGTGAGCTATGAAGAGGGCTATGCTCAGGGGTTCAAACTTAGGAATGAGTATATCTGCAGCAGAACCAGAGTGACCGACATCGCCCAATGGATTAGTAAGCTGAAGTGGTAATTGACCTGCCATATAGCTCGAAGAACCGAATACCGATGGGGAAAAAAATTATCGAGTGGCAGCCTCGTACCAGCAGATGAAGTGTAGTACGTTCCCCCACTAGATGGAGTCAAAACCTGGTAAGACATGCAGGAAGTTGATGGATGCAGGTGGCTCAGGACCGTGCTTTGTGGCATAGCTTGGGGGAGGCCTATGTTCAGCAGTAGACTTGTGAAGGGTTTTAATGATAATTAATGATTATTGCATTATAATAATATGATACATAAATATAATGGATGTTACGGGTAGAGTCCATCTATCCATAGAGTCCATTCTATTTATTTAGGTATGGTAGGGTATAGAATTTTTATCGATATAATTTGGTACACTATCTTATCCCTATTATTAGTTCCGTGGACGTGCACTTTTGCTGTCAGCGCCAAAATGGCGGAAATCAAATCGCTTCATCATGTCACGTCTATAGCCAGTCCAGCGTACTTGTAATAGAGGTCAGTGACTTGTACTCATAAACAGCTAACTTCGCAGTCACTACTCACCGACGTCAGCGCCGCTATACCATTGAGTTATACAACACTAGAGGAGCAAATCACATTACCGCGCGTCAAAAAAGTGTAACCACTATCCAAACGCGATGACGTAGCTTTGAAACTAATAACCATTTTAAATAAACATATATCTATCTCACTTACACAAGTTGCGAAAACAATATCGATTCGATCTAGTCTATCTTTATCTAATCGATAAAGATAGACTCGATAGATTAGATAAAGATAGATTAGATAGAGATAGTAGAATATTCCTAAAATCGTAAGTAAGTAAGTTCAGAAAAAGAACTTAATAGAATAGGTATCTTTTGTTCTTGATGATTGTTGATTATCTTTTGTTTTTAGTCGCACGAATAGCAAATTATTTTTTAAGTATTTTTAATTTAATTACGATTTTAATTTTAAGTGGATTTAATTAAAATCGTAGTTTAAGGTATTTCAGCTAAAAAAAAAGTACTGAATAGAATAGGTATATTTGGTTTTTTATGATCGTTGATAATCATTTGTCTCTAAATGGTAAGTGTTTACATATTTTTTACTGCGGCACATACTAATAAGTACCTGGTTGACCGAGCTTTGCTGGGTATTTTTCAATTTTTTTTTAATTCGTGTGTTTTGGAAAATATATTTAGATACAAATTACATACTGATGAAATACAAATAATATTTTTTGATCTTAGCAACATAATAGAAAAAACTGAACGGGTTATTTGAATAAAAAATCATGAGTGCAATTAGTTTAATTTAAATTTTCGTGTTTTTAAAAAATACTAAAAAAAGGTCTCGAAAAAATAGATTTTCTCAATAAAGAAAGGAACTTGAAAAAAAAAATTAAAAAAGTCGGCCGGTCGGTCTGGGCTCGAATCAGGGTATTACGATTCTGTGACCGCCTAATATACTAATTAAGCTATTTATAATCATTAATAAACTGTCAAAATTTACCTTCTTATTCTAACGATATTGTAGCAGTTTTTCATTGCCTAAAAACACGGACAAAAAGACATTTTCTAAAAATAAATCCTAGCTAGATCGATTTATTGTCCCGGAAACTCCCTGGACACTAAATTTTATGAAAATCGTTGGAGCCGTTTCCGAGATCCCGATTATATATATACAAGAATTGCTCATTTAAAGGTATAGGATTAGGCAATTTGTTCATAGACAATCATACGTAAGTCTAGAACTGAGTAAATTTGTACAGAAATTATAAAGTCACAAACGTTCAATTCAGTCAGAAGACGTCGTCATTCGAACATAGGTCGTAGTACAGTGAATGCCAGAAGAGTATGTTCACAAAGAGATGAAGAATCGTCAACAGAACGTGAGGCTTGACTCAGTCAGCTTAGGGATAGATAGGGCTCAGCTCAGATATAGAGCTGAGAGAGAGAATATTCAGTAGAGCGTGAGGTTCGCCGCAGCCGGGATCGAGATAGGCATTCGGTTCAGAGAGACAGAGAATCGTCAGTAGAGCGTGAGGCTCGACTCAGTCAGCTTAGGTATAGATATAGAGCTGAGAGAGAGAGAGAATCTTCAGTAGAGCGTGAGGTTCGCCGCAGTTGAGATAGGTATAGACATCGAATACAGAGAGCCAGAGAATCATCAGCACGAGTTACTAATTCATGGGTAAATAAAGAAAATTCCGCCATGAATTACGATCCTTCGATTTCTTACAAGGACGATCGTATAGTATCAATAGGTACTACGTCAGTAGTGTGTGAACATTGCTTGGCATTGAAATTCAAGGACGAATCAAAAGACATGTGTTGCTTACAAGGAAAAGACAAATTAGAAGAAATTCTCCCTCCACCTCAACCACTTCACTCTCTTCTTACGGGTGATCATCAGAAATCCAAACAATTCATGCGCAATATACGCCGTTATAATAACGCATTTTAAATGACCTCTTTTAAGAGTAAGCAAGTCGTTGAGCGTGGGTTCATGCCTACATTTAAAATTCAAGGGCAGGTGTACCACTTAGCTGGGAGCTTGCTACCACTTCGACCCGATGATCACAAATTTCTGCAAATATATTTTATTGCAGATCCAGATACACAAGCATCTACGCGGTGTTCAAGTGTTGCACAGTCAATTGATAGAGATTTAATTAGATCTCTCCAAGATACGTTACATTCTCATAATTGCTATATACAGTCTTTCAAAACTGCGATTGAGAGTATTCCAGCAGATACTCCTGACTTTAATGTCGCAATCCATGCAAATAAAGTTCCTGTTGGAGAACACAGAGGACGATATAATGTGCCTTCCACGAGTGAAGTAGCAGTGGTGATAGCTGGACAGCAATTTCACAAAAGAGATTTTGTATTGCATAATCGTGATGATAATTTGCAAAAAAATTCAGTTACACAGATCTTATGACAGCTTACAATATCCGTTGATGCTATGTCGTGAGAAAATGGTTATGCCATTAATATTTCTCAAGTTGACCCAATCGATGGTACACCTCTGCGTAAAACAGTGTCATCTATGAACTACTATTGCTACCGTATAATGACAAGACTTAACAATTTCAACACTTTGTTAGATATGGAATGTTAAAAAACCAACACTTGGTAGATCAATATGCGAAAATTGAATCTGAGAGATTGGCCTACATCTGTAATAATCAAACTAAATTGAGAGCCAAAATTACGTTCATCTTCAGGATGCTTTACAGACGAACGAACACGTCAACGGCATTGGGCAGTTGGTTATACTGCCTTCGTCATTCACAGGTGGACCTCGATATTTACACGAAAAGTCGCAAGACGCCATGACTTACGTCAGAAATTGCGGCAAACCTGATTTATTTATAACTGCAACATGTAACCCAAATTGGCCGTAAATCAAAGAAAATATTAAGACCAATTTAACTCCACAAGACAGATACGATATAGTTAACAGAGTCTTCCATTTAAAAGTACAGAAACTCCTGCACCTCATTAACAAGTCTTATATATTCGGTCCCACGCGCTGTCATATGTACACAATAGAATGGCAGAAACGTGGCTTGCCACATGTACACCCGCTGGTGTGGTTAGTGAACAAAATTAGACCAAACCAAATTGACAGGGTCATTTCAGCTGAATTACCGGATAAAGATGAAGATCCTATCCTGTACGAAATCCGAATTCTCCATGTATGCGAGATTCTAAATGCAGCAAAAAAATTCCGAAGTCGTTCCAAACTCAAACAATTACTAGCGAACTTTAACAGTGGTAGAGCCATGCGGCAGCTTTGCTGTTGCACGTATGGGCCGGCTCAAACCGGAGTGGTACCACGACCTCACAGAATACCGGCGTGAAGTGGAAGTTCTGCTTCCGCGTTTCGTCTGGTGAGTGCAGGTGGCCGGAGGCCCAAATCCTCCCCCCCCCCATCAACATGGTAGCGGAATTAAATGAAGATAGACTACCCCAGGAGGGTACCAGCACCCCTGGAGAATCCCTCGCTGAGCATCCACGACCATGTTTCTCCACTTCTGAGCGTGGGTGCTCAGGCTGCCCCGCGTATTCTGGGGGGGGAGGCGAAATTCCGCTCAAGACTACAACTGCTCGGGGCAAACGGAGCAACAAGACCAAGGCGACCCCTGCCACGCTGTCCGTGAATTTCTGCAATATCAGGGGACTTCACTCTAACCTAAACGCCGTCCACTACCATCTCGAGACGGCGAGGCCGGCTCTGCTCTTTCTGACCGAGACGCAGGTAACCTCTCCGGCTGATGTCTCGTATCTCTCCTACCCGGGGTACAAACTGGAACACTCCTTTGTGCCTCGGGCTGGAGTTTGCGTTTACGTCAGAGAGGACATCTGTTCTCGACGCCTCGGCAGACTTGAAGGTTCGGACCTGTCCATCCTTTGGCTACGCGTAGACAGCGACGACCATCCGCGCGTCTACGGGTGCCTCTATAGGTCCCACAGCGGTAATGCCGAAACAGACCGACTCTTCGACCACGTCCAAATGGCTGCAGATTCGTTGCTACAGCAGACCCCCTCCGCAGAGATCGTGATCCTCGGCGACTTTAACGCCCATCACGCCGAATGGCTCGGTTCACGTTTAACCGATCATGCGGGGAGATCTGTTCATGATTTTGCCTTGGCATATGGTCTGACACAACTGGTTACTTCGCCTACGCGGATTCCAGATGTGGAGGATCTGTTGGACCTTCTGCTGACCTCTCACCCGGATGGATATCAGATTTCCGTCGACGCCCCTTTAGGCTCCTCGGACCATTGTCTGGTCCGGAGTGTTGTGCCACTCACGCTGAAATCGCGGTTGCATTCTGCAGGCTGCCGCCGTGTTTGGCACTATAGGTCAGCCGATTGGGATGGGATGCGGTCTTTCTTTGCATCCTACTCTTGGGGGCGGGTTTGCTTCTCGCCGGATGATCCCAACGTTGTTGCGGATTCTGTTACTGATGTGGTACTTCAGGGTATGGAACTTTTTATTCCTTCCTCTGTGGTGCCCATTGGAGGCAAATCTCAGCCATGGTTTGGTCACTCCCGTAAAATAGCATCATGCTATAAGCAGGAGTGCTACCAAGCCTGGGTTGATGCATCAGCGTCCCGGGATGTAAACACCAGCGCTCTAAAAAAGAAGTGTAATTCCGCCTCTAGGTCCTTCAAAAGAGTCATTGCCAAGGCAAAGTCAGAGCACATAGGCAGAATTGGCGAGAAACTAGTTCGCCTTCCTTCTGGAACCCGTGCATTCTGGTCTCTTGCCAAGGCTGTCCAGGGGAATTTCTGTCAGCCATCTCTTCCATCTCTGCACAGGGAGGACGACTCACTGGCCCATTCTGCAAAGGAGAAAGCCGATCTTCTAGGCTCCTACTTTGCGTCTAACTCGACTCTCGATGACGGGGGGAATAAGCCGCTGACCATCCCGCGGTGTGAGTGCTCCATGCCGGAAGTGCAGTTCACACAGCGCTCGGTTCGCAAAGCACTCCTCTCCCTTGACATCCACAAGTCGAGTGGGCCTGACGGAATCCCCCCAATTGTGCTGAGGACGTGTGCTCCAGAGTTGGCACCGGTTTTAACGCGTCTTTTCCGGTACTCCTACTCCCTAGGCGTAGTCCCAAAATCATGGAAGACGGCTTTCACCCGATCCCTAAAAAAGGCGACCGCTCAGACCCGTCCAACTACCGGCCAATCGCCATCACCTCCTTGTTCTCCAAAACAATGGAGTCCATTGTAAACTGCCAGCTCATGAGGTACCTTGAGGATCACCAGCTGATTAGTGACCGCCAATACGGTTTTCGCCGTGGTCGGTCAGCTGGTGATCTTCTGGTCTACCTCACTCACAGATGGGCGGAGGCAGTAGAGTTCAAGGGGGAGGCATTGGCCGTTAGTTTGGACATTGCGAAGGCCTTCGATCGGGTTTGGCACAGAGCGCTTCTTTCGAAGCTCCCTTCCTATGGGCTTCCCGAGAAATTGTGCGATTGGATCACCAGCTTTCTTGCAGATCGGAGCATCAAGGTCGTTGTAGACGGTGCAAGCTCCGATTGCAAGCCTATTAATGCTGGTGTTCCACAGGGCTGCGTGCTATCGCCAACGCTGTTTCTTCTGCATATCAATGATATGTTGCATACCCGTAACATTCATTGCTATGCAGATGACAGCACTGGTGATGCTCTTTACACCGGCCGAGCCAATATTTCTCGGGAAAACGTCTCCGAGTGCCGGGACAAACTTGTGTCTGAAATCGAGTCTTTGCTGAACAGAGTCTCGGATTGGGGACGACTAAATCTAGTCCAGTTTAACCCCCAGAAGACACAAGTTTGCGCGTTAACCGCTAAAAAGAACCCCTTTGTCGTATCCCCTCAGTTTCAAGGCACTCCCCTTGTTGCCTCAGCCAGTATCAGAATCCTCGGCGTCGACATATCGAGTGACGTGCAGTTTCGTGGTCACTTGGAAGGGAAGGCCAAATTGGCCTCTAAAAAGCTTGGCGTGCTCAGCAGAGCGGGACAGTATTTCATGCCGGCACACCGCCTGCAACTTTACAAGGCGCAGGTTCGGCCGCACATGGAATACTGTTCCCATCTCTGGGCTGGGGCTCCCCAGTACCAGCTCCTTCCACTTGACCGCATCCAGCGCAGAGCGGCTCGAATCGTCGACGACCGAGTGCTTTCCAATCGGCTCGATTCACTGGCGTTGCGAAGAGATGTTGCATCTCTTTGCGTATTTTATCGCATCTATCACGGGGAGTGCTCTGAGGAATTGTTCGGATTAATCCCAGCCGCCAAATTTCGTGAACGCACGACACGGCAAACGTCCCGATACCATCCACACCATCTGGATGCTTGGCGGTCCACCACTGTACGTTTCACAAGGAGTTTTCTTCCACGTACAACCTCTCTGTGGAATAGTTTATCACCGGCGATTTTTCCGGACCGATACGACCTGGGGACCTTCAAGAAAAGAGCTCACTCCTTTCTAAAGGGCCGGCAACGCACCCGCAATTCTCCTGGTGTTGCGGTTGATCATGGGCGGCGGTAGTCACTTAACATCAGGTGAGCCGCATGCTCGTTTGCCCCCTCTTCTATAAAAAAAAAAAGAAAAAAGCGATGACGGATATCCCAAACATCGTCGACGATCGCCAGAATAAGGTGGGCAAAATGCTACCGTCCGAAACCATGATATTGATAACCGATGGAGCGTTCCCTATAATCCGCTCCTTTTGAAAAATTTTGATGCCCACATCAACGTAGAGTTGTGCAATTCGAAAAAGTCAATCCAATATGTTACTAAGTACATCAATAAAGATAGTGATCAAGCCACTTTCAGCATAAAATCACCAAATGAAGTGGAAAAATATCAGTTTGGACGTTACATCTGCAGCTCTGAAGCTGTATGGAGGATTTTATCATTCGAAGTGCACGACGGGGCTCCCACAATTGTCCACCTTGCAGTTCATTTAGAAAATGGACAAAGAGTATATTTCATGGCGAACAATATACAAGAAGTTGATAATAACCCCCGAGATACAGCATTGACAGCATTCTTCAGGTTATGTGCTCAAGATGATTTCGCAAAAACACTGACATATGACAGAGTTCCAAGTTACTATACACGGAACCAGAGTTTTAAAACTTTTCAACGGCGAAAATAAGGTACTGCGGTTGATGGTTTCCCCGGAGTAAAAAAACGGATGCTCTTGGCAGAGTTTACGTGATTCATCCCAACAACAGCGAATGCTTTTATCTGAGAATGTTACTGCATATTGTAAAAGGCCCGACATCCTTTGCACACCTAAGAACTGTACAAGGTGTTGTTTACAATACTTATCAAGTAGCATGCAAAACTATGGGGCTCTTGGAAGACGATTCTCACTGGGAAAACACATTATCAGAAGCAGCTGTTTGTAGTAGTAGCCATATCATTAAGATATTTATTTGCCGTCATAGTAACGTTTTGTCAAGTAACGGATTCTGTTAATCTATGGAATAAATTTCAAGAAAACATGACCAGTGATATTCTGAATCGGCGACGGCGAGAGTTAAACTCAGATGATATACAATATGATCAAAACATATTTGATGAAGAACTATTTGAATTGAATGAAGTACTGAAATTACTTTCGGGTAAATCAATCAAGGATTTTGGGCTGCCGACGCCAGCTAATGCTACTAACTCAGATTTAAATAACAGTGCCGAATACACAAGAGAAGCATCATATGATCATACGAGACTTTTACAAAATATAGCTCAAGATGAGCCACGATTAAACATCGATCAGAAAAAAGTATTCACTGCATTACTATCAACAATTGATAACAATGAAGGGAAATTGTTTTTCGTTGATGCCCCAGGAGGTACAGGAAAAACATTTTTGATTAAAAAAGTGATTCTGCTTTTAAAAAAAGTGAGATCTACCGGAAAAATTGCGTTAGCTGTTGCGTCATCCGGCATTGCCGCTACGCTTTTAGAAGGAGGTCGAACCGCACACTCTACATTCAAGCTCCCGCTGAAAATCGCCACCGATGACAATAACAGCGTCTGTAGTGTTTCTAAACAGAGCAATACAGGAAAATTGATGCGTGACTGCTCATTAATAGTTTGGGACGAAGCTACTATGTCAAACAAGACGTCTGTGGAAGCACTGGATAGGACAATGCGCGATATGCGCAACAAAAATTCACCTATGGGTGGATGTACAATTCTGTTCTCCGGAGATTTTCGTCAAATCCTACCAGTTGTGACTCGAGGAACACGTGCTGACGAAATAAATGCTTCCCTAAAAAGATCGAACCTTTGGCCACATGTCAATAAATTAGAGCTTAAAACTAATATGAGGGTTTCGTCATCTTCACGTGAGAACAGACTATTTCCAGAGATGCTGCTAAAAATTGGCAATGGAGAGTTAACACAAAGTGAGGGAAGGATTAACCTTGAAAACCTTTGTGTTTTGATAGACAACATCCAAGAGTTAGTCAACAATGTCTATTCTGACATTGATAACATAAGTTATAAGACAATATCTTGGTTTAAAGAAAGAGCGATTCTGTCACCAACTAACGAACAAGTAGATAAGGTAAATAACTTGATTCTTTCAAAGATTGATGCGCCGACGAAAATATACTACTCGGTCGATACTGTTCTCGATTTTGAAGAAGCTGTGCATTTTCCTACAGAATTTCTAAACTCTTTGAACCAGTCTGAACTCCCTCCTCACAAAATATTGTTGGAAGTAGGTTGTCCTGTTATTTTATTAAGAAACTTAAATCCACCTAAACTTTGCAATGGCACGCGTTTTCTGGTAAAATCTCTGAAAACTTTCATAATGGAGTGCACAATACTCACAGGATGTGGTACCGGAGAAGATGTATTGATTCCCCGAATCCCTCTGATACCATCGGATTTACCCTTCCAATTTAAACGTTTACAGTTTCCGGTAAAAACATCTTTTGCAATGACCATTAATAAATCGTAGGGTCAAACCTTCAACGTTTCAGGCTTAGATTTGAGCGTTGACTGTTTTTCACATGGCTAACTGTATGTCGCTCTTTCAAGAGTAACCTCTAGAGAAAACATGTTTGTATTGTTTAATGACAAGAAAGCTGTGAACGTTGTGTATAAAGACATTCTGTAATATATTAATTGTTTTAAAAATAAAATAAATAGGTAAAAATGTAAAAAGTAAATAAGTAAAAATGTAGTGTATGAATTTAGATATTCCAAAGATAGCAGGAAATCTTCATGGTAAGTATAGGGAAAGGGGAATTGTTTTACTCCAAATTTAACGCATGCAGGCCAAGGGCAGTAATGAATTAATCAAAACTACTGGATCGATTTTAATCATTTTTTCAGTGAGTGACATAGGCCATATATTTTATACCCGTGCAAAACCGGAGCGGGCCGCTATGTTTTATATACAACGTTCACAGTTTTTCTGTAGTGTATTTAGTATCAGCAATTCACCCGACCGAAGCCGGTGCGGGTCGCTAGTGTAATATAGTGCTTTAGTACGTAGAGATCGTTCTCCTGTTCTCTAAGGGGGCGTCCATAAATTACGTGAGGTGTTTTTTTAAATTTTCTGTCCCTCCCTCCTCCCTGGTGAGATGTCGTGAGATTTTTTTCAACCCCCTCCCTCATCCCCCAATCTCACGTGAGATTTTTCAAAATTTGGGTTTCTTACGTAAAAGCGTTGGATTGTTATTGTAAAAAGCAAAAAATTGCTTCGTGCTTTTATTTACGACTAGTTAAGACTAGTAATCAATATTGCTGAGAGTTATAAGTGTAATAAAAATTTAACAATAGAACACTTAAATCGTGACTACTGTGATTAAAAAAAGAATATCTACTCTAATTCAGTCCATGGAGAATCATGCGCGGTCTCAAGAGAGACTATTGGAACCAACATGTTCATATGATTTTCAGTAAAATCATCTGCTCCTTCAACTTCGTTCTGATCTAGCCACTCTAAGCCGTTGGTGCTTGCGCACAGTAACTCATTAGCTCGTCTTGTGACAATCCGTGAGGGTTGCACTTTGCGGAAGATACGCGCTTGCTTGTGGGCTGCTCGCCTGTGCTCTGCAGCTCTTGAGATAGATGCAAAGTAAATACCGAATGTACTGCAGCATCTTTTCTATAAATCATCACCGGACACTTGGGTAATAGAGATCATAAGGCATGCGTAAACGGTAAGTTTTACAAAAAAGTTAAGAAGAAACAAAAGATGCAAAATTTTATTTTCTACAAGTGCATAGTTTCCGAGATATCGGCTGAAAACGTTTTTTCAGGATGGCGCTTAAGCGCCACCTGGATCTGTCAGCATTTTGTGATTTTATGCTGAGTAAATGATTCTAAACCTTATAAAAAAATAAAATTGGATCGGAAATTTAGTGCAAAGTTAAATTCTATTTTTACTGTACGATTTCATTAAACATTTTATTTGTCAACAACGTCCTACAATCGTCGTTTCTCTAGCGCTCACGTGACCTTCATACAAATAATTCGATATTTTAACTGTCGATAATTTTTATTTTTGGATAAGAATATGCTAATAACTCTAAGTTATATTTGCCTTCATTAAAAAAATTGTCTTTGGCCAAACTTACTATACTCTTTGGCTTGACCATAGGTTTGACTAATTGGTTTAATAATCTGACATTTCAGTAGTGGTTAATCCACAGAGTACCTTTGTATAAACTGAAAGGTTAATCGTATTACGAAATTACGATATACGCTTAGGATTAAATCTTAATCATGTACAATCTGGATTAAATGGACCAAAATAGTACCTATAATTTTTTTTTCGTTTCAATCAGAAAAAAAAATTGCGTGATATTTGCCGAGACCCCCCCTCTCTCCAACATTAGATTAAATGAGATTTGACTCGACTCCTTAAACATCTCACGTAATTTATGGACGCCCCCTAACCTTCAGGGCTCCATTCATACGTGAGGAGCGAGGACTGTGTTTTTATGCACAATGAACGCGCCAAGAAAAATACCGCACCAACAAAGCGCAATAACCAAATTGTCGCATTTGTTATTATTTAGCACGTAATAAATGCAAAATAATGTTTTTTCTACCTACTATTGGTCACTAACTTACAAATTTTGTTCGCAAATATTGGGTCCTAACATATGAAATTAGCGTTTTGTCGTACTAACCACTTTGATCTGAAATATCTCCTCTTTGGTTAAGAATCCCAAATTCAAATTTATAAATTAAATTAACTGGTACATCTGAGTATTGAAAACAGTCATTCATTTGTTTTTTCCTCATTATTTTTTCATTGGCGCCGCTTATTACCGCACAATGGAAAACATGAAATATCGGTATATTTACGAGTACGAATTCTACCGTTGCACTCATAGATAATAGATATAATTTTAACATTTCTATGGTGGCACCAGTGCTGCAGAAACAGCTCGAAAGATAAATGATGCGTACGGCGTTGGTGTAGCAAAAGATAGCACGGTACGTTTTTGGTTTCAACGTTTTTGTTCTCGAAATTTCGACCTTCAGAACCAACCCCGTGGACGGCCGGAGACCAAAGTGGAAAATGAAGAATTAAAGGCTATTGTGGAAGCGGATCCATCACAAAGCACTTCAGAGATAGCTCCAGGCTTCGGGGTAAGTGATAAAACTGTATTAATCCCCTTGAAGCAATTCGGGAAAGTAAAAAAAATTGAACGATGCGTACCAGCATGAATTGAGTGAATCGAACTTGCAAACACGCGTCGACTGCTGTGTTACTTTGCTCAACCGACACAGAAATGAAGGGATTTTAAATCGAATCATTACTTGTGATGAAAAGTGGATACTGTACGATAATTGGAAGCGCTCGTCGCAATGGCTGAACCCTGGAGACCCAGCCAAATCCTACCCTAAACGAAAATTG
Source organism: Parnassius smintheus behrii (assembly GCA_036936625.1). Lineage (NCBI taxonomy): Eukaryota > Metazoa > Arthropoda > Insecta > Lepidoptera > Papilionidae > Parnassius > Parnassius smintheus. Next base: position 6,347,375 of record JAUPFT010000009.1, read on the forward strand.
ACTTAGTAAAAGTTACTTGTGCGTGTTTGGTGGACTTGCGCCGGTGCCGTTCACTACAGCTTTCTAAAATCAGGCCAAACGATTACGGCGGATATCTATTGTCAGCAACTGCAAACCATGAAGAAAGAACTAGCTGCTAAACAACCGAGATTGGTCAATCGCACAAGGGTACTGCTGCTTCACGACAGCGCAAGACCACACGCTGCACAACAAACAACCACTAAGTTAGATGAACTACAATTGGAACATCCACCGTATTCCCCGGACCTTGCTGCAACAGATTACTTTTTTTTCCGGAATTTGGACAACTTCTTACAAGGAAAAAAATTCTACTCCGATGCGGCAGTCCAAACCGCCTTCAAAGAGTTTATTGATTCTCGCCCTCATGGTTTTTTTAGTAAAGGGATCAATGAACTACCTATGAGACAGAGAGATATACTTTGATTAATTAAATATATTTTACAAAAAAAATTGATTTTATATTCCTCCCGTACAAAACGCCAATTTCATATGTAAGGACCTATTATTTGTATTGCAAGCACAGAAATCTATTAATTAGATTTCTGTAATTGCAAGCAATGAATTTGCAGTAAACGATATATAAACTTAAAAAAATTATAAAGTAATAACTTTAAAAATAATAAAGATAAAAAAGCAATCGATTTTTAAATGATCACGGTTCGAGCTCGTGATTAGCAAATCCGTTTATGGTCATATATTTAAAAATAAATTTATAGTTAGCGAACTGACAAATAAAAATAAATAGTAATAAAAAAAATTAGCCGAAATTATTCCTGTAGTCTTCTCTGCGAATGGGCTAATCCCAGTCAGCCTCTCGGGGCATCTGAGGCGACTGAGACTCCGTGGCCCGACCACACTAAGGTAACCTTACTATGTTTTTGACCTACACCTAGCGACAAGCGATAGCGCCTCCGACTAATTAGACCAACGAGGCGGTATGTCAAATCGTGAAATTAGTTATCTGGTTATTTGCCGGTTTTTTCTTCGGTATTATTTTTTAAAAATTGTTAATAAATATATTTTCCGCAATATACATATAAATTACTAATTATTTTGTCCTAAAACTAAATATACTAAACAATAAACAAAAACTATTCAAACAAGTACATAATTATAAAAAAAGTGTAGATAAGTACGGAAACAGTGTCACAAGCGGAAGCTATGCATTCTGTGCTAGGCGGGCGGCAGCAATACCAATTATTTATTCTGTGGCAGTACATACTAGAAAAACTCGCTCGAGGCAGAGCTCGAGGTCTTGTGCAATGGTTTAAAACGCAACACAGGCTCATAAAATAAATACCTAATACTCTTCGCTAAAAGTAGAGGTGTGTGTACAGTAGGAAGTCTGCCTGCCGAACTAATAACGTAATTATATTCATATCAAAAGAGAATCGCTGGTCTAGTGGTTGTAAACGCTACTGCTGATGATGTATCGGATTTGGATCCCGTGTCAGGCAAAAAAATCAGTTATTGAGTTTTCCATCAAACGATTAGTTCTCAGTAGCTGTCCGGAGTAAAAAAGTTGGCGGTGTCTCGCCGCCGTGCCTCGGAAAGCACGTAAAGCCGTTGGTCCTGCGCCCGATCTCTCTCCGGTCGTGTCGGTTTATCGTTCCATCGGAGTATGAGAGTGAGGGAATAGAGAGCGCATCTGTGCGTGCGCAATCACTTAGGCACTATTATCCTGTTCTGCGCTGATGGCTACTCTCATAGATTACTGAATATATACATACTAGTTTTTAAGGCTGGCCATCGTGACCGAAGTTCGGTCTGGAGGACATTTCTTATCCAAAGAGAGATATGTGTTATTGAAATATTATGTTTTATTCTACCAATAATCTTTGCAAGCTGTATGTTATAAATAAACGTGGAAAAGTCTAATTTATAAATTTTCTATAAATTATTAGTTATCAATTATAAACATTAGTGACCAACGTAATTTGAGTGTGCAGATGGTTGGTGATTTCGTAATTCATAATATCTTATAATTTGTCTAAAGCTATGAATGTGTATGAGTAAATGCAGGGAATAGAGTGAATGGGGCACTACACTCTATTGTGAAGAACCAGAATGTATCAAAAAAGGCACGTATGGTAATTCATAATGCTGTGTTAGTCCCTACTTTAATGTACGGTAGTGAAAGCTGGGTGTGGCAGAAGAAGCACGAAAGTAGAATAAATGCTGTAGAAATGCGGTCTTTAAGGAGTATGCTAGGGTTGAATCTGAATGACAGGGTGAGAAATTGCGTGATAAGATATAAATGTGGTATGCAAGATGATGTTGTGACCAGGATTAAGAAAGGAGTGCTTCGGTGGTTTGGTCACGTAGAAATAATGAATGAAGAAAGAGTGACAAAGCAAATTTATATGGCAGATGTGAACGGCAGAGTCGGGAAGGGATGCCCTAGAAAAAAGTTTATCGATCAAATTGGCGATATTTTGAAAATGGGCCACATTAAAAGTACCTTTAACAGACGAGCAGTCAGGGTAGTGTCAAATGGAAGTCCGTAGTCTCTGCCTACCTCTCTGGGTGACAGGCGTTAGTGTTTATGTATGTATGTATGATGTATGAGTGTGTGTCAACTACGGCAGAGTTTGCCGGGTTCGAATTTCGCAATGTTGTAAATCTTTTTTAGTTTTATTTGTAATACAGGTTTCTAACCCACATAGCCCTATACACATCGGCATAACTAAATGATTAATTGCAGAGTTATACTTTGGTCAAAAAATGTACCATTACTTATTATTTTATTAATATATGTACTTTCAAAAACTATTTAAATATTTTATGAATAATCAAAATGAAAAAAAAAAATGTGTATCTACATATTTATTTACGTATATAACTGGTCTCTCGGAAACTAACTCTCTCGGGAACTCTAAATTTGGTACTTAGATAGTGTTTTGCTTTACCTACAAATTTACGTTTAATGAACACCTATCCAGAAAATTTTAGATTTTTTTCTAATTCCGAGCAAAGTTCGGTTCCCCAGGAGCCATAATATTATTACACACATCATACAGCTTGCAAAGATGATTAGATGAATAAGGAATGAAATACATGTTTCGCCGTCGCGATCACGTTGTGTTGACCATACATACATATACATACCAGGGAGTTATGGTTGTAGTTCTGCGTGAAAAAGTAGCCTAATGCTCCGGTTAATTTAAAGAACCGGAGATCCAAACAAGGCATTCCATCTAAATTCTCAGGGGCGTCAACGCATAGATATATACAGATGCGAGAGTGAGAGAGAGGATAGATGTAGATGTCTATGTGCTACAACATCCACTTACCATCAGGTAGACTGTGTGCTCGTTTGTCACCCTCATTATATAAAGTAAAATTAATTAATAAACATCACTAAAATACCTTAAATTATACGATATGAATAAGGCTAAGGGTTCAGTTCAGGCTGGTACAGTTCAGTAAAAATAACCTTTAATTATCTGTTTAATGTACACCTATTCAAAAATCGGAAAGCCTTATATTTTATTTAAAACCGTTTGCCTTATTTAAGCGAGTTTCCACAATAAAGTACACAATCGAAAATAGTTTATTTTGTCGCTGACCCGAATTACACCCGACAAAGACAAAATTGTTGTAATCAAGCCTCCGGCCTTCAGTTCTCAGTACGCGAATCCCAGGAATACCTCACGTGAATTTAGAATTAGCTTTACAGTACATTGTGCGAGGTAGATAATGAATTAAACGTATTGTAAATAATTAATTAGATAACGCAATCCTTCCTAATGTCAGTCGTTAATTTTAGGAAGCTCTATATACTTACGATTCGATACATTCAACATCGTATTTTGAACAGCCTATAAAAGTTCCCCTGCTGAAGATAGGCCTGGGATGCCACGCTTGGCAAGCATGTTGGCGAATGCAGTTTTTTTTATTTTAAGTTGTTATCAGTAAGGTGATGCTGCCCATCTTCTATTACTTTTCCCTCCGTCGCTTTTTACCCCGTCTGGGATAGGGGGAATGTCCCCCCAATGCTCATTGAACAATATCATCCAACACTCTCAATCTGTATGTTCATAATTCCAACTGCATAAATAACTTTGTAATCCCATATAAATATATATAATTACAAAGTTACACTTGCAGTAAATGAATCAGTGTACTTGTATGTGTATAATAGGTGTAGATAAGTATGTTATTGGTATTCAAGAAGTAGAAGGTACCGGAAAGGTAAAAAAGTAGTACTATCTTATCTACAAAAAAAAGTGAGAAGCCATCAAAAACATATTAACTTGTAAAAAAAAACCAAGTTTTTTTTTTTTTTTTTTTTTTTTTTTTATAGAATAGGCTGACAAACGAGCACACAGTCCACCTGATGGTAAGTGGTTGCTGCGGCCCATAGACATCTACATCTATCTTCCATTACAAATCAAAATGCAGATGCGTTGTCACCCGTGAGGACTGAGATGGAATGCCTCATTTCCAGTAAAAAGGGTCTCCGGTTCTCTACACTCACCATACGAAATACAGCAGCATTAAGCTACTATTTCACGCTGGTATTCTGTGAGAGCGTGGTCCTTCCCCGGTCGAGCCGACCCATTCGTGCTACAACTATACTACTAATATAACTGCAGCATGGCTCTACCACGTAAAAGTCTCGCAACTCAGTAAAAAGTTGTGAGATCCATGTAATACCAAGTCGGTTAATTTATTCAGTCCCTACTTAAGTCCCTTTTGTTTTAAGTTATTACGTAATTAGCTATCCTAACAACATTTTATAGTGACCATATCAATGTTAAAAATCTTCCATGTTTTAAATAATACATAGATTGATTTGGCAATCGCATTATGCAATCTAATTGGATATAATATGTATTACTTGTGAGATACATTGTGTTTTCATGCGATGGCCAAGTTAATCTATTTATTTGAAACTTAAAAGGTTTTTAACATTGATATGTTCACGATACATTATTAAATTTTAGTTTTGAAAGCCTTTAAGCTTGAAGTGACAAGCGGACCTTCAGTACACCTTATTGTGGGTGACTTTTTATAGAACTAGGGTTAGAAATAAATCCACAGCTAATCATTCAAATGCGGATGTGTTTTCACCCCCGAGGACTAAGATGAAGTACCTCATTTTGAGTAAAACGAGTCTCCTGTTCTCTATACTCACCATACGAAACACAGTAAACAGACAGAAGCTGCTATTTTACGCTGGTGTTGTGTGAGAGTGTGGCCCTTCCCGTTCGAGCCGACCTATTGTGCTACAACCATAATAACTGTAGCATGGTTCTACCACGTATATGAATACTGTAGTCTATGAACACTTGCATTCAAATTCAAACGAAGGAGGTTACAAATGTGTTGTTTACTCTGAGGGCTTATATATATCGCAGTTATCTGGTTGAATCTGCTATTTGAATGAATGACTAGGGGGTTCATTGAATGACGACATTTAATTGAATGACTAAAGGACAACTCGTCAACTCGTTGAATGTAACACTCAACGTCTTGACTTTGTGACATTCAGCCACAGCGTCTAATACAACATTGCAACTATACTGTAATATCAGCGACGGTAGGTTAGGGTGCGGCTGGGGTGGCCCTTGGGTCACCCCAAAGCCGCAAAAAGGTATGTTCATCGTACATCGTACATGCTTATATAATATATAAATATATAATTTGAATCACCTGACTGATTTTACGTCCGCTCTGTTCAAAGAGCTATGTTACAATCCATAGTCTTACGTTGAGTGACGCTTGTTCCATCAACGTTCGGCCTAGTCATTCAATCAAATGTCGTCATTCAATGAACGCGCTAGTCATTCAATCAAATAGCAGATTTAACTAGATGACTGTGACATATACAATGCCTCACAGCCTATAATTATACAGGTTCTCTATAAGCTTTAGGCCGGAACACAGCAGTGGAGGCACCGCTTTTAGGCGGCAGAAATAATTTACGGTGTGACACTTAGTACAAACAAACTTGTAAAAAACATTCTGACAAAACCTTTTTCATTCAACCGTAAAACTAACAACGGAATAAATCATTTTGAAAAACTTCAATGTACACTTCTAGCAATAAATCCTCTCACTAGAAAATAGGTTTGCGACTCGCGTACATAAATCCGCGCCGTAGCCGCAATCTCATCAATACTATTACACCGCATTGATTCAATAATGAATGTTACGAAATGGATTTCCCTTTTCTACGTTAGTTTCAACTTCGCTTTTAGGGGGAATATAACCTCAAATGGCTTAGCAAGATCCTCCGTTATACCGAAAATATTGTGGCATTAATTTTGAAATAAATATATAGTAAAGTCAAGGGTTAATGTTAAGTACTATGTTAGACGAAAACATGATTCCGTAAAATTTTCTCGATAGAAAAAAATCCAAAGTTAGGTACCTCCAAACTGAATAATAAACGCTGTTATTCATAAAATACCTACTTTAAATAAGATCATGAAACTTTGCATACTAACTGAACTAACTATAAAGCAGGGCTTACGTTTTTTATTTTCTTTTAAATTACCATTACTCATTTCACTGTAAAAAGAAATTACCTAAACTATCAGCCTCTTGAAGCGTGATTCCTGCCGCCCGGTCAGTTTCGCTTCGGCCTTTGAAGTGGGAGGTTGTTTCGCTTACGATCAGAATACGCATTACTCAACAGGGCGACGTAAAATTAAAATGGGAAATAACCGTAATAAAAATAAGAAGCGACTGGCTTGGCGTTAAGAAACGGGCGTAAATATGATAAACCTAATGAAATAAGTGTCTAACGGCCTATCTACTTACAGTATTAGTGATTACAAACATGTCGGTACATAGCATACGACGCGCTGGAAGTGGGGGCAAAATTAGAATTTGAGCTGACTTACTATATCCCCTTAACGTGAAATACACGATTATTTGAGTGAACACTTGCGGTCAAATTAAGAAAAATGGGCTACAGATACGTTGTCACTCTAAGGATTACGAATGCATGTGGCTCAGAATCGTTTTCTGTGGCATCTCTTAGGGGATACGAGGCTTATGATTAGCATTAAGGGGGTGCAAAGATGATAATTAACTTCCCAGTGGAAAGTTATTGTAATGGGTCCAATTTTGCGAATTGGAAATTTTTACATATCTCCACGTTTCGAGGTCTTTAGAGTCGAATAGTATGGTTTTTAAGAGGATGTCCAAGAGTGCGCATGTATGTGTGTATATATGTATGTGTATGTTCGGATTAAATTTTCGCCTCGTGTATCTCGAGAACAAAGAGTGATATTGACATGGGACCAGTTTCATTTAACGCATAATTTTGTAACTTGACCTCATTAAATTTTGAGTAAAATCGGTCAAGTCGTTTTTTGTGCCGAATGAAAAATTGTATAAAAATATTATTTTTTTATACTTTCCACTGGGAAGTTAGTCGTGTGGACCTTTAGGGTCGCACCTAAACCACCTTTTTAATACTGGAGTTCGTCTGAGGTGTTGGTTTGTGAATTTCTGGTTATAGTTTATTTATGCCACCGAGTAAAGGGTGCCTACTACCTACTGCTGTATACTGGCTTTGAAGTATAAAAGGCCAGTATAACTACAGGCTGTAAATCATTTCATCTTAGTCTTAAGAACTATTTATACGTTTTTTACACTTGGTTGGAGCCACGCTACAACTATATTATGGTTGTAGCACGAATAGGTCGGCAAAACCGTCTCCGAGTACCGGGACAAACTTGTGTCTGAAGTCGAGTCTTTGCTGAACAGAGTCTCGGACACAAGTTTGCGCGTTAACCGCTAAAAAGAACCCCTTTGTCGTATCTCCTCAGTTTCAAGGCACTCCCCTTATTGCCTCAGCCAGTATCGGAATCCTCGGCGTCGACATATCGAGTGTCAGTAGTTACGTACCAGTTCTGGCGCACTGAGTCAGAAGTGGTACAAGTACGACGTTCGTCGACTCACGATCCTAAAAAGAAAAAAAAAGGTTTTGGCATGCTCTGATCACGAATCTGTGGTCCATTTTTGCGTAGGATGCACGGTTCCAGAGATGTGCAGATCAATTAACTCTTATCTAATTAATATCCGGTGAAGGCCTCCACCGTCATTAGCGCTCCATTGTTCTTATCTACTTATCTGTTGTTCATTGAATACCGTCATTTACTATTCTAAATAAAATAAAATCTTTATATATAATAAAAAAATCTTTATATCTAATAATCTAATAAAATTCTAAAAAATAAAATCTTATTACTTATTATTTATAAAATAGGAGCGAAACATCTCATCCACTAAAATATCGTTGTACAATGTGTTCCCTGTAAATATACTCGTAAAACTATGCATTGAACATCCCTGAAACTTATATAGCAAATACATTAAGCAATGATAGCCACAAACTGAAGTCCACTCATTCTGAATCCTATCAACATTCCAGTTCCATCTTTTACAATTTCTTTTAAAAAACTCTAAATGATATCGTACAGGTGCCCGTCCGAATGAATCAAAATATTGACCGACGTCATTCGTATCGATATATAAAGCTACCCAGTGTGACCCTGGTTTATCATTAGTATCCAAATTGCATATTATATACGTTGGTACGTGAGTGTACATGGGCAGTTTAATGGCAGCATAAACATTATTTTCTAGAGTGGGGTGAATCTTTTTCAGATGTTGTTGTACATCTAGTGTATCCATAATATTACTGCTATTAGTAGATTATTACAGTACCAATCTACTCAATGACTAATATAGGAATGATCACTTATAGTGATTTCTAAATATTAAATTGCATTCTTTGTGTTATACAAAACGTATTTGAGTCATCAATACACTGAACAAGACACGACAGGAAGGACGAAGGAATGTTGAGATAAGCAACAGAATGTGAGATAAGCTTGTTGACGCATAAAGTTACTATCAATTCTACTGCAGAAATTCCTTAGATTAGAATTATTACTCACTGGTACTATATAATACCAAGCAACTGCAGTCATGGAGTTAGTGTATGGTCGTTTGACCGCAGTGGATCTATCAATACTACATTTGTGTTACTTCAACGCATCAAAGGCCATGGATGTAAGTGTTTATTCTATTGACAAACTTACTTTTCTTTCTGTTATTTTCTTACGTGTGTATGATTTAGTGTTAACAAATTATATTTAAATATTATGTGTGTGTATATGATTAAGCCGTGGTAGCTCAGATGGTTAGCGCAAAGTGTAAATTTCACAGTATGCGACCCAGGTTCGATCCCCGCCGGCACCAATTAAATTGTTAATTGCAATTTTAAGTGCTGATTTACCACGTGCTCAGCGGTGAAGGAAAACATCGTGAGGAAACCTGCATGTTTGAGAAAATTTCGAAGGCATGTGAAGTTTTCCAACACGCATTGAGGTAGCGCAGCGAACATTTCCTAGCCCTAAAACCCTCTCAGAAATGAGAGGAGGCCTATGTTCAGCAGTGGACTTTAATATGTTGTAACTTTAACTTTTTTTACTTTTATGATTAAGTGTTAACAAATTGATATTAACATGATAACTGTGTTGTTGCAGAAATCATTGAGCTTCGAAGAAAATACCTATTAACAGTATTACTACTCGCCACTCTCCCCTCAAGAAGAGAGTGATGACATCGTCATTAATAATAACACATGCGATGGATGGACATGAAAATCGCAATCGATTGATCATTTTTCTGAAGCTGAATCAAAAATAAAAAAGAGGAAGCTGTTATCATCAACCGTAGCACGAGCCGCTAGAGATAGTGTATCATACATTTCTACTAATTCTGACGACGGAGACCAAGCGACGCATCTCATCAAAATTGAAATGTACGATATGAAGAAGCTATCCAAGATTCCAACTACTGATTATTGGAAACATGCTTCCACGAGGATTAAATATTACGTAAAGACTAATAAGGATAGCATCTACGACAACACAAACGCCCTCGTATACAATATTACAAAGACAATAGCAGAAAGTGAAAAAGTTAAAAAATACTTTTTTAACAATGACAGTCATTAGCTGATTATTAGTGAATGTGATTCTGTTTACTTAAATTACAGGAAGACAAGAGCAGAAGGAAGAGATGAGTGTGGCATGCGTGTACAGAACACATCATTGAATAACAAAACTACAACACTGAGTGAAGAAGAAAACGAGAAGAATATGCAATACTCAAGAGCTGAATATCCATTCTTCAGTTCAAAATCTAGCCGGTTGCTCAGTTTCGAAAACTGGCCTCTCGTTATGCGACAGAAACCTGAAGATCTTGCAGAAGCTGGTTTCTTTTATACTGGCCATGCAGACAGGACCAAGTGTTTCCATTGTGGTGGTGGTTTAAAAGATTGGGAAGATGATGATGATCCTTGGCAGCAGCATGTTCAGTGGTTTAGTCAGTGTGCTTATGTAAAATTTAAACTCGAACAGAGTTTTGTATTAGATTAAATAGAATATTTATAAAGAAATAAAAAATAATATATTGCATACAATTTGTTTTATTTAATTTTATAACGTTTCACATAGTTACATACACACAAAATGCATTACACATAACTAATAAAATCTAACACACAATACAGTTAATTGTTTGTATTAGTGAGGATTCAAATCGTACTGCTAATCTTACACTACCATTCTTTATGAGATTCCAATGAGCTGATGAGTTGGCTGATAAATCAGGAGTTAAGTCAAATGCTAATAGACAGTAACCTTTGGCATACTGTTCACAAGAGATTCCATTTCCTTCATTAAGAAAGTGAATACCAGTTCCCGAGAATAAAGTATGATATGCTGATGTAAATATACTATTATTAAAAGATGGTTGCAAAGCTTTTGAAGGTATTTGTTGACCATCAATATATAAGCTGAAAGAATTAATATCATAGTTTTCAAAGTTAAATGGATTTTTAGTAAGGGAACCATTAAATGCAGAATTGTTTTGGGTACCTGCCCTAAAAATATATTATCAAGAGTTTTTCCTTGAACACCCGATGGAATTGTTAAAACTTTTACTTCAGCTCGAGTAATAGGATATTTAGCAGTGGTAGAAGCTAAAACTTTTTGATGTGCGAGTAATACACTTGGATTAATTCGTGCTCGTCGAACAATAAGAGTTGCGTCCGTAATGCAAACTTCAAACTTTACATCGTTTGACCCAGCAATTAAATTAAAGCTCTCTCTCGATCGAACCAATTTAACACTCATTTCAACACCATTAATTAAAAATTTATCTTGGTTGAAAATGTCACCGTGAAGATGACCAATCATTTCTATTTCCTTACTTTCACTAATCAATTCCTGTCTTTTAACAAATCCTATGTTTTTACCATCCGTAGAATCCATTTTTCCTGCTGTATCATCATACCAAAGACTACAAGTAAGATGAGATTGTTTAGCAGCAGGAGCATAGTTTAAAAGGGTTTCCAAGTATGCTCGATATGCATAGGTATTATTAGGTGGTGATACAAGTTTTTGGTTTAAATAAACATCAAGTTGACTAAAACGTGAATGCAACCAATTATTTACAGGTGCTACTATTGTAGTTGATATCAAGTTAGTTGAATCTTGATTTAATACCTTTGCCTTTATGTGGAGTAATGTATGAGACAAATCTATGTAGTCATCGCCTGTCCCAGGAACTTGAAACTCGATAGGTCCATCATCACCAAGAGATGAAATTGGTTTATAATTAATCCACAATCCATTTTCAATGCTAGTTTGTGTAGACGGTAGTGCAAACAAATCAAATTCTGACTTAACGCACTCGCAAGAATGATTATGAAGGAAAGACATATTTAATTTGAAAATATATCTTTGATATTTTTTGGTTTTAGACCAAGTTTTTTCGCAGCTTTCACTTTAGCAGTTAATGGTGGAATGAACGAGGTCAATCGTTTTCTTTTAGTTTTATACCCAGATCCTGTCATGTTAAATTGATCAATTTTCTCATCAGCCTTTCGTTTTAAATTCGTACTAACTTGCTTTAGACGATCTTTTATTGAGGCTTCCATAGGACGCGCTTGAACCATATCCGATAAAAGTCCTACTCCAGCGCTTAATGCCTCCTTACCAATCACTCGAGCACCACTTGAAAGTAAAGGTAAAACTGATCTATACAACCCCCCTAAGAAGCTCCCAACCTCCAAGCTCCCGACCGCGTTGGTACGGTGCACCCTTATAAATTACTCCAACTCCTGACCCAGCTTGATGTGTATAATAATTTTCATATGGACATTTATGATGATCACGAAGAGAATTCATTATTATAATTTTCGGAAATGTAGTTTAATACACACGATTCCAAACTCGAATGGTATTTTTTGTCCTGTGATCGATCTTATAACTATTTCCAGCGTATCGAACTCTCTTCGCATAACAGGTAAGAAGTGAAGTTGAGAGAAAACGTGCATTTTATTTGCACCATAAATATATTTTGTAGGATCTAATGAAATGACTCTTAGTAAAGGAGTCATAACATCACCCACAATCTGAGGATCGATAATGTCGCAATATAGAAAGAGTTGAGATGGTAACCCTAAGTGTAAATTAGCAGGACACTTTCCAAAATTTCTCTCTAGGAGATTTTTACTTGGTTCGTAACCTAGTTGTAAACTTAATTTGGGTGATAATGTTACGGATGTTATATTTTCATCCAAAACAGACACAAACTTTGTTATTTCATCATAGCGAAATTTCAAGTTCTCTCCGATACCATTTAATACTATTAAAATATGCTCAACGTTATCATAGTTGGTAGCTGGAATATGTTTTTTGTAGTACACTATGGATGGTTTATCTTCATTAGGCATTAACATAGATTTTGTAATGATAGATTTTGTAACATGGTACATGGATATTGAAACTCGACAACTCCAACCGACCATTCACCTTCTAATTTAATAGCTTTCGGTAATTTCGTTGAAAAATTTGTGGTCTTGTTATCAGGAAAGTATTCCATTGAACTATTGCTGAGCAAAGTTAAATAAAAACTTTCTTTAATCATATTTCTTTTAAACTAGAAGCTAAAATCCAACTTTTAAATTTATCTGGATAACCTTTCCACTTCACTAATACTTCTTGTCTGTTACCTGAGTAACGAGTGTCAATTATTTTATCTATTTTATATTGTGAGGTGGGGTTGTAAGTGATTTTCTGTAGTTCTCTTTCATAAAAAGTACCAACTATTGGTTCATTTTGTAAATCTGTTATTGTATAAACAACCCATGGAGATCTATCAATTATTGTAGATATAATAAATATTTCATCACTCCAATTTGATTCATATCCTTTTTGGAAAACATGTTTATATTTAGTTATTCGAACATAATCACCCACATTGAAATTTGGTTTAGGATTTTCTAAAGAAAGTTTGTTTGACCATAAAGATTAGTCCAAACTGTCATAATATTGTTGGAATTTACATCACATGGGCACATGTTAATACTAGAGTGAAAGCTGTGATTATAAGAGTATATTAAATCTTGTAAAACATCTATATATCTATAAGTATTATTATGAGTGAAATAACGCCACATTTTCATTTTTAGTGTTCTTTGAAATCGTTCAACAATACTGGCCTTAATGTCAGAATTGTTAGTGGTATAGTAATTAATCTTTTTGGATTTAAAGTATTTTTGTACATCTTTTGAAACAAATTCTGTTCCTTTATCAGATTGTATGTGAGTAGGTGTTAAATTACTTTCAGTAAATATACTTTCAAAACATTCTTTAGTTGTTTCTGAGTTTTTCTTTTTCATTGGTCTTGCAAAAGCATATTTACTAAATACATCAATAACACAAAGTATATACTTGAAACCATCATTATATTGAGAACAAGTTCGCATATCACTTAAATCAGCTTGCCACAGTTCATTAATATTTGATAGAATGTACCTATTACGCGGGAATTTTTTTCGAATGGGTTTATGTAATGTGTATGTTTCTTGTGATTTTAACCATTACTTTACTTGCTTTTTATTCATTTTACCCTTCATGGCTTTTGATAATTTATCAATACTACCAAAACCAGCGGGATTAGATGGATCATAATAAATCCTGTTAATTTCTTCTAGTACGGGGTCCATTTTTCCCACTCAAGCCTTTTACGTATTTTAGTTGTAGACTTTTTATCTCTACTGCTCTGTGTAGAAAACTCTTGAAATTCAATCTCAGAGGGTTTGCTTGAAGTTGGTTAATAAGTCCTAACTAGGTCGACCCGAACATTTCGTGCTACGAAAGGTCCGACTCGACCGAGTTAATTTAATTATAGTTGCAGCGCGGCTGTATCACCTATGAAGCTTATTTACAATGTAACTAAGAGTACTTTTAAAAAAGACTTTCGTACTAGACGTGCATATGCGGTCGACCAAGCGTAAGTTGGTGCATACAATATTACAACAACCTTTGTTATATCAGCTGTATATAAACAGAGCCTGTTGTATTCTTACAAAGTTAAAGCGCCCGCTCTGTTGAATGTAATTGTTCAAATGCATTGTGGATGGTGTGTGCAGTTGCAACAATTTATGTATGCTTAGACCTAATTAAATCGCTAGTTCTGTGTTTATCTAAAATAGACTTTACCATTACTCTGTATAATTTAATTAATTTTTGTCATCCGTTTCAATTTTGCAGCGTTTAAAAAATGTTTATTTTCGACAACTAGGACAAATAGAATCCATAATATATTTAATAATACTACTTCACCTAGGTAGGATCTATTAATGAGGCGATATTTTAGATAATCAACGACCGTTCATTATATAAATAAATAATTTATTACTTTGCAACCTTCCGCTAACTAATTACAATGGTGTGTCTTACCTGGATTGAAGAGCACCTCCCGCCCTCCCTCAATTGCATGCACTAACTCCGTCACCACTAGTCCCAGCACCACTACTCCCGGCACCACTACTTCCAACACCACTATTCCAGGTAAGACACACCATCGACGACAATAATGCGTCTTATTTTTTCATTTTTTTTTCGGTTATTGATGGCTAATAGTATGCAATCAGCTCAATATAAGGCAGTTATATATCTATATTAGAGTCAGATACTTCAATTTTAATTATATGACGTATAGATTAAATTTAAAACTAACGAATAAGTAATAGAGGCAAAAAAATTAAATAGAAAATCAAAAGTTACCAGACTACTCGGAACAGAATACCAGAATACAATAAAAAAATTACTCAGTAAGATTAAAACAAACCCTATTTTTAACTTGTATTCCAATTTTTTTTTAGACAAAGATTTAGAATTAAAAAAGTTATGTCAAAAAATCTAACATAATTATTTGAAACGGCTGCCCTGTAAAGATTAATATTTGTAAGAACCGTCACTATTCTACGACTATGACGTTTTATTCGTTTAAGTTTTTTTCAAGTAGGCTTTTACTTTTTTTAAATATAGTGTGATGTACCTTTTAAGAGAACTAATATCAGAATATATACTAGTGTGAAGTAAACAAGTTGCCTTTATGATTTTTTGTACGTATTATCTTCGGCATTGTGAACCAATTTTGATGATTCTTTTCTTTTTATGAAGCTATTTAGACAACATTGAGATTGTGATAATGTCCATTCAAGTAGCTTAAAAAGAGAATATAAAGAATTTATAATTTTTGTTATAAAACAAGCCCACATGATGCTTAGTGAATGCTGCATCCCATAGACATCTACATTTATCCTCTATAAAGTATCAAAACGCAAATGCATTGTCATTGCTGAGAACTAAGATAGAATGCCTTGTCTCCAGTAAAAAGGGCCTGTAGTTCCATACACTAACTATACGAAACACAACAGCAATAAGCTACTAATTTATTCTATGGGCGCATGGTCCTACCCTGGTCCAACCCATTCGTGCTATAACTATTATAATATACTCGTAATAAAGCTGTATCGTAGCTCTATCACGTTTAACATAACATGCTGTAGTCACGGCTTTAATTCTTCTATACACTATGTCTTAGCATCGACTTCAGTATGAGAAGTTAGTTTATTTTTTTTTAGTTTAAATCGTCTCGCACGCAGACTCCACGAATTCCAGTCTCCCGAACAAGACGGTTTTCGAAAAGGCTTCAGTATCATATACCACATACATGCTCTGCGGCAAATTGTACAGAAGATAGAAGAGTACAATCTGTTTTTCAATGAGAAACCCTTTGACTCCGTAGAAATTTGGTGGCCTTACTTTTCAGAAGTGGAATTAACAAGACCATTCGTTATGTGTTAAACCACCCCACTACATCGACCGTTGAATAGCGGTACTGATTTATATTTCTTTTCTCGCTTTAACGAAAAATCAATGCAATTAAAAGTCATCAGCAAGTTATGTACCTACTAGATGCGATATGATACTAACATGACTCGCGATTTGCTCAATTGTACTAGGTGAGATTGAAAAATTTTCACTGAGTGTTGTTTGTCCTACCTTATTTTGTTTTCGTCTCTGATTAAATACTTCATAATTTAACTAAAAATATTAATCCCATTGGTGATATAAAGAAACTATCTATCAAAGGCACCAAAATAAATTCCTAATGATCACTTATTTTCGTGATGAAAATAGATAAAGAAAAAATAGGGGATTTCGTGATAAAAATTAACGAATGGTTAATTGACTACTTTTTTAAATATGATTAGAAATATTAGCTTAAAAATTAATGCAGTAATATTGAACAACAAAGGCGATAAAATGGGCTGACAATGGTCAGCAGATTTTTTGATGCGTGTGGATATTAAAAAAAAAACTTCAGTTAATGGCCGGTGACCCTATTACATAAAACGTTAAAATGTAATACATTAAAATTGCAATTATGCATGCATAAATGCATATTGAGATGATTTTTATAATTTGTATACAAAGTATATACATGAAAATTATTTTGAGTTTCAGAAAAATGAGTGACACAAAATCCCTCGCGCGTTAATAGTTCATATCCCACCAATGTCCGACAGCAACTATACAGTAAGGTATCCCAAAACCAAGGCCGAGATCAGCGAAGAATCTAGAGGTGCAGTCGTAGCCGCAGTCGCAGTAATCGTGGTAAGCCTCTGCTACAATGGTAGCGATCTCGCAGACGCAGTACAGAGCGTGATCAACACCACAATGTTGCGCACGATCATCATAGCAGTTCTCGTCAACGTTGAAGTCCAACTAGCACACGTACGCTACGCGAGCAGGAACGCAAGCTATTTCGAGAGGGGGAGAAGTTAAGGACGTTAAAAAAAGAGGTACGAGTTGTACATTATTCCATCAATACTAAAGAGTCTATAGTCAAGTATGTAAGTATGAGAAGGTAATCGATTACGTTTCAACTCGATTGTGTTAAAATGACGTCAAATATTATCTGTGGATTAAATGTTTAGCTTTCTTGGATAGCAATGAAGGACCACGTCTAATTCGTCGAAAATTTTATCTTGGAAATACTGTTGGAACGCGGAGATATAACAGTTCCACAAGAGTGCTATTTACACAGAACAGACCAAAGATACTCACTTGTGATATGCTACCTGTGCTCGCTTTAACTTTTTTTGTATAAGAATGATTGATGACAGGCGTGTAGTGGCGGTGTACGAACATTCGTTTCCCAACACCGTCCCGTGGGTGCTATAAGAGGCGACATAGGGAAATAACTAGATGCAGAAGCTAGGCGACCGAGGGAAACCAACAGAAGGGCAGCTGCATCTCTCTGATACAAGTTTAAAATAATATAATGTTCCCAACTCGTCTACCAAGAGTGGCAATAATAATTATTGTTTCCTTATGAGCCAAGACATGTCGAAAGCCTATTATATAATTATGATAGTCTAAGAATCCTTTATAATAATAAATAAAGAATACTTTTTATATTAATATTTTCTTTTCAAAGGACGACTCTATGGCGCCGTGGCCAAGCAATTAGTTGCAGCGCTCAGGGACCTGCACGGAACAAGTACTTGTAAGGCCGAAAGTAATTGTATCGGGTCCAGATGTTTATTCTAGTAATTACTTTGTTGTAACACAAGTGGGGCGGCTCGACCCGTGAAGGATACTTTTTTTGGAATTGAGGCATTCCATCTTAGTCCTCAGGGTTGACAACGCGTCTGCAATTTGACCATATTCTATAATATATGACCCATATGACCTATATGTAAACTACCCCCAAGATACAGTACAAAATGATGAGGTAACGTTTTTTTGCCTAAAAATAAATTGTTAGTATTCATAGCATTCATGAGACCATTCGGTATTTTAAGTAAGTTCTCAGATACGTACTCGTAAGACTACTTCTACAAGATAAAATGATTGGTCAAATTATTTTATTAGTTCTTCACTAACTGCATTTTCATTTTATGTCCCAGTTTCTTTAGCCAGGTGTTATTTAAAACATGTAATAAAAAACGGGGAGCGTGGTCCTTCCTAAATAGTACTAGTTTAAAATAGCAGCTTAATGCTGCTGTGCTTCATATGCTTAGTATAGAAACTTGGATACCTTTTTCACTAAAAACAAGGAATTACATATTAGCTCTCAGGGTCGACAACGTGCACATTTTAATTCTCAATCGATGGTAGATGTAAATGTGTATGAGCCACAGCATCCACTTACCACCAGGTGGGCTGTGTGTTCGCTTATAACTCTTAATCTATTTAAATACTAGTATTCCATGCTTTAGAGCCAATCAGGATCGAAAATGAAATGAAAACAATAAAGGACGCCTATGTCTGTGGTCTGACGATCCGTGAACTCGGTGCGAATGAGCAGCTCAGTGAATTCTAATTAGAAAATCTATTGTACCCATCACCTTTGTTTCAGTTTACGTTCCTTCATGCCGCTCAACCGTGTCAGGAAATAAAATGAATTTTGCTCGTTATCAATGCAGACAGGCATTCCCTGTTGTGCACCGTACTACATTTTCGCAACATTAATGTTACTAATGGTCATAAATATTTATTTTTATTGTTTACGTTCACAGAAATTTTGTTATAAGTTTTTAAATTTGTCTAAAAAAGTTCTTTCTTAAAAAAGTTAAGTCATTTATAGTTCATAAAAGATAGCTTGATCTCTGGGACAGCTGTCAGTAAAATCACGACTATGAAGTCCTGAATTTCTTAGTAGTACAGACACATGTACAGACAGTACCTGTCAATGTCATACTTTATGGGCATGCTGACCTAATTAGTGCACGCCCACAAAGTATGACTTTGACAGGTACTGTCTGTACATGTGTCTGTACTACTAAGAAATTCAGGACTTCATAGGCGTGATTTTTACTGACAGCTGTCGCAGAGATCAAGCTATCTTTTATGAACCATAGTATCTAATTTTTTTAGCAATAAAAGAAATATTTAGTATTTTCTGTTAAGTGTGTTCGAAGTTATTTTTTTTTGTTAAAATGTTATAGTAGATCAACAATTTTCCTGTCCGCGATATAAGTTCAATAGTTTAACAATTAAAATGTTGATATATGGTTCATGAGACAGGGAAAGGCTTAAGGTTGTTTTTTTATAAAAACAGGGATGACAAAGAAAGAAATACCTCTAACTCCACGTGACGGTAAGCTGTTACTGTGTCACACATCACTGAGTTACACCTACACTTTTATTTCCAGGTATTAGACTTCACATAATTAGTAATTTAGTAATTCATTTATGGGGCAATGTCTACGCTTTTACAACAAAATCCCAGAAAATATACAAAATTTGTCATTAAACATGTTTAAATGTTTTAATAAAAATGTACAAAAAGGGTTATTATAATATAAATGAATACATAAATGAAAATAACCTTTGGGAATGAGGTAATTGCCACCATGCTGGTTCTATAAAAATTCATATATTGTAATAAATAAATTTACTGTAAAATGAAATATTTAAAAAAAAGTCCCGCTGGGTTTCGTGCTGGTTCTTCCAAGGACAGGTTTTTTTTGCGTACCAGTGTGAAATAAAAAATTACTTTCAATAAGTATTATAAAATATTGTATACTGAATAAAAACTCATTTATTTCATTTACGATAATGAATCAAAATGCAGATCCGTTGTCACCCCTGAGGAATAAAACGAAATGCCTTGTTTCCAAGAAAAAAACGTTACCGGTACGAGTATACCATTCAAGAACCTTTCGTCCTTATTGGTTATCGGTTTAATTTACGGAATTCAATAAGTAAAAATGAACGCAATAAAATCGGTAAGATTTCTAGTACTTAATGCTTCAGTGAAGTGTTCGCGTACATATATAAGAGTTCATTATGTGAACTCTATGGAATTAAATTTCTGAAAAGGGGATAATCTTCACATGCACTTGTTAAGTATAAAATATATGATATTTCTTATTTCTTTTCAAATAATACATATCTAAAGCTAAATATACAAAAGAATGACAATAAGGCAATTCTTTTAATATTGTGGAAATATTGTTCCTTTGATCTTTATTAATATTATGTCAATATTGAATTCCATTAGGACTTTTAGCTTTAAGGGAAAGGCATCAGAACTTTAGCCTCTTATCTTAATAACGGGGATATTGCAATAAAATAATACATATTCCATGCCGAATAACTGTTACTTATTAAAAGTAAAGTAAAGTTACAGCCTATATACGTCCCACTGCTGGGCACAGGCTTATTTCATTTCTGAGAGGGTTTTAGGGCAGGGAATTGTCCGCCGCGCAGCCCCAATGCGTGTTGGCGAACTTCACATGTCTTCGAAATATTTTTTTCTTATTTCTCAGACATGCATATTTCCTCACGACGTTTTCCTTCACCTCGGCACGTGGTAAATCAGCACTTAAAATTGCAATTAAAAATTTCATTGGTGTGTCGAACCCGGGTTACTCTCGTTCTACTATATTTACACCGAGCGTTAACCATCTGAGCTACCGCGGCTCTCATATATATTACTTATATATAATTACAACTTTATTATTCACAATATACACAATGGAAAACTTCGTTACCCGCTATTCTGCGTTGTCACCTAAGGAATAAGGAATAACTTGTGACCCGTAGAATGGTCCTCTGTTTCTTACCCAATACAACAAGTACGAAATGTGCTGGTACCGCATTTTGATCCTTTTTTTATAGGATAGGGTGACAAACGGGCACACAGTCCACCTGATGGTAAGTGGTTGCTGTGGCCCATAGACATCTACATCTATCCTCGATTACGAATCAAAATGCAGATGCGTTGTCACCTGTAACGACTAAGATGGAATGCCTCATTTCCAGTAAAAAAGGTCTCCGGTTCTCTACACTCACCTTACGAAACACAGCAACACTAAGCTACTATTTCACGCTGGTATTCTGTGAGAGCGTGGTCCCTCCGCGGTCGAGCCGACCCATTCGTGCTACAACTATACTATTAATATAACTGCAGCATGGCTTTACTACGTAAAATATCCTTCTGTTCGGACTTCGGGACGGACACGCCACGCCACAACAATGGCACTTCAGATTCGGCCACCAACAGGTGCACGCGCTATACCCATAGTCCTTTTCTATTCAGATTTTGTACAGTTTTCGCAAAGTCCACTTCATTGTTTTATTTATAAAGATCACAAAAACGTTCTTCGGACGATAGCAAACGAGAACCTTGCTTTTTAGCATGTCGCAGCAACGTTACAGCTACAAAGTTATTGCAATACAAGTGAGTTGAATGACAATTGTTGGATTCCTTTTAAAATGACTTAAACGTAAACCTCAAGGTTGTGCGTACAACCCAAGGTACACTATTACCTTGATATAGTATGATAAAAATAAAATTTATGTACCAATAAAATGAAAATGTAATATAATACCCAAATAAATGGGGGCCCATATTTATATGCGTGATAAATATCACGAAATAAAATATAAATGAAATGAATTAATAATCCGATTCCCTGTATCTAATAAATAAATAAATATATAAGTGATAAGAGAGAAAGAGCGCTAAAGGTAAAGCTAAAGCTAAAGGTAAAAAATATTAAGAAGACAGAAAAGAAAGTACGTACAAGAATTATGGAAAAAATTCTTAATAATCGACAACAATACAAGATAATAAGGAGATTACCGACCAAATCCAAAATTATGATAAATGATAATCTAAAAGTGTGACAGGTAGTTAATTTGCATTTCTCTATTAGGGCTATTAATGCTACCCAAAATGCTACTTACAAATTAAGAGTTTATTTATATTTTTATTTTATAACTCATAAAAAGCATTTTAATTGACGGAAATCATTGAGCTATTATGTACTACGTACTAGAGGAGACACCGCATTCAGCTACTCTGTTCCACTCAACTGCGGTTCATGCACTGCACTTTAATCAGTCACTCGCTAGGCGCTTGTAGAGTTGTCACGTGTTGTGTTGATTTAAAAAAAATCTCTTGATAAAAATATGCCGTCTTGTGTACTTAGATATTGCACAAATAATTCAAGAAATGTCAGTAAAAACCAAGGAATTACTTTTCATCGGTTAATAAGATACTTATTCAATAAAAAAGTATTATAAATTAATAATAAAACAAATTATTCCTAAGACGCCATCTCGTGTCACTGAATATAGATTATGAAATTAATATGTTCAGATGCGACATTTCCGTGGGTACTTAAGTATAGGACGAATATATTATTATACACATTTTTTTATAGAAACATATATAAGTTATTATGATTTGGCAAAAATTTCCATGTAATCCGCTTATTATTCTTTTATTTTATTTTTAAGTTTCCACATCAAAGTCAAAGTGGAATAAATTCGTCCATTTTTAACTCTCGCGTGCCCAGCATTTATGAACGATTATTTACAACATTTATGATTCTAATTTAAATAAATATATTTGTAATTTAAATTTTATGTTAATAAGTTTTGTTAAACATACATTTAGTACGTTTTTTATATTTGACATAGATACCTTTTAAAATATTCAGATAAAAATATCATTAAAATGTAATTCTGACATAATATTATGTAATATTATATTAAATTAGCACATATACAAAATAAAAAACAATTTAAAAATTGTACTCGATATAATTAACAATACAATATAAATAAACAATTATTACATACTGACCATTCTACTTACGTATAATCTATAATGACAAAAACTGACCGCGCAAGCGCAATGCGCGTTTATACCAACTGCGCATGCGCGACTCTACTATTACCGCGCATGCGCAAAGACATACGAGTAGTGCACAATTTTTGTTTGGAATAGCTTCTCTAGTACGTAGTACATAATAGCTCAATGACGGAAATAGATCTTTGGCCGCGACAGAAACACCACGCAACGACAGTAATTTAAGATCGCATATTTACTGAGTGGTATAATAATATACGTGCATTTGATTACAATGTTCAAACATAAGAAGATCTGAGCGCGCTCGTAAACAAAAGCACTCAAAATAAATACATCGCCCTTTCGCGTTCTGTTATTTTAAACATAATTTCGAAGTGGTCGAGAACGCTCGCTTTCGAGGAATTCGTTACTCTTTTTTCATTTTGATTTGGATGTCAATGTCGATCGTTTCTTTTATCAGGAATTTCTCTCGCGAAACAATATTAACTTCCTAAGAGTTTTGAAGAGATTTATATTGTGTTAGAGATTGAGACATATTAAAGACGGCTTTCTTAGTAAGCTTAATATCGCTTTATTAAAGAAAAGGGTCGGAAACATATTAAAAAATTGAGAGGAAATTACTTCGTTTGAGCAATAACAATAATTTGCTTGAAATATAAAATTGACGTGTTTAAATTTAATATATTTAACAGACTTTTATTAAGCTAAGAGTGTTATTTCCATGTTATTAAGAAAAGAGTAACCATTTTTATTTTTTATCTGTCTGTATGCTGTCTAAGCGGACTAATCTGTGGAATGATTAGATTACCCCCTAAATGTTTAATTAAAAATAATATATAAAAATTCATTCTTATTCTATAAATTTTAATTCAATTTATAGAATAAGAATGTTTATTATCCTATATCGTGTCGTGAATGTTATAGCAGGTGACTGAGGAAATTAAAACAGAAGTTGGGCAGCTGCACCTTTGTGATAACAACTCAAATTATAAGAAACACAGCCCGCCTTCAAAGCGTGGCAAATATAACAAAATCGTCATCATTACATACCTTCTGCTTACCTACATACCTTGCTTCTACAAGTCTACTGCTGTATATAGGCCACAAGGTCATAAACCACCTATATTCATGGACTTCCTACATTTCTCACTAGGTCATCACTCCATCCGATGTGGAGCAAAATTATCTCTATCAGTCAGTCTATGGAAGAGGCCTTTGTGCAGCAGTGGAATTTATAGGCTGAAATAGATTTACATTAAATTTTATTTAAAATGATGTACATACGATAATATAAAAAGACAACTGCCTCAAGAAAATTGTGTTTGTGATTTAAATCTGAATAACTTTATGTTTTTGTCGGGCCGGTCATTGCAGTCCAGGCGTTCGGTTCAAATAAACCAACTAAGTCGCATTTTAAAATCTTTTATGTAATATTATTGTTATACAGTCATTATACAGTTATGTATAATGCCTTTCAGTTCGGGTTCCAGTTCCAGTCGGAAAGGGACGTTCGCCTAGAACGTCCCTTTCCGACTCTGCCATTCACTTCTGCAACATAAATTTTCTTTGTCACTCTTTCCTCATTCATTCTTTCCACATGACCAAACCACCGAAGCATTCCTTTCTTAATCCTGGTCACAACATCATCTTGTAAACCACACTATTCTCTTATTACACATTTTCTTACCCTGTCACTAAGATTCAGCCCTAACATACTCCTTAACGACCGCATTTCTACTGCGTTCTTTCTACTCTCGTGCTTCTTCTGCCACACCCAACTTTCACTAGCATACGTTAAAGTAGGGACCAACACAGCATTGTGAATTGCCATACGTGCCTTTTTCGACACATTTTGACTCTTCACAATAGAGTGCAGGGCCCCATTTACTCTATTTCCCGCATTAACTCGTCGTTCTATATACTTATCATATCTCCCATCCCTGCTAAATACGCAGCCCAAATACACAAACTCATCTACTTGCTCGATTAACTCCCCTTCTATTCTTATTTCACAAATCGTTTTACTTTCTTCTCTTTCAAAAACCATAACCATAACCATAGCCAACGCTCAACTCAAATGAGTTCAGTGTTTGCCATAGCACATCCCTATCCACTCTGTCATAGGCCTTTTCCAAGTCCATGAACGCACAAAAACCTTTTGGTTTTTGGCCAAAAACTTCTCCGCGATCATGCGCATGGAAAAGACTTGATCTGTACATCCCATTCCCTTTCTAAATCCCGCTTGCACATCCCAAATTTTTCATCAGTTTCTTTCATGGCCCTTTCAATCAGTACCTTAGCATACAGTTTTCCCATAATGCTAAGAAGGCTGATGCCACGGTAGTTTTTTACAGTCCTGCTGCGACCCTTTTCCTTTATATACTGGGCCTATCATGGCTTTGCACCAGTCTAGTTAAATAAATTAATAATTTAACTTTAATTTTCTTTTTAATTCGATTATGTAGTTTACGAGAATATCTTGTTTTATTGATTTGATAAATTGTTTCGTTTTAAAATACAGACATTAGTAACACATCAAACAGCTAACTGATTGATGTGGGGGTGCGGGGGTGGTTGTGAGCATCATTATCCTCGTCGCTTGTTCGCGCTGAGACTTTCGCGGCCAGAAATATCTAATGTTTTCGTAAACGAAACTTATCGCAATATTAAGAAGCAAGGATGACGAACGATGACACGGCTCATCTGATGGTAAGTGGAAAGTGTGGTCCAATGGCGCCTGCATCTATTATCGAATAGAAACAGAAATAGAAATTTATTATCGAACATAGATTATAAATAATATTTATTGAAAATAACTCTCGTGTTTAATTTACCACTAGTAGTGAATATACCTCTATCCTAGGAAGAACCAGCCAGAAACCCGACGAGACTTTTTGAAAGAAAACAATGAGAACAGTTTACAATCAAATCACTAACACAATAAATAACCACACAAAACAAATTTAAAAAATAGCATGTTAGTGTTGACCTCATTGCCAGGGGTTCTTGTCGTACATTATTTAATTTAATATTTCAATAACTTTTTTATATAATCTTTGATAATAAAGTTTATAAACTTAGCGGAATTTTATACGTGGTAGAGCCATGCTGCTAATATATTAAAAGTATAGTTGTAGCACGAATGGGTCGGCTCGACTGGGGAAGGACCACGTTCTTAATGAATACCAGCGGAAAATAGTAGTATAAGGCTGCTGTGTTTCGTATGGCGAGTGTAGAGAACCGAAGATCCTTTTTACTGGAAACGCGGCATTTCATTTTAGCACTCACGGGTGACAACGCATCTACTTTTTGATATGTAATCGAGGATAGATGTAGATGTCTATGGGCCGCAGCAACCACTTACCATCAGGTGGACTGTGTGCTCGTTTGTCACGTTATCCTATAAAAAAATCAGATTTTGTATATTTTTGACAGTGAAAATACAAATGTGTTATCACCCCTGGAGATTAAGGTGAAAAGCTTGATTACCAATGAGACTGTTTCTTTTCTCTAATAATACGAGATAGTTGCATTATGTCGCTATTCAACGTTCTGTGAGAGCGTGGTCCTTCCCCGATCAAGCCATCGCAATTGTACCGTAGCCATTATAAAACGTGGCTTACCAATTATAACAAATATAATAATATAAACTTTTCCTAAACCTAATAATTATAACGTATTCAAATGATGGCACATTAAATGCAATGTGTCAGTCATGGTACGGAGCACTACAGGGAATGGTTTATGAGTATTGATGAGAGGTCCTGGCTGAATTTGGCAACTACCTACCTCTTTTACTAACCGCTCAGTCCCCAAGCGATTGAATCCGACCGCGGTGCTATTCGGTCAAAATCCAAGCGGTCGGATTCGACCGCGCACAAAACTTATATTTAGAACTTAGATTATAGAACTAATATAAGTGCAATAAAAGTCAAGTTATCCTATGAATATTCATTTATAATCTACGTTCATTTCGTACGCCATTTTTGTGTTAATGTTATTGTGGTGATTTATTGGATTTTTCCAGTGTTTTTTTAGTGTTTTAGTATAGTGTTTTATTATAAAATTGTAATTAATGTTTTTATGTGAATATAATTTATCTTTATACGTAAATAATTTCGAGTAATACTCGTATATATTAAAATAATTGTGATTTTCACGCTGCCGACATTCGCTTGGTATGTTTTGTTTTTGTTATCAAAATACAATAGTCTTTTAGTAATGAAGTAAAACCTGACTTTTATATAGACAATTTTATATAGATTGTATGATGACAAACTTCTTCATAGAAAAGCAGTCTCTAAATATAAGTTTTAATGGTTTTAAGTACTGCGGATGGGCGCGGTCATATGCGACCGCTCGGGATTTACCGGGCGCATGCGACTGCATGGGCTTTTTATGGGATTGAGGCTAAGTTCTAACACGGGCTCCAGACTCCTGTGTGATTCACGGCGTGAATTCACGCCGTAATTTTGCCGCGAACTCGTCGCGAAAAACACATCCCTCCACACTCGCAATCGTTCACAGTTTAGTTCGTGCGCTCGTCAAGAATGGACGCTGAAATATGCACTGCTAATGCCGTGACGCTATGCGCTTTGGCTCACGACAATTACGTGTAGTATATAAAAGATAAAAAAACCGTATTTGTAGTCTTTTTTATCAATTATCGCTTTCTTCTAGAAAAGCATCGATCACGACAAAGGCAATTCAAATGGGCTGTAAATTTTGTCGCTGCTTGCTACAGACTTCCTTTCAGAATCCTTCACCTTTTTCTTATAATTTCTATAACAGGACATTAGACTTTCTTTTTTTTTCAATCAGTCACTTCAAGGCTTTTCGTGGCAGAGCCATGCTGCAGTTATATTAGTAGTATAGTTGTAGCACGAATAGGTCGGCTCGACCGAGGAAGGACCACGCTAAAATAGTAGCTTAAGGGGAAATATAATGTCAAATGGCTTAACAAGATCCTTCGTTATGCCGAAAATATTGCAGCATTAATTTTGAAATAAATATATGGTAAAGTTGAGGATTAATGTTAGTGATTATGTTAGACGAAAACACGATTTCATAAAATTTTCTCGATAGAAAAAAAATCCAAAGTTACCTCCAAAATAAACAATAAACCGCTGTTATTCATAAAATACTTTAAATAAGATCATGAAACTTTGCATACTAACTGAACTAACTATAAAGCAGTGCTTATGTTATTTACTTTTTTTAAAATACCATTATTTTAACTGTAAAAAGAAATTACCTAAACTATTGGCCTTTTGAAGCGTGATTCTCGCAGCACGGTCACTACGCCTCGGCCTTTGGACGGGGAGGTTGTGTCGCTTACGATCAGAATATACATTACGCAACAGTACGACGTAAAATTAAAATGGGAAATAACCGTGATAAAAATAAGAAGCAGCTGGCTTGGCGTTAAGAAACAGGCATAAATATGATAAACCTAATGAAATAAGTGTCTAACGACCTTTATACTTACAGTATTAGTGATTACAAACATATCGGTACATAGCATACGACGCGCGGGGAAGTGGGGGCGAAATTAGAATTTGAGCTGACTTACTCTTCCCTCTTAATGCTGCTGTGTTTCGTATGGTGAGTCTAGAGAACCGGAGACCCTTTTTACTGGAAACGAGGCATTCCATCTTAGTCCTCACGGGTGACAACGCATCTGCATTTTGATTCGTAATCGAGGATAGATGTAGATGTCTATAGAATACAGCATCCACATACCATCAGGTGGACTTTGTGCTCGTTTGTCACCCTTTCCTATAAAATAAAATAAAATAAAACAATATTCATTATTTCCTTTATTCTTATCCAAGCGTCATGTTCTTTCATTTTATTTTTATGATCTTTATGTTTAGTTCCTGCTCGTTCGTCCAACTGAAGCTCATTTTGACGCACCGTCCTCCGTAAAAAAAATACAAATAAGCACAACCTCACAGCAACGAGTCTCGCGCGTTACTATTTTCACGCGCGAGTGTGGATGCGCTTGCGTTCACGGGAGGTTCACGCGTCGTAAACCCTTTGAAGCGGTCACAAAATACCGACACTGAACGGGGAACATGGCGTGAAAAGGCGCGAAGCCCGTGAACGGGCGCGAAAGCCATCCACATTCGCGGTTCACGCCTTTCACGGGTGTTCACGGCGTGAATGTGGAGGGCGCTTAATAATTGATTATTAACGGCGAAAGACACAACTTTATTAACTTTTCGTGGTTCGACCCCAAAATTTGTGATTGCTATTGAAATAAATTAGTTAACAAATTAAGGTCAATTTTTATTTATTAGAAGCTGTGTTTCTGTAGATAAAATTTTGTTATCAAATTAAAGTCTTGTAATGATGAATTTTTGGGTTGGCCAGGTGCAGGTATATTATTGAATGTATTAAGAATGGGTCGACTCGATTGGGAAAGGGTGTCACTACAATAGGATAATAGAATAAAATAGAACGCAACAAAACAGAACAGAATAGAAAAGATCAGAACGTAAAACAGTAAATTAAAACCAAATTCAATATTGTACAACCCTACTTCTCGCGGCATAAATGTAATAAATTAAATTGAAATTAATTGTAATATATTTATATTTCGTCGTTAAAAATTAAATTTATTTTGGCAAATTTCTTTTTTTCCAAGTCTACTAGGTACTTATTGGAAATCAGATTTCTTAAGCTGGAGGAAAAACGGTGAATGAAACACAAGGTGACATTATTTTGTGGTGACAGTGTATTTGTAGTCTTGATTGTTTGACTTGGGAGCAGATGTCCACGACATTTATTTATTTATTCACAAATATCTTAAAAACAACAAATGTATCCATCCAAAATACTTATTATATTAAATTAACTAAATAGACAACAATATTTCATTGAAATTATAAGTATTAATAAGCAACATTTCCTATATTAATCAAGGTAAATTCATATAAAATTATTAATGCAAATCTAAATCCAACAAAAACAGAACAAAAATCATAACAATTTAGAATGCTTCATAGTTGGTTATCAAAGTGAAGAGAGTCAAATTACAAATCGTATGTCAGAATTAATCATAAAATTTCTTTGTTAAAAAAATCTCTTTATAAAAATATGCCATCGTGTGTACTTAGATATTGCACAAATAATTCAAGAAATGTCAACAAAAACCAAGGAATTACTTTTCATCAGTTAATAAGATACAAGCTTAATCAATAAAAATATTATATATTAATAATAAAACAAATTATTGCTAAGACGCCACCTCGTGTCATGAAATATAGATTACGAAATTAATATGTTCAGAATTCAGATGCGACATTTCTGTGGCTACTCAAGTCTGGAACGAATATATTATTATTCACATTTTTTGTAGAAACATATATGTAACTTATAATTAGGCAAAATTTTTCATGTTTAAATCTGCTTTTTATTCTTTTATTTTATTTTTAGGTTTCCTCATCAAAGTCAAAGTGGTATAAATTCGTGTCCAGCATATGTGAACGACTCTTATTCTAATTTAAATAAGTGTATTTGTAATTTAAATATTGTGTTAATACGTTTTGTTAAACATACATTTAGTATGTTTTTTATATTTGACATAGATAACTTTTAAAACATTCAGATAAAAATATCATTAAAATGTAATTGTGATATAATATTATGTGATATTACATTAAATGAGCAAATATAGTATACAAAATAAATGACAAAATTTAAATATTGTTCTCGATATAATTTACCTATTTAACAATACAATCTACTATTACCTACGGCCTACGGGTCATTCTACCTATGTTTATTCTATGATAAAAAAACCAACTTCGCGAACTCAGAGTAGCGCACATTTTTTGTTTGAGATAGCTGTTCTAGTACGTAAGTACATATTACTTCAATGCGAAACTCAGAATTAATGTCAATATCAAATTAGGTAAACATTTCATTTAAAATACTTCGGAATTTATCACAAAGGAGTCCCAAACAATCAGCAAATAGGTCTATGTCGTAGTGCTTAGCGAGTGTGTGTATAACGGCGCCTCTACACGTTGGCCAACACAGTGGCGAATGTAGTGGCCAATAGCATAGGCCAACCTGTAGACTGGGTGTTTGGGCTTCATTGGTATGTATTACGGCGCCTCTACACGTTGGCCAACACAGTGGCGAATGTAGTGGCCAATAGGGTTGGCCAACGTGTAGACGGGGTGTTTGGGCTTCATTGGTATGTATTGGAACGATGGCCCGCAAGTTGGCGCGAGATCCGTGTGGTGTCGGTTTTTTATAAAAGATCAAAGGATTGTTGGCAGAGTTTGGTCGCCGCGTCCACACGTTGGCCGCACGATTAGTTTGCTACAAGCTCCCAGAGTGATTACACGCATCTGATTTAAATTTTATATTCAAACTTTGTAGGGTGGATGCCCCAATTACCAGCCTTTTAGTGCCAATTTCAACTTTAAACATTCCTACTACTTTGATTAGCGCGATTTCATTATTATTGAACATTAGTCCCTTCAGCGGTGCCAAGTTGACTGTCGGTATATCGAAGTGCTGAAGTGTTTGTACAGTAGGGCTACGATGGCTATCCGAGTACAGAAACAGAGCTCGAAACCTATGCAACTGCAGAGAGGTGTAAGACAGGGTGACGTTATATCCCCGAAACTCTTCACCGCTGCTTTGGAAGACGTTTTCAAGCTACTGGACTGGAAAGGATACGGTATTAACATCAATGGCGAGTACATCACTCACCTTCGATTTGCCGACGATATAGTCCTTATGGCAGAATCGCTGGAGGACTTAAGCACTATGCTCAATGACCTCAATAGTGCCTCCCAACGGATAGGTCTTAAGATGAACATGGACAAAACAAAGATCATGTTTAATGCCGGTAGTTGTTGGGAGCACTACGCTCGAAGTTGTTGACGAGTACGTTTACCTGGGACAAATAGTCCGACTAGGTAAGTCCAACTTCGACCGAGAGGTCAATCGACGGATTCAACTCGGCTGGGCAGCGATCGGGAAATTACGACATATCTTCTCGTCAGGTATACCTCAATCTCCAAAAACTAGATTGTACAACCAGTGCGTGTTGCCAGTGATGACTTACGGATCTGAGACGTGGTCCTTCACTGCTGGCCGTATGAGGACGCTCAAGGTCGCTCAGCGAGCTATGGAGAGGGCTATGCTCGGAGTTTCTCTGCGTGATAGACTCAGAAATGAGGATATCCGCAGTAAAACCAGAGTGACCGACATAGCCCAACGGATTAGTAAGCTGAAGTGGCAATGGGCCGGCCATATAGCTCGAAGAACCGATAACCGATGGAGAAGAAAGGTTCTCGAGTGGCAGCCTCGTACCGGTAGGCGTAGTGTAGGGCGACCCCCCACTAGATGGAGTGACGACCTGGTAAGTTATGCAGGAAGTCGATGGATGCAGGTGGCTCAGGACCGTGCTTTGTGGCATTACTTGGGGGAGGCCTATGTTCATCAGTGGACTTGTGAAGGGCTGTAATGATGATGATGATGATGAACATTTGTTTTAATCAATAAGCTATTTATCAAAAAAATTAACGTTTTTTTACAATCAGATTATTACAAGAACAATTTTAAAATGAAAAAAAAATGAAGCACGTCGTTTATACGTGGTAGAACCATGCAATTATATTAGAAGTATAGTTGCAACACGAAGGTCGGCTCGACCGGGGAAGGAGTGATTACACGCACCTGATTTAAATTTTATATTCACGCTTTGTAGGGTGGTGCCCCTATTACTAGCCTTTTAGTGCCAATTTCAACTTTAAACATTCCTACTACTTTAATTAGCGCGATTTAATTATTTTTAAATATTTGTTTTAATTGATAAGTAATTTATCAAAACAAATAATGAACATTTATTTACAATCAGA
This sequence comes from Parnassius smintheus behrii, assembly GCA_036936625.1. Taxonomy (NCBI): domain Eukaryota; kingdom Metazoa; phylum Arthropoda; class Insecta; order Lepidoptera; family Papilionidae; genus Parnassius; species Parnassius smintheus. Next base: position 6,380,287 of record JAUPFT010000009.1, read on the forward strand.
TTATTACGAGAAAATTTTAAAATGAAAAAAATGAAGCACATCGTTTATATGTGGTAGAACCATGCAGTTATATTAGAAGTATAGTTGTAGCACGAATGGGTGGGCTCGACCGGGGAAGGACCACGCTCTCACAGAATATCAGCGTAAAATAGTAGCTTAATGATCCTGTGTTTCGTATAATGAGTGTAGAGAACCAGAGACCGTTTTTAAAGGAAACGAGGCATTTCATCTTAGTCCTCACGGGTGACAGATGCGTATCTGCATTTTGATTCGTAATCGAGAATAGATGTAGATGTCTGTGGGCCACAGTAACCTCTTACCATCAGGTGAACTGTGTGCTCGTTTGTCACACTCTCCTATAAAAAACGACGATTTCTTAAAATTTTATCGTGCAAGATTTCGAATCATCATCATCATTACAGCTGTTCACAAGTCCACTACTGAACATCCTCCTCCACAGACAGCCGCAAAGCATGGTCCTGAGCCACTTTGCTCCTCATGAGTTTTTCATTTATGTTCTAAGTTATAATTAGTACCTATTATTAAGTCAATGTTAATTATATTTATTGCTATTGTTTTTGTCTTTCTCAAAAAATAATTAAATTACCAAATAAATTATATGGTGTTTTTTATATACATCAAATGTCTGATAGAAATGCAAGTACATATTTTGCTAAACTTTAAAATCAAAACCAAATTTTAAAACATAGACTAATCGATTATAACTCCTTTAACTTTAAAATAAGTTAAGTTCTTATTAATGGTATTTATTCCAGTTTATGATGCATGTAAAAAATAAATAAAGCTAATCGTATGCGCAGGCAGTTTACAAACATAAATTGTACAAGGACACACATCCAGACCCGAAACAATTATTTGTAGGGCATACAAATACTTGTTCCGTGCGCGAACAAACCCGCGGCGCCCGGCGCAGCCACTCATTGCTGAGCCACTGCGCCAAGGTGCTTATAAATTCGTCCGCACATTGGCCCGAACCACTTTCTTCGAAATCGCGAAGTCGATTTCCTCCTCCTACAGGAAACTAATCTTAAAGCTAAGGACACTAGAGGCCTTTCTATTAGAAACTTCTCTCTTCTTCGTAATGACAGACCCGACCGCCGAGGCGGCGGAACGGCCATCTATTACAAGAAGACACTTCATTGCTCGCCCATTTCTACTCCGCAGCTTACCAATATGGAAGCCACGGTATGCAAGCTAGCTATGACTGGACATCAGTCCATCCTCATAGCCTCCTGTTACATCCCTTCAGGAACCTATCCCCTTTTAGGAGCTGACTCCGTAGGGGTGCCTATTGGTGACCATAATGAAAGGTGAATTCTTTTACTAATATATATTTATTATAGCGAAACGTGCCATACAGTTGGCGGGCAACTAGTGACTGCCTGAAAAATCTTATTCACTACATAATATAGTTACAATACAACGTTGCGAAGTTTACATGTGTGTGCGCGGCACACCTACAATACTTCCCCCTTTACAACAATTGAATACAAAAAACTTAAAACTATACAATGAATATAAACTTAAAACTAACAACAAAAACTTGCTAATGCGCTTGTGCGCAGGGCTGTACGGAGACCCCCGCGAAAGGGGTGGCGGCCGCGGCGGGCGCGGGCACATGCTGCAGACCGGTGCTAGAAGCACCTATCATCTGACCCATATTCTGGCCCGATATCGGAATGCCTGCCATTAACACTTGATGACGAAGCCAGCTTTTGAACTTCTTATTAAACTTTACCCAAATAGTGTACAGGATTATCGCCCCCATAAAACTGGCTATCACATATAACCATGTTTGAAAATTATCCACTTTATTCTCTACAGTATTTTGAGCCTGAGAAACAATAACTGGTTTTTCTTGCAAATTACCCATAGTAAAACTCGTAAAACTTATCGCGCTAATGCTTTCGCAAAGGAAGTATTTCGAATGAAATTATATTAAATACATTATAACTAAACTAACTACCTGGAACCTATATGAAAGTGCAGTATACGCAAAATACTGAACACGATGCTTCTACAATTACATTCAACTTAAATAATGTAACTTGAATATCCTGAATGAAAATATTATGCACTAGACAATGCAAATAATACTTTCACATCCATAGTAACTAAACCTGATTATCATTTAGACATGTAATTGTATAATATATATTTTATATTAACACTAGCTTATAAATCGTGAAGGTAACTTAACAATCCGACCACTTCGCGTTGTTTTCACGGTTATCGGGTTGCTCGGGCCGGGTAACAACGACGTCAGCGGTGTGGACGGTGGTAACGGGAACCGTACATGCGCAGGTGCAACATCCGCTGCGTTGTCAGCGTTACTTTGGCGTGGCGTTGCTTCGTTACCATCACATTCCTTTAATACATATGCAGGCTTTAATCTGTCGATAGAAATATGTACCTGTCTATCGGGTAATTGAATTAGGTAAACCTTTGAGCCCCTTTTTATCACGCGGTACGGACCGTCGTAGGGTGGTTTCAAAGGTTTACGTATTGAATCGTCCCTAACAAAGACATATTCACAGTTACGTAAGTCCTTGTGCACAAAAAGACTATGACAGTTACGTGAATCGTCGGATGTAGGCTTATAACTACTAATAGTATCTCTAATCTTATCCACTAAACAATAATCATTGACGTTACGGTTGTTCGAAAAGCTGTCATAAAAGTCTCCCGGTAGACGCAAGTTTCGTCCGAACGTTAACTCGGCGGCGCTAACCCCTGAGTCGCTGCGGGCGGCCGCGCGAAGCCCCAGTAATACTGTGGGTAGCTCTTCCACCCAGGACCCATGTGACAGGCGAGCTGAAAGTGCTGCTTTTAAAGAACGATGCCAACGTTCAACTGCGCCATTGCTTTGCGGATGATAAGGAGTAGTTCGAATTCTATTAACCCCCAACATTTTTAACAGCTGGTTAAAAAGACTACTCTCAAACTGGCGACCTTGGTCGCTAGTTAACTTTATCGGGCAACCGTAACGACAAATCCAACCTTCATATAAATGTTTGGCAACAGTTTCTGCCGTAATGTCTCGTAACGGAAAAGCTTCAGGCCACCTGGTCCTCCTATCAATTATCGTAAGTAAGTATCTATAACCATCTGGAGAGATCTCAAGAGGGCCAACGATATCGACGTGCAAATGCTCAAAACGCTCTACTTCCGGAAACTTAGTCAGATTCGATACCGTATGTCTGTTAACTTTAGAACGTTGACATTGTATGCACGTTTTTGCCCACAAAGAAACATCACGATTCATACTAGGCCAGAAATACTTTTTGGCTAACATCTTTCGCGTAGAACGAATTCCAGGATGGCTCAAATTATGTAAACTATCAAAAGCTAGGCGTCGAAACTTTTCCGGTAGGTACGGACGAGCTGTATCAGTAGACATCTCACAAAAAATAGACTTATTTAACATAGGTATAACTAGTTCCTTTAACAAAATATTATCGGTATTTAAACCAGACATAACATTCATGATATAACTGTCGCTACGCTGCTCATTTGCAATGTCATCGAAATTCAACGCAGTTGGCATAGTCACGGCTTCGATGCGCGATAAGGTGTCAGCTACGATGTTATTCGTACCGGTTATATGTTTTATATTTGTAGTGAACTCACTTATGAAAGCTAAATGTCTCGTTCTCCGAGGCGTTTCGCTTTCATCGCGTCCTACCTTTTGAAATGCAAAAGTTAAAGGTTTATGGTCCGTATACACGGTTATTTCTTGCCCTTCAAATAATTTCCGAAAATGTTTTATAGCTAAGTATATAGCGAGCAACTCGCGATCGTATGTGCTATATCGCTGTTGGGTGGTGGTCAATTTTTTTGAGAAATAGCCCAATGGTTTCCAGCTATCTCCTTCCTTTTGTTGCAAGACTGCTCCCACGCATATATTGGATGCATCAGTCATTAAAGCGAGTTCGGAACCCACTCTAGGGTACGTCAATGTAGCGGCCTGTGTGAGACCTGCCTTACATTGCGTAAATGCTTCGTTCGCACTCTCCGTCCAGACGATGGGAGTCTTATCATTTTTCTTTGAGCTTTTAAGATATTTATTTAATTCTGTTAGATATAAAGTTGCGTTAGGAAGATGAGCTCGATAAAAATTGACCATACCGAGAAAACGTCTTAGCTCTGCAACAGTTTTCGGCTTCGGAAATTCCACAATTGCCTGAACCTTATCTTGCAACGGCCTGACGCCGTCGGTACTAATCTCGTGTCCCAAAAATTCTAGTTTAGTTTGTCCGAAACGACATTTTGCCAAATTAATCGAAATTCCATATTTATTAAGCCTTTTAAAAATAATTTCTAAATGTTGCCTGTGTTGAACTTCGTTGTCACTAGCTATAAGTAAGTCGTCTAAATAACAAAAGACAAAATCAAGACCTTGTAAAATGGAGTTCATAAAGCGCTGGAAGGTTTGTGCTGCTCCGCGCAAACCGAAGGTCATTCGAGGAAACTCGAAAAGTCCGAATGGTGTTATGATAGCGGTTTTCTCCACGTCACCTGGTGCGACAGGTATAAAATGATAACTTCTATTGATGTCTAATTTTGAAAATATCTTTTTATCCGGAAGAATAAAAGTAAAATCGTTCAAGCGAGGAATCGGGTATCTGTCGGGCTTTGTTGTCGCATTCAGCTGGCGATAGTCCCCACAAGGTCTTATATCTCCATTTTTTTTAGGAACTACATGGAGCGGACTAGCCCACGCGCTCTTTGAAGGACGACAGATGCCCAGTTCCTGCATGATGCGAAATTCTTCTTTAACTTTTTTATACCTGTCAGGTGGCAACGGGCGCGCTTTCGCGTGCATGGGCGGGCCAGAGGTCTCGATATAGTGGACGACATCGTGTTTCGCAGTTTCTCGGAATGACGCTGGTTTAGTGATGTCCGGATACTTTAACAATAAATCCTGATATGGATGATTTACATCAATAGTTTTAACACTAGGTTGAGATACATTGACAACAGATGCCGAAACATTCAATTCTGTAGTTTTATCTATTAATTTACGCGCGTTTAAATCAACTAATAATTTGTGGTACGCTAAAAAATCGGCGCCCAAAATTGGTTGTTTGACATCTGCTACAACGAATTCCCAACGATAAAGTCGGCGTAAGTTTAAGTTTAACACTATTGTCTTGGTACCGTAAGTTGCGATTTCATTGCCATTAGCTGCGTATAATTTATATGCACTACACTGATTTAGACGATCTTTTCTCGCGGCTGGTAAAACAGACACATTGGCACCGGTGTCAACTAAAAATCTAAGTCCGGAGTTACTGTCTGACACACACAAACGATTGAATGGAAAAACGGTACAGACCTGAAGACCCTCGGACTGTACCTCGCTGCTCAGTTTTCCGGCTGTGTTGTTTTCCACGCGCAAGGCTTCGTACACCTGTTGGCCTTTTCTCGGAACTTGTAATGGTAAAAGCATAAGTAGTTCTCCTTCCGGGGACGGCAGGAACTGCTACGGCGCCTGGACTGTGAACGACGCCGGTTGCGATCCGGGGCGCGGGACCGCGACCTCTGCTGATCGATCCGGTCCACGGTAGCCTTAATTTTAGCCACCTCAGCTCTCAACAGGGCCAAGTCATAGGCGGTAGTAGATGCTGGCGCTGGCACGGTGTAAGTAGCGGTGGCGGCATATGAAGGCCGCACAGCTTCCATGACGTTATCTGCAACTGCTGCTAGGTTGTCCAGGTCCTTGGGGTCGGACACAGTTAGCACGGCTCGGACTTGTGTCGGAAGACGACCCTGCCACAAGACGCGAAGGGTTTCATCAGGGACCTTGTCAGTAGCGAGCTCACGCATCCGCCGAAGCAGCTGAGATGGTTTTTGGTCGCCCAGCTCTAGCTCGCTCATAAGCTTCTCGATCTGCCTCGACATTGACTCCTCATAGATGTGGAGTAGCCGAGCTTTGAGTGCGTCGTACTTGTAGGTAGGAGGCGGGTTGAGTAATATGTCCGTCACTTGCGCGATAACCTCCTTACTTAGCTTAGACACGACCAGGTCAAACTTCGCCTCATCACTCAACCTCTGAGGTGCGAGGATAGCTTCCGTGCGTACGAACCATACGCGTGGCTGGTCCGTCCAAAAGTCTGCGAGGCGAGACTGTAGGGACACTGCATCTACACCTGGCGCCATGATGGGCGGTTGCGCGGGTGGCTGGATGTCTTGAACGGGTGGCACGTTAACAGGCGGCACGTTCTGTGACGTAGGCGGAAACGGCGCACTCATGTTACTATATCTATTGTCCACTGATCACAACCACGCGAATATTGCCCACTACTGCATTAACATCACATAGACCACTTCAGTCATCTTAATCACGTCGGGGTCACCAGTTTAGGAGCTGACTCCGTAGGGGTGCCTATTGGTGACCATAATGAAAGGTGAATTCTTTTACTAATATATATTTATTATAGCGAAACGTGCCATACAGTTGGCGGGCAACTAGTGACTGCCTGAAAAATCTTATTCACTACATAATATAGTTACAATACAACGTTGCGAAGTTTACATGTGTGTGCGCAGCACACCTACACCCTCAAAAAAGATTTTGAAGCCATTTTATCCTTGGGCAATTCAGTCATTATGTTTGGAGATTTTAACTCCAAGCATACTGAATGGACATGCCGCACTACGTCCCCTAGTGGCAAGATACTGCTCGATATCACGCAGTCTCTTGATATCACTGTCCATAGTCCTCTCGGTGTTACTCACTTTCCCGATAACACCGATCACTCTCCCGATGTGTTAGATTTTGCGTTACTCCAAGGAGTTTCTCTCAACCTCAGAGCAATCGAGACACTAGACGATCTAGGATCAGATCACAGACCGGTCTCCCTCATTCTTGGCCATCAGCCACCTCCCCCAATACACACAAAAACCTTCACTAATTGGAAGGGATTCAAGGAGTCTCTAGCTAAAGCTCTGGACTCACAGGATTCTACCATCTCCATTCCGTCGGACTTAGACAGTCCGGAAAAAATCGACACCGCGGTCGACTCACTCTCCACCCTTATTAAATCCTCCCTTAAGGAGAACGAAAGGGTCGTCCCGGTTGCTAACAATAGTGGGCTTCCCCTACATATTAGCAACCTATTAAAAGCCAAAAAAGCTGCTTTCCGGAGAGCAGCAAAATATCCCACCCCCGAATATAGGCGCGCGGCCAATCGTCTTCAACGAAAACTCCGCTTCCGCCTCTCTGAATTTCAAGATCTCGAAAAGAGTAAGCTCATGGAGAATATCACTCCATCTCACACAGCGTACTATCAGATGGCTAGAGCCCTCCGCATAGACGCTATCACCCACACTCCCCCTCTCTCCCGTCCCGACGGCACGGTTGCCTTCGAGGACGAGGAGAAGGCTGAGTGCTTTGCGGATAGCATTGCCGATCAATGCTCCCCTAGTTCTCAACCTGTCGACCCCTCACACGTCCAGGCAGTAGAGGATGAGGTCCGCCGCCGGAACTCACCCCCTACCGCCTTCGAACCTATCTCTGTGTCCAATGATGAGATTTCATCCCTCATCAAAGGACTTAAGCCTAAAAAGGCTCCGGGCGCGGATGGCATCTCCAACCAAGCCCTTAAACACTTTCCCGAGCATGTGTTAACCTTTCTATCTATTCTCTTCAACGCCTGATTCAACCTTAGTTATTTTCCCACTACGTGGAAAGAGGCAACTGTGATTGGAATTCCCAAGCCAGGCAAGCCTCTCAACCTCCCCTCCAGCCATCGCCCCATTAGCCTCCTCAAGGCAATGGGCAAGCTCTTCGAAAGAGTCATCCAAACACGGATGAGGCGCTATCTGTTTCCCACAGACGGTGACCCTCTCATCATTCCCCACCAATTCGGCTTCCGAGCCAAACACTCATGTCCCCAACAAGTTCACCGCATTGTGGAATATATCCTCAGCGGTTTCTATCCTCGACGTCATAAAACCATCGCGGTCTTCTTCGATATAGCCAAAGCTTTTGATAGAGTCTGGCACACAGGCCTCATCTACAAGCTCTACAAAATAGGTCTCCCCGATCGTCTAGTTCGTCTCGTGGCCTCCTATTTGAAGCATCGTACCTTTCGTTTTAGACACGAAGGCACGCTATCCTTACAGCGAACTATCAAGGCTGGTGTCCCTCAGGGCTCAGTACTTGCTCCTTTGCTGTACATCCTGTTCACCAACGACATTCCCATCCCGTCGAAAGGTGTTCAACTCTCCCTCTTCGCAGACGACACTGCCATCTACTGCAAAGGTGTCTCACTACCCTTCATACGGAACAAGATCCAAAAGTCAGTTGATGACCTAGGAGATTGGTTCAAAAAATGGCGCATCGATGTGAACCCGGAGAAAAGCTCCGCCGTTCACTTCGATTATAAACGACGCCGTCTTAAAAACACTCCTCCAATACGTATGCTAAGGACCCCTGTCCCCTGGCATACGACAGCCAAATATTTAGGTGTCACTCTAGACACAGGGCTCACTTTTAGGCCCCACGTCAAACGAGTCACCCGTCACGCACGGTTTTACCTGAGTAGGCTCAACAGTATGTTGGGCAGACACAGTAAAATGTCCCTTCGGAACAAGCGAACCCTTTATAAGGTCTGTATACGACCCGTCATGACCTACGCGGGCCCCGTCTTTGCCCACGCAAACCCTAACATATTAAATGAACTCCAAATAGTTCAGAACCTCTTCTGTCGTCGAGCTGCGAACGCACCTTGGTACGTCCGTAATGCCGACCTTCATCGGGACTTAGAGCTCCCAACAATTCAACAGTTCCTTAAAAAACTCTCTGAGAACTTCTTCAAAGCCTCAGAGTCGCACCCAAACAATTTAATTCGTGAGGCTGCTTCTTATGCAGCCCCACCCCCCTCTCGCTATCGTGTCCGCAGGCCGAGAAACTCTCTCTCGGACCCGCCAAATAAACTGTCAAACGACCTGAACTGCCTCCTGGCGGCTCAGGCCAGTTCTAATTAAATTAATTATTATTATATCAACTAATATTATTTTGCCTTCGTAGGCACTCCCTCAGCGGCTCTTAGCCGCCTGCGCCCTCTTTTCCCAAAAGAGGGTCGCTCATGATAAGGCACAATAGAGCTTAATCAGCCAGCTGCCTGTCCCCAAAGGCGGTTTTTAGGGGGTATCACTTAGGGTCCCCGGTAGGACAGTGAGTCCCCCATAACCACGATAGACCGGCTATCGTGGTATGCGTAATGCATTTTCCGCCTCCCTACGTACAGGGTAGCCCTTTAATTGCTTCGGGCGAAAAAAAAAAAAAAAAAAAAAGCCCGAACCATTCCGCTTGTGGCATCGCTTCCGAGCGGTTGCATCCAGGTAGTCCGCGCTTTCGTTCCTGTACGGTAGTGCTCTCTCGCTCTCGCGCCTCCGCTGGCCCGCTCGCGCTGTACAGCGCCGACGCAGTGCTCAGTCCGCCGGCGGCATCGTTCTCGGACGGTCGCCTCCTGGTGGTCCGCGCTCCCGTACAGTACGGTAGTGCTGTCTCGCTCTCACGCGTCTCCGCTGTCATGCTCACGCGGAACAGCGTCGAGGCTGCCGGTGAGTCACTTCTAGCTACAGCTCTTACCCCCCTGTCTTCGGGCAGGGAGGTCTGACTGACCTCCGCTTTCATTTTCATTTTCATTTTTTCATTTCATTATCATTTTCATTATAGTTTTCATTTATCATTTTCATTTTTTTTTGCACTGTCTCTTTTATTTTCTTGTGTTTTTCTTGCATTTTACTTTTACTATTACGTGCATAGTGTGTTGTAGTACATCCCGCGTTCTAGTCCCTGTTCTACCGAGAGCAGGGACCCGTCCTCATCTTTACTAGATTATCTCACTCAACCCAATATGTCCAACTCAAGTTTCACAGAGTCCCTAGCCGCCCTCATTACCCAATACGGGTTAAACGGCAATGAGACGGTCCTCGCCGCCATTGCCACCATCGCCGCCCAGGCTCCCCTCCCTGCCCCTCAGGCACACCGTCCGCCGCCAGTACTAGCGGCATACCTCGAAACGAGGAACTCCTTTGCCCCGCTACAATCAGCCCCCTCAGAAATGGAGTACGCATGCTCCGAATCCTCGGCGTCTACCTCCCGGAAGAGGCCCGCCACTACCTCAGGCTCCGGTTCATCGGAGTCCTCTGACTCCGACGGAACCGGTGAGTCAAACTTCACCACCGTCACCTCTAAGCGCAACGGAAAGCGCGCCGCGTTGAAACGCACCCCCCCTACTTCAGCGGCCCCTGCCGCTCCCTCAACCTCCGCAGCCCCTGACGCTGCCCTCGTCCCACTGATGTCATTAGACATCCCCACTCTATCTAAACCAGCCTCTCGTTGTGCCCTAGTGCTGGCGAAGAAGCAAGTCCCGCCCCCTGTCTTCCTAAGAGACAAGGCTAAATTCACCCATCTGTCCAAGACCTGCTACGACGCAGGTATCAAGTATGACCATGCAGTCAACCTCGGGGAGGCGATTAAAATCATCCCAAGCTCGATCGAGGACTTCCGCGCTATAACCCGGCTATTCACAGCCGAAAGGGTATCTTACCACACGTACGCTCTCCCTGAAGAGCGTAAAGTCAGGGCCGTCATCCGAGACGTCCCCTTTGAGTTTTCCAACGACGAAATCCTTGAGGACCTTAAGTCCCAAGGTTTCCCAGTACCTTGCCCTAGTAATCATGTCCAACGTGCCGGAGGCTAAAGCCATCTTCCAGCAGGTGCGCACAGTGTGCGGCCTGTCAAGGGTGAAGGTAGAGGCCCCACATAGGCCCGGTTTCCCGGCGCAGTGCCACCGCTGCCAGCTTTATGGTCACGCGGCGGCCAACTGCTCCGCCCCACCCAGGTGCGTGAAGTGCCTGGAGCCACATAATACTAAAGAGTGTCCCCGGCCCAAAGACGCCGAATCCCCGCCCGCCTGTGTCCTGTGCAACCAGACAGGTCACCCGGCGAACTACAAGGGTTGCCCACGCGCACCTCAACCTCGCCCCAGTAGGAAAGCTCCACCGCCGGTGAATGACCGCTCATTCCCGGCCCTCCAACAACGGCCCCGCCAGGGCCCTCCTCAGCCTATCCAGGGCTTCCCTCGACCCTCTCAGGGTCCCCCCAGGCCCCCTCAGGGTCCCCCTAGGCCCCCTCAGGGTCCCCCTAGGCCCCCTCAGGGCATAATTCGGCCCCCTCCGGGCTTCTCAAAGCCAATGCAGCCTCCAGTCTTTCCCTGGGGGCCCAAAAAGGCAGACCCTCCGCGGACAACCTCGTACGCACACGAGGCAGAGCCCACAATAGATGACTACAACACGCTATATTCCGCGATTAAGAATATAGATGTCGATTCTCCCTAGATTACAGTAATCTCACGCAAACTGCGCGCGGCGAAGTCCCCTCAAGAGCGTCTCATCGCTCTTGCCGAACATAATGATCTTCTGCTAGCTCTGTTGTAAGTTAAGTTAACTTAATTAACTTAACTTCAATGACTGAGAATAATATTAACCTACCAAGATCCCACGGTCGTATCAAACCTAAGGGTTTATCGCTTGTATCGTTCAATATTCGCGGCTTGCGAAATAACCTCCCAGAGCTTAAGCTCTTTCTTCGAAATCGTGAAGTCGATTTCCTCCTCCTACAGGAAACTAATCTTAAAGCTAAGGACACTAGAGGCCTTCCTAAAAAACTTCTCTCTTCTTCGTAATGACAGACCCGACCGCCGAGGCGGCGGAACGGCCATCTATTACAAGAAGACACTTCATTGCTCGCCCATTTCTACTCCGCAGCTTACCAATATGGAAGCCACGGTATGCAGGCTAGCTATGACTGGACATCAGTCCATCCTCATAGCCTCCTGTTACATCCCTTCAGGAACCTATCCCTTCAAAAAAGATTTTGAAGCCATTTTATCCTTGGGCAATTCAGTCATTATGTTTGGAGATTTTAACTCCAAGCATACTGAATGGACATGCCGCACTACGTCCCCTAGTGGCAAGATACTGCTCGATATCACGCAGTCTCTTGATATCACTGTCCATAGTCCTCTCGGTGTTACTCACTTTCCCGATAACACCGATCACTCACCCGATGTGTTAGATTTTGCGTTACTCCAAGGAGTTTCTCTCAACCTCAGAGCAATCGAGACACTAGACGATCTAGGATCAGACCACCGACCGGTCTCCCTCATTCTTGGCCATCAGCCACCTCCCCCAACACACACAAAAACCTTCACTAACTGGAAGGGATTCAAGGAGTCCCTAGCTAAAGCTCTGGACTCACAAGATTCTACCATCTCCATACCGTCGGACTTAGACAGTCCCGAAAAAATCGACACCGCGGTCGATTCACTCTCCACCCTTATTAAATCCTCCCTTAAGGAGAACGAAAAGGTCGTCCCGGTTGCTAACAATAGTGGGCTTCCCCTACATATTAGCAACCTATTAAAAGCCAAAAAAGCTGCTTTCCGGAGAGCAGCAAAATATCCCACCCCCGAATATAGGCGCGCGGCCAATCGTCTTCAACGAAAACTCCGCTTCCGCCTCTCTGAATTTCAAGATCTCGAAAAGAGTAAGCTCATGGAGAATATCTCTCCATCTCGCACAGCGTACTATCAGATGGCTAGAGCCCTCCGCATAGACGCTATCACCCACACTCCCCCTCTCTCCCGTCCCGACGGCACGGTTGCCTTCGAGGACGAGGAAAAGGCTGAGTGCTTTGCGGATAGCATTGCCGCTCAATGCTCCCCTAGTTCTCAACCTGTCGACCCCTCACACGTCCAGGCAGTGGAGGATGAGGTCCGCCGCCGGAACTCACCCCCTACGGCCTCCGAACCTATCTCTGTGTCCAATGATGAGATTTCATCCCTCATCAAAGGACTTAAGCCTAAAAAGGCCCCGGGCGCGGATGGCATATCCAACCAAGCCCTTAAACACTTTCCCGAGCAGGTGTTAACCTTTTTATCTATTATCTTCAACGCCTGCTTCAACCTTAGTTATTTTCCCACTTCGTGGAAAGAGGCAACTGTGATTGGAATTCCCAAGCCAGGCAAGCCTCTCAACCTCCCCTCCAGCCATCGCCCCATTAGCCTCCTCAAGGCAATGAGCAAGCTCTTCGAAAGAGTCATCCAAACACTGATGAGACGCTATCTGTTTCCCACAGACGGTGACCCTCTCATCATTCCCCACCAATTCGGTTTCCGAGCCAAACATTCATGTCCCCAACAAGTTCACCGCATTGTGGAATATATCCTCAGCGGTTTCTATCCTCGACGTCATAAAACCATCGCGGTCTTCTTCGATATAGCCAAAGCTTTCGATAGAGTCTGGCACACAGGCCTCATCTACAAGCTCTACAAAATAGGTCTCCCCGATCGTCTAGTTCGTCTCGTGGCCTCCTATTTGAAACATCGTACCTTTCGTTTTAGACACGAAGGCACGCTATCTTCACAGCGAACTATCAAGGCTGGTGTCCCTCAGGGCTCAGTACTTGCTCCTCTGCTGTACATCCTGTTCACCAACGACATTCCCATCCCGTCGAAAGGTGTTCAACTCTCCCTCTTCGCAGACGACACTGCCATCTACTGCAAAGGTGTCTCACTACCCTTCATACGGAACAAGATCCAAAAGTCAGTTGATGACCTAGGAGATTGGTTCAAAAAATGGCGCATCGATGTGAACTCGGAGAAGAGCTCCGCCGTTCACTTCGATTATAAACGACGCCGTCTTAAAAACACCCCTCCGATACGTATGCTAGGGACCCCTGTCCCCTGGCATACGACAGCCAAATATTTAGGTGTCACTCTAGACACAGGGCTCACTTTTAGGCCCCACGTCAAACGAGTCACCCGTCACGCACGGTTTTACCTGAGTAGGCTCAACAGTATGTTGGGCAGACACAGTAAAATGTCCCTTCGAAACAAGCGAACCCTTTATAAGGTCTGTATACGACCCGTCATGTCCTACGCGGGCCCCGTCTTTGCCCACGCAAACCCTAACATTTTAAATGAACTCCAAATAGTTCAGAACCTCTTCTGTCGTCGAGCTGCGAACGCACCTTGGTACGTCCGTAATGCCGACCTTCATCGGGACTTAGAGCTCCCAACAATTCAACAATTCCTTAAAAAACTCTCTGAGAACTTCTTCAAGGCCTCAGAGTCGCACCCAAACAATTTAATTCGTGAGGCGGCATCTTATGCATCCCCACCCCCATCTCGCTATCGTGTCCGCAGGCCGAGAAACTCTCTCTCGGACCCGCCAAATAAACTGTCAAACGACCTGAACTGCCTCCTGGCGGCTCAGGCCAGTTCTAATTAAATTAATTATTATTATATTAACTAATACTATTTTGCCTTCGTAGGCACTCCCTCAGCGGCTCTTAGCCGCCTGCGCCCTCTTTTCCCAAAAGAGGGTCGCTCATGATAAGGCACAATAGAGCTTAATCAGCCAGCTGCCTGTCCCCAAATGCCTGGTTTTTAGGGGGTATCACTTAGGGTCCCCGGTAGGACAGTGAGTCCCCCATAACCACGATAGACCGACTATCGTGGTATGCGTAATGCATTTTCCGCCTCCCTACGTACAGGGTAGCCCTTTAATTGCTTCGGGCGCAAAAAAAAAAAAAAAATGGCCCGAACCGAATGCGCCCTCCTTTCTGCCAAGGAAGGTCGCGTTCGTATACGGCTTAGAGATCTCTAGTCAGATCGTTAAGCCATTTCCTAAAAGGCGGTGTTTAGTGGGTAAAAGTCTCCACATAACCACGCAGCCGGCTGCATGGTATGCTATGAGCATTCACCGCCTCCCTCCCCCGCATTCCGGAGGGTTGCCCATATTTGCTTCGGGCGCAAAAAAAAAAATCCCGAACCGAAGTAAACTGAACGACCTTCCAACGTGTGGATGCCGTCACCAACTCTCGGCCAATATATTCGCCACTCCATTCGCCACTCTGTTGGCCAACGTGTAGAGGCGACATTAGAAGTTGGAACGATGAACGATGGTGTGGTGTCGGTTTTTTACAAAAGATCAAAAGATTGTTGGCAGAGTTTGGTCACCGCGTCCACACGTTGGCCGCGAGTTTAGTTTGCTACAAGCTCCCAGAGTGATTACAGGCATCTGATTAAAATTTTATATTCATGCTTTGAAGGGTGGATGACCCAATGATGAGCCTTTTAGTGTCAATTTCAACTTTAAACATTGCTACTACTTTAATTAGCGTGATTTAATTATTTTTAAACATTTGTTTTAATCGATAAGCTATTTATAAAAAAATAATGAACATTTATTTACCATCAGATTATTAGGAGAACAATTTTAAAATGAAAAAAAAAATGAAGCACGTCGTTTATACGTGGTAGAACCATGCAGTTATATTAGAAGTATAGTTGTAGCACGAATGGGTCGGTTTGACCGGGGAAGGACCACGCTCTCACAGAATATCAATGTAAAATAGTAGCTTAATGATGCTGTGTTTCGTAAAGTGAGTGTAGAGAACCAGAGACACTTTTTGAAGGAAACGAGGCATTTCATCTTAGTCCTCACGGGTGACAACGTATCTGCATTTTGATTCGTAATCGAGGATAGATGTAGATGTCTGTGGGCCACAGCAACCACTTACCATCAGGTGAACTGTGTGCTCGTTTGTCACCCTATTCTATATAAAAAAGCGTCGATTTCTTATAATTTAATCGTGCTAGTTTTCGAATCATCATCATCATTACAGCTCTTCACAAGTCCACTACTGAACATCCTCCTCCAAAGAATGCCGCAAAGCATGGTCCTGATCCTGAACAACTTTCCTTGTCATGAGTTTTTCATTTATGTTCTAAGTTATAATTAGTACCTATTATTAAGTCAGTGTTAATTATATTTATTGCTATTGTTTTTGTCATTCTCAAAAAATAATTAAATTACCAAATAAAATGTAAGGTATTTTTATATACATCAAATCTCAGATAGAAAAGCAAGTACATGTTTTGCTAAACTTTAAAAACAAAACCCAATTTTAAAACATAGACTAATCGATTATAACTCCTTTAACTTTAAAATAAGTTAAATTCTAATTAATGGTATTTATTCCAGTTTCTGATGCATGTAAAGAATAAATAAAGCTAATCGTATATCGTATATCTATTTACAGCCCCATTAATATTCACTATTCTTTTATAATTATTTTATAAAAACGTTACCCCCCACACTTAGATTTTCTCCTGTATCGCGGAGGCAACTTACAAACATAAATTGCACAAGGACACATCCAGACCCGAAACAATTATTTGTAGGATATACAAATACTTGTTCTGTGCGGGATTCAAACCCGCGACCCCTGGCACAGCCACTCATTGCCAAGCCACTGCGCCACGGAGCCGTCGTTTAAAATAAAATAAATTCGTCCGCACATTGGGCCGAACCGAAGTAAACTGAACGACCTTCCAACGTGTGGACGCCGTCACCAACTCTCGGCCAATATATTCGCCACTACATTCGCCACTGTGTTGGCCAACGTGTAGAGGCGACATAAGCTGCAGTAGCCTCTAACTTGTGATGGACTTTTCTTTGTTAACTAGAAGTGAAACCACGTCTATTGTAAAAAAAAATCAATTATTTAAGGTTAACGCACTGCCATTGTCTGAAGGAATCTGTCACTTAAGCCCAGCACACTATACACATTTTAAGTTCAGATGATAAAAACAGCAAGACTTTATTTGAGGACTAGCAAGAAAGAATGAAATGTGTTCGACTTGGTAAAAAAGCGGTGCTAAGCACCGTTAATGGACTGCGGGTATTATAGCTGTAGAACACACAAGATCTTTAATTACTGTATTTATATGTTACATTTTGTGTCTATTTTTGTAGGTTTAGATTAGTTCAGAGCTTGGTTAATTCAGGGCTAAGTGTTCGCCGTCATTATGATGCGTGTATAACCTGGGTTTGATTCCCACTGGCACCAATGGGATTTATTAGTTTGCAAATTTGAGTGCTGATTTATCACATGTTCCGAGTTGATGACATTCTGGGGAAGCTTGTATGTTTGAAGAATAATTAAATAACTATATAATTACGAACTAAAATAAACTATGATCATGTTCAGTGTACCTTAACCAAAGGCAAATAAATATTTCACTTCATTTCAATTAAAAATATGCACAAGCCAAAATTATTATCATGGACACCTGCAACATTTTTTTTGTAAATAGTTAAAGACACACAGTTAGATGATTACCACAGATGACAGTTATTAATAAATATTATGTCTAATTAAATTCATACAGAATTACTTAAATATAAAGTAAAGGAGACAATATCTTTTTGTATGCATAATGGACCCACCACAAATAGTATCATAACTTGATGAAATAAATGTCAATTCAATTTACTAGTAATATTAGATTTACTTAATCTAACGGGAATACTAGGAAATTAACAATAAAAATTTGAATATCACAATAACCGAAAAACAAACTAAAAGCGATTGCCTAGTAGTTTTCACCGGTATTATAGGTTAAAATAGTATTTTGCTACATTTGCCATTTATAATCAAACGTGGCGTGGGAGATATTTTTACATGTATTGATCGGTTAATGAGTATCAATCCGAAACACCATTACAGTAATTAATGAAATATGATTAAAGTCATTCATAATATTACCTATACATTCTATATGATAAAGATTATGAAAAAGAGGTGTATACTAGTTATTTATTGATCACCGACCTCTATATATATAAGTACGCTGGACTGGCTATACCATAGAAAATGACTGTGCCAATTTGAAGCGCCGCTAAAGGATGTCTTGAAAAATAAAATTGACATAATATTATGTCAAAGTCTGTTGTCTCATTTATATTGTCTTATTTAATAAGTCTGTATTTTCAACTTTTGAACTAAAAAACGAAAGTATTTTGTGTTGTTTGATGGTGTATAATATTAGTTACATAATAAGAATTATTTTTATTAATAATGAGTGGGCGTAATCTGTAAAACTCGTTACCAAAAGGGAAGTGGTATAACATTTCACAAATAAGTGAATTTGCAGCAATATTAAATAAATTAAAAATATTTGATTATATAAGTACCTACTTAAAAATTTGTTCAATATAAATAATAAAATATAATAAAAATCTTAATATCATATATACCTACATCTTTGGCTATATATTACTGAGTTTTTATAAACAATAAAATTCAATAGGGTTGTCGAATTCCTTGTCTATAATACTTATCGATGTTCTTTCCTACCCATATCTGTTAACAAACATAGTCGCCAACAACAGAAGATTATCAAATGTTTATTAATTAACAGGTTTCCAACTGAACCTAGACTAAAAGTTAGAGGACGCGAAGGGTAGTATGGCTTGTTTCTGGTGCGCCTTATCTGAGAATGAAAACGGGGAGGAGAAGTCAGCAACTAAGGAGGGGCAGGTGGCCCAGGACCGTGCTTTGTGGCATTACTTGGGAGGCCTATGTTCAGCAGTGGATTTGTGAAGGGTTTAATGATGATGAATGATAATGGCATTATATTAATACGATACATAAATAGAATGGACGTTACGGGTAGCGTCCATCTATCTATAGAGTCATTAGAGCCATTCTATTTATTTAGGTGTGGTAGGGTATAGAATTTTTATCGATATAATTTGGTACACTCTCTTATTATTTGTTCCGTGGACGTGCACTTCTGCTGTCAGCGCCAAAATGGCGGAAATCAAATCGCTTCATCATGTCACGGTGTATAGCCTGTCCAGAGTACTTGTATATATAGAGGTCAGTGTTATTTATTAAATATTTCTTATTGCACACCATAAAAAATTACAGATTATATATACAAAAGAAGTATGCAGTGGGCGGTCTTATTGCTGACAGCAAGAGGTTTTGTAAGGATAACACAAAGTAAAATGTCACAGCATTTATTATTGTAAATCATTATTTCCAAAGTAATTTATTAAAAGTACAGCGGACAGACACATGCGCGATTTTACTTTGTTTTAATGTGTTTAAAACTGCATACCTATTTTGATTTTAAACATTAGCTGTTTTGAACTGAATGTTTTTGGATAAAAAAACACAATGCGTAATATCACCGTATTTATTATTATGTTCGTTTCTTCAAAGTTTGTTTTACGTGGTAGACCAATCTGCAGCTATATTATGGTTGTAGCACGAATGTGTCAGCTGGACTGGGGATGGACAAGGCTCTCACAGAATACGAACGTAAAATAGCAACTAGACATTGTTGTATTTCGTGAGTGTAGAGAACCGGAGATCCCTTTTACTGAAAACGAGGCATTCTATTTTTGTCCTCAAGAGTGAAAACGCATCTACAGTTTCAATCTTAATCGAGGATAAGTGTAGATGTTTGTGGGTCACGTCATCCACTTACCATCAGGTGGACTGTGTGCTCGTTTTTCACCCCTATACTTTAAAAAATGTAGAACAAACAGTTACTTGTGGTGTGGAAACATTGTTTATATGTATTGAATGATTCGTTAGGAACACACCAAACACCGTTAAAGTTAAGTCATGTAAACAGTGATAAATATAAAGCAAAACTTTTAAACTGATTGTGTAAAGGGTAAAAAAACAATGTTTAATGTCACTGTCATAAAGTAGCACAGATAGGCGCAGTGTGTGATCTCTGGTTTTTAAAATGTGTTGACAAATTAGTAATCATACCCCAAAACACCGTTAATGCAATAGCCGAAATGACTATGTAAAACCATGTTTACCTATGTTACTACACACTGATCAATAGTGAGGAAGTTAGATGACTTAAACTGGTTGTGTTAGTATAAGAAAAACACATGTGTCATGTATTTATATTTATAATTGTTAATCATTATCATATTAAAAGATTTCTCTTAAAGGCAGCACGGCGAGGCAAGAACAGTGTGGAGACTATATAAATCTCAAACTAAACTAACAAAAAAAAAATAACTTGATGATAACATGTCTATTTATGATTTTGTTATGAATCAGAAGGTCATTTTCAATGATAATAGATGTGAGATAAATCTGTTGTTTTCAATATCCATAAATTGCTTTTCCATATTTTTTTTATTTTTTTTTTAATAGAAGAGGGGGCAAACGAGCATGCGGCTCACCTGATGTTAAGTGACTACCGTCGCCCATGATCAACCGCAACACCAGGAGAATTGCGGGTGCGTTGTCGGCCCTTTAGAAAGGAGTAAGCTCTTTTCTTGAAGGTCCCCAGGTCGTATCGGTCCGGAAAAATCGCCGATGATAAACTATTCCACAGAGAGGTTGTACGTGGAAGAAAACTCCTTGTGAAACGTACAGTGGTGGACCGCCAAGCATCCAGATGGTGTGGATGGTATCGGGACGTTTGCCGTGTCGTGCGTTCACGAAATTTGGCGGCTGGGATTAATCCGAACAATTCCTCAGAGCACTCCCCGTGATAGATGCGATAAAATACGCAAAGAGATGCAACATCTCTTCGCAACGCCAGTGAATCGAGCCGATCGGAAAGCACTCGGTCGTCGACGATTCGAGCCGCTCTGCGCTGGATGCGGTCAAGTGGAAGGAGCTGGTACTGGGGAGCCCCAGCCCAGAGATGGGAACAGTATTGCATGTGCGGCCGAACCTGCGCCTTGTAAAGTTGCAGGCGGTGTGCCGGCATGAAATACTGTCCCGCTCTGCTGAGCACGCCAAGCTTTTTAGAGGCCAATTTGGCCTTCCCTTCCAAGTGACCACGAAACTGCACGTCACTCGATATGTCGACGCCGAGGATTCCGATACTGGCTGAGGCAACAAGGGGAGTGCCTTGAAACTGAGGGGATACGACAAAGGGGTTCTTTTTAGCGGTTAACACGCAAACTTGTGTCTTCTGGGGGTTAAACTGGACTAGATTTAGTCGTCCCCAATCCGAGACTCTGTTCAGCAAAGACTCGACTTCAGACACAAGTTTGTCCCGGCACTCGGAGACGTTTTCCCGAGAAATATTGGCTCGGCCGGTGTAAAGAGCATCACCAGTGCTGTCATCTGCATAGCAATGAATGTTACGGGTATGCAACATATCATTGATATGCAGAAGAAACAGCGTTGGCGATAGCACGCAGCCCTGTGGAACACCAGCATTAATAGGCTTGCAATCGGAGCTTGCACCGTCTACAACGACCTTGATGCTCCGATCTGCAAGAAAGCTGGTGATCCAATTGCACAATTTCTCGGGAAGCCCATAGGAAGGGAGCTTCGAAAGAAGCGCTTTGTGCCAAACCCGATCGAAGGCCTTCGCAATGTCCAAACTAACGGCCAATGCCTCCCCCTTGAACTCTACTGCCTCCGCCCATCTGTGAGTGAGGTAGACCAGAAGATCACCAGCTGACCGACCACGGCGAAAACCGTATTGGCGGTCACTAATCAGCTGGTGATCCTCAAGGTACCTCATGAGCTGGCAGTTTACAATGGACTCCATTGTTTTGGAGAACAAGGAGGTGATGGCGATTGGCCGGTAGTTGGACGGGTCTGAGCGGTCGCCTTTTTTAGGGATCGGGTGGACGAAAGCCGTCTTCCACGATTTTGGGACTACGCCTAGGGAGTAGGAGTACCGGAAAAGACGCGTTAAAACCGGTGCCAACTCTGGAGCACACGTCCTCAGCACAATTGGGGGGATTCCGTCAGGCCCACTCGACTTGTGGATGTCCAGGGAGAGGAGTGCTTTGCGAACCGAGCGCTGTGTGAACTGCACTTCCGGCATGGAGCACTCACACCGCGGGATGGTCGGCGGCGTACTCCCCCCGTCATCGAGAGTCGAGTTAGACGCAAAGAAGGAGCCTAGAAGATCGGCTTTCTCCTTTGCAGTATGGGCCAGTGAGTCGTCCTCCCTGTGCAGAGATGGAAGAGATGGCTGACAGAAATTCCCCTGGACAGCCTTGGCGAGAGACCAGAATGCACGGGTTCCAGAAGGAAGGCGAACTAGTTTCTCGCCAATTCTGCCTATGTGCTCTGACTTTGCCTTGGCTCTTTTGAAGGACCTAGAGGCGGAATTATACTTCTTTTTTAGAGCGCTGGTGTTTACATCCCGGGACGCTGATGCATCAACCCAGGCTCGGTAGCACTCCTGCTTATAGTATGATGCTATTTTACAGGAGCGACCAAACCATGGCTGAGATTTGCCTCCAATGGGCACCACAGAGGAAGGAATAAAAAGTTCCATACCCTGAAGTACCACATCAGTAACAGAATCCGCAACAACGTTGGGATCATCCGGCGAGAAGCAAACCCGCCCCCAAGGGTAGGATGCAAAGAAAGACCGCATCCCATCCCAATCGGCTGACCTATAGTGCCAAACACGGCGGCAGCCTGCAGAATGCAACCGCGATTTCAGCGTGAGTGGCACAACACTCCGGATCAGACAATGGTCCGAGGAGCCTAAAGGGGCGTCGACGGAAATCTGATATCCGTCCGGGTGAGAGGTCAGCAGAAGGTCCAACAGGGAAGGTGCATGATCCTCCACATCTGGAATCCGCGTAGGCGAAGTAACCAGTTGTGTCAGACCATATGCCAAGGCAAAATCATGAACAGATCTCCCCGCATGATCGGTTAAACGTGAACCGAGCCATTCGGCGTGATGGGCGTTAAAGTCGCCGAGGATCACGATCTCTGCGGAGGGGATCTGCTGTAGCAACGAATCTGCAGCCATTTGGACGTGGTCGAAGAGTCGGTCTGTTTCGGCATTACCGCTGTGGGACCTATAGAGGCACCCGTAGACGCGCGGATGGTCGTCGCTGTCTACGCGTAGCCAAAGGATGGACAGGTCCGAACCTTCAAGTCTGCCGAGGCGTCGAGAACAGATGTCCTCTCTGACGTAAACGCAAACTCCAGCCCGAGGCACAAAGGAGTGTTCCAGTTTGTACCCCGGGTAGGAGAGATACGAAACATCAGCCGGAGAGGACACCTGCGTCTCGGTCAGAAAGAGCAGAGCCGGCCTCGCCGTCTCGAGATGGTAGTGGACGGCGTTTAGGTTGGAGTGAAGTCCCCTGATATTGCAGAAATTCACGGACAGCGTGGCAGGGGTCGCCTTGGTCTTGTTGCTCCGTTTGCCCCGAGCAGTTGTAGTCTTGAGCGGAATTTCGCCCCCCCCCAGAATACGCGGGGCAGCCTGAGCACCCACGCTCAGAAGTGGAGAAACATGGTCGTGGATGCTCAGCGAGGGATTCTCCAGGGGTGCTGGTACCCTCCTGGGGTAGTCTATCTTTATTTAATTCCGCTACCATGTTGATGGGGGGGGGGGGGGATTTGGGCCTCCGGCCACCTGCACTCACCAGACGAAACGCGGAAGCAGAACTTCCACTTCACGCCGGTATTCTGTGAGGTCGTGGTACCACCCCGGTTTGAGCCGGCCCATACGTGCAACAGCAAAGCTGCCGCATGGCTCTACCACTGTTATAATTCTTATTTATTTTGTTTCTGTTATAATTCTTACTTATTTATTTATTTGTTTAATTCTTGCCATTTCGATACTGATTTATTCTGTAGCAAGTCATAATGATTTATTCTGAGCGAACCTGAAAAAAGTTAATGAATACTGTAAAGATTACAATACGCAAGAGATACAAATAATAATTCTTATCAATATATTATTTTTTCTATATTTAATGCCATTAGCGTGTGGGGACTATGTAAATGTATAAATTGATTAATAAGTAATTTACATTTCAAACATTTAATTTATTTTATTATTATTATTCAAACCATTAAGCCTAAAAATAGGTCCATTTTTGATATTTTTAGGAATTAGGGGGACATTTCCAATGATAGAAAATATTAGATATAAGATTATTTTCTTTAATATTCATAAGCTATATTTCCACATTAGGTTGTTATCATTTTATTGACTCTACTTGTGTGTTCAATAAAAAATACATAATTACAGACCGTATATTTGCTTTTCTGGTACGACCAAAAAATACTTTTTACACATAAATATATGTACCATCAATACTGTCTATCTACTAAGGAAGGCACTTATAGTTTGTATATTATGGTATTCTGTGAGAGCCTGTTTCTTCTGCTTTCCCCGGTCAAGCCGACCCGTACGTGCTGCAACGACTGTGTATCATTCCATCTTAATCCTCTATGGTGATAACGTGGCTATAGCCTCCTTTGAAATTGGTTGCAGAAAGCCATTGCCTGCAATATCCACTTATTACCAGGGGAACTTTAATTGAAAAAGTTCACAGTCAATCACTTGTTGCTAGCATAAATATTCATCACTTGTTTGAGTTCTTGAAAGATGAACCTAATTTACCGCAATCGGATATTTTGTGCGACCACAAAAATATTATTCATCCCTTAATGTTTTCTAATCAAACTGCTTCGCTTACAGATTTGTTTGTAACTATTATAAACTAGTACCTAACTACTATATAACCTGAGGGTAAGTAGTGATGAAGCTAAAGTGGTAATGCGCACTGAATAAGGATATCAAAAACCTTCGCTCTTTCCGTGAAGAAACTCACAAATTATTTTTAAGCCGTGGTACAGCCCCGCGGCAGCTATTCTATTTTCTATTCTAGCTATATTATATTCTATACTTCTACCACGAATGGGTCTGCTCGACTGGGGACAACACTCTCACAAAATAAAAGTGTGAAATAACAGCTCTGTTCTGCTGTGTTACCTATGGTGAGTGAAGAGAGCCTGAGATCCTTTGTGCTGAAAATGAGATATTCCGTTTTAGTCTTCATAAGTACGCATATGAATTCAGATTCTTAATCGAGGATGGATGTAGACGTCTATGGACTAGAATCTTTTTACCATCAGGTGGGTTGTGTGCTCGTTTGTCACCATTATTTTGTAAAAAAAAAACAAGTTTTTCATTTTATTTCAGAACTGTGTAATGTGCGACAAAAACTAAAAACTATTCATCATTTAAAAATATAAACGTTTGATTAACGTTTACTCGTGACGTGACAGAGGGAACATGTTTTATGTTTTTGTGACGCGTAATCCTGGAGGCGACGTGATATATGGCGTTGATGGAACCCTACTCCATTTTTATTTGTCTAACCGAGAAGCTTGTATGCGTTGTTCCTCGATAATTACGCTTCAAAGGCATAGAACGTATTAATTTATCATATCTGTGTCGGAAAAATGATTCTTTATATTATAATTTTTCCTACTCACTAACGTACGTAAGTACGATGTAACGTACCAACTTTTGAAAAATCTGTAAATCGGAATTTAATCCATTCGCTGTCCCGTGTACTACATATAGGTCATAATTAAAAGCATTTAACTCTTCAGTTTATTATAAAAATGTTTTTTTTTTAATTAAACTGAAGTGATAATCACTTCTAGCCTGTTTGATTGTAAGTAGCTACTGCAGTTAATGGACATCTGCAACCGACTTCTAACATTCAAGATGTTAAAAATTAACTAGCGAAAATCCACGTAATAAAATAAAACACTACTGAAACTAAAACACAAATAAAAATTCGATTTTCGAAAGTCGGGGTGAAACCAATAACTTCCCTATTTTTGAAAGTTTTCAATTTTCTTAGCCGGAAGTTAAAAAATTGTTTCTAATTCTATAAACTACTAACGATCCGCCCCGGCTTCGCACGAGTGATTACTGGATCTCGACAACAACATCGCTGGTATTCTGCCGGTGCCTTGTAAACAACTCACAAGCAGTCGCTAAACATGTAATCAAGCATGGCAACGGGCCGGTCATATAATTCGATAAACAGACAACCGATGGGGAAAAAGGTTTTCGAGTGGCAAACTTGAACCTGTAGTGCAGCCTCCCACTGATTGAAGTGACGACCTGGTAGGATATGCAGGAAGGCAATGTATGCAGGTGGCTTAGGACCGTGATTTGTGGTATTCCCTGCAGGTGGCCTACGTTCAGCAGCAGACATGTGAAGGACTGTAATGATGCTGATGTAAACTATAACACATATTTTTTTTAAAATCAAACTCGTAATAGGCAAGCAGAAAAATTGGTATTGTGGCCGTGGGTTTTAAAGGGGAGATCTCCCGCCGGGCAAGGTATTATGCCCGGGGATGTATATACTGTAACATATAAAAAGCAACGACTTATAACAACACCATAGAGAATTATTCAGCAACGACGACTCTCTGGCGGACAATTGGCCTGATTGCCTTCGCGGCTGTTTTCGCTCGATTAACTTTAAGGATTGTTTCGGGTAATTTGTTGCAGAATGGATACTAAATTATTATGACGACATAATTTATATTAACATTAAACACGACTTTTAGATATGTATATATATATATATATATATCTATATATATATATATATATATATATATATATATATATATATATATATATATATATATATATATATATAGGTAATGATAATAATAATAAAACATTTATGACCAAAGGTAGTGAAGCGTATTTAAGTTAAACTAATACAAAAACTATTATATGAGAAGGCCAATGAAAGGATTCCGACTCAGTGTGTGTTGCAGAGAATCTACATCGCTGTTATTCCATCAGCACCTGTATACTTAATTTAAAAACTTTATAGAATCTTTCCTTGTTGAAATATTTCCTATTTTGTATTTCTCTTGTAGTATTTTTGAAAATGTAATACGTGCTATCCGTTAGGGTGAAGGCCTGGTGATCTATAACACAGGGATTACCCTAGTATGGACACCAGTCTCTCACAAAGGTCAAAATTATCTACAATCGTATTATTTAAGAAATAATGTGAAATTATATACCTTTGTGAAGAGAAAAAAAATAAAATGATTTATTATTATTATTATTATTACTTAATCAACTATAGTATCCTCGTATTATAACAGTACGCGCACATCACTGCTTACATTACAAATAGCAATTGATTTATTTATTCATCCCGTACAAGTACAAGTTGTACTATTGCACACTTTCGAATACTGGACATATGATGACTTTGTCTCCACTTAAGCTTTTCATATGGGTATTCTTTTATTCTGCTTTTTAAAACTACTACACTAGGATTTTCTCCTGTATCGTGGAGGCAGTTTACAAACATAAATTGTAAAATGACAAACTTCCAGACCTGGAACAATCACTTGTAGGCTACACAAATATTAATATTATATTCTGGTTTCTTTGGTTTTTTTTACTCCAAACAGCAGCGAGGTGAAAAATATTTTGAGTAATGGTGGCCACACACGGTCAGTTCAACTGATCATTCTAACTGATCAGTTCAGACTAAAACTGTTAATATTTTTTAAAATATCGGATTTTCGATATATTCATAAATTAACTTATATGTAAAACTCCGATATTAATATATTTATAACGATCGATATATCGAAAATCCTAGGGGATTTTAAAGAATTTCAACAGTTTTAGTTTGAACTGATCAGATGCAATGATTAGTTGAACCGACCGTGTGTGGCGTCCATTAGAGGCATTTAAATAAGGTGTAACATGTTTTCACCTTAAGACGGTTCCCCTAGCGAGAGACCTTGAGCGTTCGGTCCCATACAATCCACGCGCTCTCGCTACAATATATCACGGAAAAATACGCCCGAATATTTGGAATTATTTCAATTGAAAGAGATAAGCGAACTTAAGAAATTAAATAAAACGTGTAGAATATAGATTTTTAAATTATCTATCCATTAGTGTAATTCTCAAATGTTTAGAGCATTTCCTTTAGCAACAGATGAATGTAATCAATAATTTTAGTCATTTTTTAAAAGTAGATTTTAAATGTATTCATAACACATAATAACAAATTAGAACGTGGAATGTGATGATAGGATATCGAACATTAATAATGTGCTTTTAGATGTAGCCTATTTCTCATAACTAATGAGATAATAGTCTCTGAAAAACGTACTTTTGCCAGGTTTTGGTCAGGGTAGCGCCTTAAGATGTAAAAACAGTAACGAGCGAATGCGTTTTGCACCCTTTAAAACTTTAAATGAAATCATTTGATTTCATATCGTTTGAGGGTTTCGTTAAAATAAAAAATATAAACCCGTATAATATGATCTCTTTGTTTTTCATCCATCCGCTGTCCCGTAAAGTACCGTTTTCTCAGACACAGTTGCAGGAATCAGCATCAATGAATTCAATATTAAATCCTAAGTTCTACGGCGCATTTAAAAAGTTAGAGAAAAATCCCAAAAATGATAAGTTGTAGTTAAATCTCCTGAAAATATTTTTGCGACTACTAACTTATATTTGCAGTTGAAGCATCGACCTTGGTGTAGATCGAATTATGAGAAAACATTTTTTCCACTGCAAAGTAAAGTTTGTTCTGTATTCAGATTTAGGTTTTCGTTAGAACGTTCGGTGCTTACCTAACCTACAATCCCCTAAATGGATGAACAATCTACAAATTTTTAAGTTTATATGGAAATCTTACTTTGCGAGTCCTACTCGAATTTAACCGGATTTTTTAATCAACGATGTGAAAATTAATTACTAACCAAGATCCATTTGAAATAATGTTAGTATGTTTGCTCTGCTACACAGACCTATGAAAGATAGTTAATATATTTCAAGTAATACTGAAACTTTGCTCAACTTATACACACACACACACACACACACGCACGCACGCACTCACGCACGCACGCACACACAAACACACACACACACACACACGCGCGCCTGCAGAATGCAACCGCGATTTCAGCGTGAGTGGCACAACACTCCGGATCAGACAATGGTCCGAGGAGCCTAAAGGGGCGTCGACGGAAATCTGATATCCGTCCGGGTGAGAGGTCAGCAGAAGGTCCAACAGGGAAGGTGCATGATCCTCCACATCTGGAATCCGCGTAGGCGAAGTAACCAGTTGTGTCAGACCATATGCCAAGGCAAAATCATGAACAGATCTCCCCGCATGATCGGTTAAACGTGAACCGAGCCATTCGGCGTGATGGGCGTTAAAGTCGCCGAGGATCACGATCTCTGCGGAGGGGATCTGCTGTAGCAACGAATCTGCAGCCATTTGGACGTGGTCGAAGAGTCGGTCTGTTTCGGCATTACCGCTGTGGGACCTATAGAGGCACCCGTAGACGCGCGGATGGTCGTCGCTGTCTACGCGTAGCCAAAGGATGGACAGGTCCGAACCTTCAAGTCTGCCGAGGCGTCGAGAACAGATGTCCTCTCTGACGTAAACGCAAACTCCAGCCCGAGGCACAAAGGAGTGTTCCAGTTTGTACCCCGGGTAGGAGAGATACGAAACATCAGCCGGAGAGGACACCTGCGTCTCGGTCAGAAAGAGCAGAGCCGGCCTCGCCGTCTCGAGATGGTAGTGGACGGCGTTTAGGTTGGAGTGAAGTCCCCTGATATTGCAGAAATTCACGGACAGCGTGGCAGGGGTCGCCTTGGTCTTGTTGCTCCGTTTGCCCCGAGCAGTTGTAGTCTTGAGCGGAATTTCGCCCCCCCCCAGAATACGCGGGGCAGCCTGAGCACCCACGCTCAGAAGTGGAGAAACATGGTCGTGGATGCTCAGCGAGGGATTCTCCAGGGGTGCTGGTACCCTCCTGGGGTAGTCTATCTTTATTTAATTCCGCTACCATGTTGATGGGGGGGGGGGGGGGATTTGGGCCTCCGGCCACCTGCACTCACCAGACGAAACGCGGAAGCAGAACTTCCACTTCACGCCGGTATTCTGTGAGGTCGTGGTACCACCCCGGTTTGAGCCGGCCCATACGTGCAACAGCAAAGCTGCCGCATGGCTCTACCACTGTTATAATTCTTATTTATTTTGTTTCTGTTATAATTCTTACTTATTTATTTATTTGTTTAATTCTTGCCATTTCGATACTGATTTATTCTGTAGCAAGTCATAATGATTTATTCTGAGCGAACCTGAAAAAAGTTAATGAATACTGTAAAGATTACAATACGCAAGAGATACAAATAATAATTCTTATCAATATATTATTTTTTCTATATTTAATGCCATTAGCGTGTGGGGACTATGTAAATGTATAAATTGATTAATAAGTAATTTACATTTCAAACATTTAATTTATTTTATTATTATTATTCAAACCATTAAGCCTAAAAATAGGTCCATTTTTGATATTTTTAGGAATTAGGGGGACATTTCCAATGATAGAAAATATTAGATATAAGATTATTTTCTTTAATATTCATAAGCTATATTTCCACATTAGGTTGTTATCATTTTATTGACTCTACTTGTGTGTTCAATAAAAAATACATAATTACAGACCGTATATTTGCTTTTCTGGTACGACCAAAAAATACTTTTTACACATAAATATATGTACCATCAATACTGTCTATCTACTAAGGAAGGCACTTATAGTTTGTATATTATGGTATTCTGTGAGAGCCTGTTTCTTCTGCTTTCCCCGGTCAAGCCGACCCGTACGTGCTGCAACGACTGTGTATCATTCCATCTTAATCCTCTATGGTGATAACGTGGCTATAGCCTCCTTTGAAATTGGTTGCAGAAAGCCATTGCCTGCAATATCCACTTATTACCAGGGGAACTTTAATTGAAAAAGTTCACAGTCAATCACTTGTTGCTAGCATAAATATTCATCACTTGTTTGAGTTCTTGAAAGATGAACCTAATTTACCGCAATCGGATATTTTGTGCGACCACAAAAATATTATTCATCCCTTAATGTTTTCTAATCAAACTGCTTCGCTTACAGATTTGTTTGTAACTATTATAAACTAGTACCTAACTACTATATAACCTGAGGGTAAGTAGTGATGAAGCTAAAGTGGTAATGCGCACTGAATAAGGATATCAAAAACCTTCGCTCTTTCCGTGAAGAAACTCACAAATTATTTTTAAGCCGTGGTACAGCCCCGCGGCAGCTATTCTATTTTCTATTCTAGCTATATTATATTCTATACTTCTACCACGAATGGGTCTGCTCGACTGGGGACAACACTCTCACAAAATAAAAGTGTGAAATAACAGCTCTGTTCTGCTGTGTTACCTATGGTGAGTGAAGAGAGCCTGAGATCCTTTGTGCTGAAAATGAGATATTCCGTTTTAGTCTTCATAAGTACGCATATGAATTCAGATTCTTAATCGAGGATGGATGTAGACGTCTATGGACTAGAATCTTTTTACCATCAGGTGGGTTGTGTGCTCGTTTGTCACCATTATTTTGTAAAAAAAAAACAAGTTTTTCATTTTATTTCAGAACTGTGTAATGTGCGACAAAAACTAAAAACTATTCATCATTTAAAAATATAAACGTTTGATTAACGTTTACTCGTGACGTGACAGAGGGAACATGTTTTATGTTTTTGTGACGCGTAATCCTGGAGGCGACGTGATATATGGCGTTGATGGAACCCTACTCCATTTTTATTTGTCTAACCGAGAAGCTTGTATGCGTTGTTCCTCGATAATTACGCTTCAAAGGCATAGAACGTATTAATTTATCATATCTGTGTCGGAAAAATGATTCTTTATATTATAATTTTTCCTACTCACTAACGTACGTAAGTACGATGTAACGTACCAACTTTTGAAAAATCTGTAAATCGGAATTTAATCCATTCGCTGTCCCGTGTACTACATATAGGTCATAATTAAAAGCATTTAACTCTTCAGTTTATTATAAAAATGTTTTTTTTTTAATTAAACTGAAGTGATAATCACTTCTAGCCTGTTTGATTGTAAGTAGCTACTGCAGTTAATGGACATCTGCAACCGACTTCTAACATTCAAGATGTTAAAAATTAACTAGCGAAAATCCACGTAATAAAATAAAACACTACTGAAACTAAAACACAAATAAAAATTCGATTTTCGAAAGTCGGGGTGAAACCAATAACTTCCCTATTTTTGAAAGTTTTCAATTTTCTTAGCCGGAAGTTAAAAAATTGTTTCTAATTCTATAAACTACTAACGATCCGCCCCGGCTTCGCACGAGTGATTACTGGATCTCGACAACAACATCGCTGGTATTCTGCCGGTGCCTTGTAAACAACTCACAAGCAGTCGCTAAACATGTAATCAAGCATGGCAACGGGCCGGTCATATAATTCGATAAACAGACAACCGATGGGGAAAAAGGTTTTCGAGTGGCAAACTTGAACCTGTAGTGCAGCCTCCCACTGATTGAAGTGACGACCTGGTAGGATATGCAGGAAGGCAATGTATGCAGGTGGCTTAGGACCGTGATTTGTGGTATTCCCTGCAGGTGGCCTACGTTCAGCAGCAGACATGTGAAGGACTGTAATGATGCTGATGTAAACTATAACACATATTTTTTTTAAAATCAAACTCGTAATAGGCAAGCAGAAAAATTGGTATTGTGGCCGTGGGTTTTAAAGGGGAGATCTCCCGCCGGGCAAGGTATTATGCCCGGGGATGTATATACTGTAACATATAAAAAGCAACGACTTATAACAACACCATAGAGAATTATTCAGCAACGACGACTCTCTGGCGGACAATTGGCCTGATTGCCTTCGCGGCTGTTTTCGCTCGATTAACTTTAAGGATTGTTTCGGGTAATTTGTTGCAGAATGGATACTAAATTATTATGACGACATAATTTATATTAACATTAAACACGACTTTTAGATATGTATATATATATATATATATATCTATATATATATATATATATATATATATATATATATATATATATATATATATATATATATATATATATATATATATATATATATATATATATATATATATATATATATATAGGTAATGATAATAATAATAAAACATTTATGACCAAAGGTAGTGAAGCGTATTTAAGTTAAACTAATACAAAAACTATTATATGAGAAGGCCAATGAAAGGATTCCGACTCAGTGTGTGTTGCAGAGAATCTACATCGCTGTTATTCCATCAGCACCTGTATACTTAATTTAAAAACTTTATAGAATCTTTCCTTGTTGAAATATTTCCTATTTTGTATTTCTCTTGTAGTATTTTTGAAAATGTAATACGTGCTATCCGTTAGGGTGAAGGCCTGGTGATCTATAACACAGGGATTACCCTAGTATGGACACCAGTCTCTCACAAAGGTCAAAATTATCTACAATCGTATTATTTAAGAAATAATGTGAAATTATATACCTTTGTGAAGAGAAAAAAAATAAAATGATTTATTATTATTATTATTATTACTTAATCAACTATAGTATCCTCGTATTATAACAGTACGCGCACATCACTGCTTACATTACAAATAGCAATTGATTTATTTATTCATCCCGTACAAGTACAAGTTGTACTATTGCACACTTTCGAATACTGGACATATGATGACTTTGTCTCCACTTAAGCTTTTCATATGGGTATTCTTTTATTCTGCTTTTTAAAACTACTACACTAGGATTTTCTCCTGTATCGTGGAGGCAGTTTACAAACATAAATTGTAAAATGACAAACTTCCAGACCTGGAACAATCACTTGTAGGCTACACAAATATTAATATTATATTCTGGTTTCTTTGGTTTTTTTTACTCCAAACAGCAGCGAGGTGAAAAATATTTTGAGTAATGGTGGCCACACACGGTCAGTTCAACTGATCATTCTAACTGATCAGTTCAGACTAAAACTGTTGATATTTTTTAAAATATCGGATTTTCGATATATTCATAAATTAACTTATATGTAAAACTCCGATATTAATATATTTATAACGATCGATATATCGAAAATCCTAGGGGATTTTAAAGAATTTCAACAGTTTTAGTTTGAACTGATCAGATGCAATGATTAGTTGAACCGACCGTGTGTGGCGTCCATTAGAGGCATTTAAATAAGGTGTAACATGTTTTCACCTTAAGACGGTTCCCCTAGCGAGAGACCTTGAGCGTTCGGTCCCATACAATCCACGCGCTCTCGCTACAATATATCACGGAAAAATACGCCCGAATATTTGGAATTATTTCAATTGAAAGAGATAAGCGAACTTAAGAAATTAAATAAAACGTGTAGAATATAGATTTTTAAATTATCTATCCATTAGTGTAATTCTCAAATGTTTAGAGCATTTCCTTTAGCAACAGATGAATGTAATCAATAATTTTAGTCATTTTTTAAAAGTAGATTTTAAATGTATTCATAACACATAATAACAAATTAGAACGTGGAATGTGATGATAGGATATCGAACATTAATAATGTGCTTTTAGATGTAGCCTATTTCTCATAACTAATGAGATAATAGTCTCTGAAAAACGTACTTTTGCCAGGTTTTGGTCAGGGTAGCGCCTTAAGATGTAAAAACAGTAACGAGCGAATGCGTTTTGCACCCTTTAAAACTTTAAATGAAATCATTTGATTTCATATCGTTTGAGGGTTTCGTTAAAATAAAAAATATAAACCCGTATAATATGATCTCTTTGTTTTTCATCCATCCGCTGTCCCGTAAAGTACCGTTTTCTCAGACACAGTTGCAGGAATCAGCATCAATGAATTCAATATTAAATCCTAAGTTCTACGGCGCATTTAAAAAGTTAGAGAAAAATCCCAAAAATGATAAGTTGTAGTTAAATCTCCTGAAAATATTTTTGCGACTACTAACTTATATTTGCAGTTGAAGCATCGACCTTGGTGTAGATCGAATTATGAGAAAACATTTTTTCCACTGCAAAGTAAAGTTTGTTCTGTATTCAGATTTAGGTTTTCGTTAGAACGTTCGGTGCTTACCTAACCTACAATCCCCTAAATGGATGAACAATCTACAAATTTTTAAGTTTATATGGAAATCTTACTTTGCGAGTCCTACTCGAATTTAACCGGATTTTTTAATCAACGATGTGAAAATTAATTACTAACCAAGATCCATTTGAAATAATGTTAGTATGTTTGCTCTGCTACACAGACCTATGAAAGATAGTTAATATATTTCAAGTAATACTGAAACTTTGCTCAACTTATACACACACACACACACACACACACGCACGCACGCACTCACGCACGCACGCACACACAAACACACACACACACACACACGCGCGCCTGCAGAATGCAACCGCGATTTCAGCGTGAGTGGCACAACACTCCGGATCAGACAATGGTCCGAGGAGCCTAAAGGGGCGTCGACGGAAATCTGATATCCGTCCGGGTGAGAGGTCAGCAGAAGGTCCAACAGGGAAGGTGCATGATCCTCCACATCTGGAATCCGCGTAGGCGAAGTAACCAGTTGTGTCAGACCATATGCCAAGGCAAAATCATGAACAGATCTCCCCGCATGATCGGTTAAACGTGAACCGAGCCATTCGGCGTGATGGGCGTTAAAGTCGCCGAGGATCACGATCTCTGCGGAGGGGATCTGCTGTAGCAACGAATCTGCAGCCATTTGGACGTGGTCGAAGAGTCGGTCTGTTTCGGCATTACCGCTGTGGGACCTATAGAGGCACCCGTAGACGCGCGGATGGTCGTCGCTGTCTACGCGTAGCCAAAGGATGGACAGGTCCGAACCTTCAAGTCTGCCGAGGCGTCGAGAACAGATGTCCTCTCTGACGTAAACGCAAACTCCAGCCCGAGGCACAAAGGAGTGTTCCAGTTTGTACCCCGGGTAGGAGAGATACGAAACATCAGCCGGAGAGGACACCTGCGTCTCGGTCAGAAAGAGCAGAGCCGGCCTCGCCGTCTCGAGATGGTAGTGGACGGCGTTTAGGTTGGAGTGAAGTCCCCTGATATTGCAGAAATTCACGGACAGCGTGGCAGGGGTCGCCTTGGTCTTGTTGCTCCGTTTGCCCCGAGCAGTTGTAGTCTTGAGCGGAATTTCGCCCCCCCCCAGAATACGCGGGGCAGCCTGAGCACCCACGCTCAGAAGTGGAGAAACATGGTCGTGGATGCTCAGCGAGGGATTCTCCAGGGGTGCTGGTACCCTCCTGGGGTAGTCTATCTTTATTTAATTCCGCTACCATGTTGATGGGGGGGGGGGGATTTGGGCCTCCGGCCACCTGCACTCACCAGACGAAACGCGGAAGCAGAACTTCCACTTCACGCCGGTATTCTGTGAGGTCGTGGTACCACCCCGGTTTGAGCCGGCCCATACGTGCAACAGCAAAGCTGCCGCATGGCTCTACCACTGTTATAATTCTTATTTATTTTGTTTCTGTTATAATTCTTACTTATTTATTTATTTGTTTAATTCTTGCCATTTCGATACTGATTTATTCTGTAGCAAGTCATAATGATTTATTCTGAGCGAACCTGAAAAAAGTTAATGAATACTGTAAAGATTACAATACGCAAGAGATACAAATAATAATTCTTATCAATATATTATTTTTTCTATATTTAATGCCATTAGCGTGTGGGGACTATGTAAATGTATAAATTGATTAATAAGTAATTTACATTTCAAACATTTAATTTATTTTATTATTATTATTCAAACCATTAAGCCTAAAAATAGGTCCATTTTTGATATTTTTAGGAATTAGGGGGACATTTCCAATGATAGAAAATATTAGATATAAGATTATTTTCTTTAATATTCATAAGCTATATTTCCACATTAGGTTGTTATCATTTTATTGACTCTACTTGTGTGTTCAATAAAAAATACATAATTACAGACCGTATATTTGCTTTTCTGGTACGACCAAAAAATACTTTTTACACATAAATATATGTACCATCAATACTGTCTATCTACTAAGGAAGGCACTTATAGTTTGTATATTATGGTATTCTGTGAGAGCCTGTTTCTTCTGCTTTCCCCGGTCAAGCCGACCCGTACGTGCTGCAACGACTGTGTATCATTCCATCTTAATCCTCTATGGTGATAACGTGGCTATAGCCTCCTTTGAAATTGGTTGCAGAAAGCCATTGCCTGCAATATCCACTTATTACCAGGGGAACTTTAATTGAAAAAGTTCACAGTCAATCACTTGTTGCTAGCATAAATATTCATCACTTGTTTGAGTTCTTGAAAGATGAACCTAATTTACCGCAATCGGATATTTTGTGCGACCACAAAAATATTATTCATCCCTTAATGTTTTCTAATCAAACTGCTTCGCTTACAGATTTGTTTGTAACTATTATAAACTAGTACCTAACTACTATATAACCTGAGGGTAAGTAGTGATGAAGCTAAAGTGGTAATGCGCACTGAATAAGGATATCAAAAACCTTCGCTCTTTCCGTGAAGAAACTCACAAATTATTTTTAAGCCGTGGTACAGCCCCGCGGCAGCTATTCTATTTTCTATTCTAGCTATATTATATTCTATACTTCTACCACGAATGGGTCTGCTCGACTGGGGACAACACTCTCACAAAATAAAAGTGTGAAATAACAGCTCTGTTCTGCTGTGTTACCTATGGTGAGTGAAGAGAGCCTGAGATCCTTTGTGCTGAAAATGAGATATTCCGTTTTAGTCTTCATAAGTACGCATATGAATTCAGATTCTTAATCGAGGATGGATGTAGACGTCTATGGACTAGAATCTTTTTACCATCAGGTGGGTTGTGTGCTCGTTTGTCACCATTATTTTGTAAAAAAAAAAACAAGTTTTTCATTTTATTTCAGAACTGTGTAATGTGCGACAAAAACTAAAAACTATTCATCATTTAAAAATATAAACGTTTGATTAACGTTTACTCGTGACGTGACAGAGGGAACATGTTTTATGTTTTTGTGACGCGTAATCCTGGAGGCGACGTGATATATGGCGTTGATGGA
Organism: Parnassius smintheus behrii; assembly: GCA_036936625.1. NCBI lineage: Eukaryota > Metazoa > Arthropoda > Insecta > Lepidoptera > Papilionidae > Parnassius > Parnassius smintheus. The sequence goes on from JAUPFT010000009.1 coordinate 6,417,925, forward strand.
ACCCTACTCCATTTTTATTTGTCTAACCGAGAAGCTTGTATGCGTTGTTCCTCGATAATTACGCTTCAAAGGCATAGAACGTATTAATTTATCATATCTGTGTCGGAAAAATGATTCTTTATATTATAATTTTTCCTACTCACTAACGTACGTAAGTACGATGTAACGTACCAACTTTTGAAAAATCTGTAAATCGGAATTTAATCCATTCGCTGTCCCGTGTACTACATATAGGTCATAATTAAAAGCATTTAACTCTTCAGTTTATTATAAAAATGTTTTTTTTTTAATTAAACTGAAGTGATAATCACTTCTAGCCTGTTTGATTGTAAGTAGCTACTGCAGTTAATGGACATCTGCAACCGACTTCTAACATTCAAGATGTTAAAAATTAACTAGCGAAAATCCACGTAATAAAATAAAACACTACTGAAACTAAAACACAAATAAAAATTCGATTTTCGAAAGTCGGGGTGAAACCAATAACTTCCCTATTTTTGAAAGTTTTCAATTTTCTTAGCCGGAAGTTAAAAAATTGTTTCTAATTCTATAAACTACTAACGATCCGCCCCGGCTTCGCACGAGTGATTACTGGATCTCGACAACAACATCGCTGGTATTCTGCCGGTGCCTTGTAAACAACTCACAAGCAGTCGCTAAACATGTAATCAAGCATGGCAACGGGCCGGTCATATAATTCGATAAACAGACAACCGATGGGGAAAAAGGTTTTCGAGTGGCAAACTTGAACCGGTAGTGCAGCCTCCCACTGATTGAAGTGACGACCTGGTAGGATATGCAGGAAGGCAATGTATGCAGGTGGCTTAGGACCGTGATTTGTGGTATTCCCTGCAGGTGGCCTACGTTCAGCAGCAGACATGTGAAGGACTGTAATGATGCTGATGTAAACTATAACACATATTTTTTTTAAAATCAAACTCGTAATAGGCAAGCAGAAAAATTGGTATTGTGGCCGTGGGTTTTAAAGGGGAGATCTCCCGCCGGGCAAGGTATTATGCCCGGGGATGTATATACTGTAACATATAAAAAGCAACGACTTATAACAACACCATAGAGAATTATTCAGCAACGACGACTCTCTGGCGGACAATTGGCCTGATTGCCTTCGCGGCTGTTTTCGCTCGATTAACTTTAAGGATTGTTTCGGGTAATTTGTTGCAGAATGGATACTAAATTATTATGACGACATAATTTATATTAACATTAAACACGACTTTTAGATATGTATATATATATATATATATATATATCTATATATATATATATATATATATATATATATATATATATATATATATATAGGTAATGATAATAATAATAAAACATTTATGACCAAAGGTAGTGAAGCGTATTTAAGTTAAACTAATACAAAAACTATTATATGAGAAGGCCAATGAAAGGATTCCGACTCAGTGTGTGTTGCAGAGAATCTACATCGCTGTTATTCCATCAGCACCTGTATACTTAATTTAAAAACTTTATAGAATCTTTCCTTGTTGAAATATTTCCTATTTTGTATTTCTCTTGTAGTATTTTTGAAAATGTAATACGTGCTATCCGTTAGGGTGAAGGCCTGGTGATCTATAACACAGGGATTACCCTAGTATGGACACCAGTCTCTCACAAAGGTCAAAATTATCTACAATCGTATTATTTAAGAAATAATGTGAAATTATATACCTTTGTGAAGAGAAAAAAAATAAAATGATTTATTATTATTATTATTATTACTTAATCAACTATAGTATCCTCGTATTATAACAGTACGCGCACATCACTGCTTACATTACAAATAGCAATTGATTTATTTATTCATCCCGTACAAGTACAAGTTGTACTATTGCACACTTTCGAATACTGGACATATGATGACTTTGTCTCCACTTAAGCTTTTCATATGGGTATTCTTTTATTCTGCTTTTTAAAACTACTACACTAGGATTTTCTCCTGTATCGTGGAGGCAGTTTACAAACATAAATTGTAAAATGACAAACTTCCAGACCTGGAACAATCACTTGTAGGCTACACAAATATTAATATTATATTCTGGTTTCTTTGGTTTTTTTTACTCCAAACAGCAGCGAGGTGAAAAATATTTTGAGTAATGGTGGCCACACACGGTCAGTTCAACTGATCATTCTAACTGATCAGTTCAGACTAAAACTGTTGATATTTTTTAAAATATCGGATTTTCGATATATTCATAAATTAACTTATATGTAAAACTCCGATATTAATATATTTATAACGATCGATATATCGAAAATCCTAGGGGATTTTAAAGAATTTCAACAGTTTTAGTTTGAACTGATCAGATGCAATGATTAGTTGAACCGACCGTGTGTGGCGTCCATTAGAGGCATTTAAATAAGGTGTAACATGTTTTCACCTTAAGACGGTTCCCCTAGCGAGAGACCTTGAGCGTTCGGTCCCATACAATCCACGCGCTCTCGCTACAATATATCACGGAAAAATACGCCCGAATATTTGGAATTATTTCAATTAAAAGAGATAAGCGAACTTAAGAAATTAAATAAAACGTGTAGAATATAGATTTTTAAATTATCTATCCATTAGTGTAATTCTCAAATGTTTAGAGCATTTCCTTTAGCAACAGATGAATGTAATCAATAATTTTAGTCATTTTTTAAAAGTAGATTTTAAATGTATTCATAACACATAATAACAAATTAGAACGTGGAATGTGATGATAGGATATCGAACATTAATAATGTGCTTTTAGATGTAGCCTATTTCTCATAACTAATGAGATAATAGTCTCTGAAAAACGTACTTTTGCCAGGTTTTGGTCAGGGTAGTGCCTTAAGATGTAAAAACAGTAACGAGCGAATGCGTTTTGCACCCTTTAAAACTTTAAATGAAATCATTTGATTTCATATCGTTTGAGGGTTTCGTTAAAATAAAAAATATAAACCCGTATAATATGATCTCTTTGTTTTTCATCCATCCGCTGTCCCGTAAAGTACCGTTTTCTCAGACACAGTTGCAGGAATCAGCATCAATGAATTCAATATTAAATCCTAAGGTCTACGGCGCATTTAAAAAGTTAGAGAAAAATCCCAAAAATGATAAGTTGTAGTTAAATCTCCTGAAAATATTTTTGCGACTACTAACTTATATTTGCAGTTGAAGCATCGACCTTGGTGTAGATCGAATTATGAGAAAACATTTTTTCCACTGCAAAGTAAAGTTTGTTCTGTATTCAGATTTAGGTTTTCGTTAGAATGTTCGGTGCTTACCTAACCTACAATCCCCTAAATGGATGAACAATCTACAAATTTTTAAGTTTATATGGAAATCTTACTTTGCGAGTCCTACTCGAATTTAACCGGATTTTTTAATCAACGATGTGAAAATTAATTACTAACCAAGATCCATTTGAAATAATGTTAGTATGTTTGCTCTGCTACACAGACCTATGAAAGATAGTTAATATATTTCAAGTAATACTGAAACTTTGCTCAACTTATACACACACACACACACACACACACACACACGCACGCACGCACTCACGCACGCACGCACACACAAACACACACATGCACACACACACGCGCACACGCGCGCGCGCGCGCGTGCGCGCGCGCGCGCGTGGGTTAAGTGTGATGACCCCTCTAATATATGCTTCACAAGCAATCACAGGAATTAGGCCGTGCGTCATAGCACGGGTTGCTTAGTAAGAGATATTTTAATATAAATACTAGGCTAAGTTAACTGTAAGACGGATTTAGTTTTGGAAGTAATTATAAGCTGTAACTCTGTAATTTTGTATAAATAAAGTCGTTGTCGTCAACTTAATTGGCGCAGCCGGTAGGATATTCGTAGTTGTCTAGGAAGAGTCTGTATCGTCGGTTATCATCGTGATCCAGCAACAGTATCCTGACAACGTGCGTTTCAACGCTTGGACGAATATCACCGAATAAATAAATAAATTAAGGACTTCGCGACTTCAGCAGAAACAGCCGAGACTCCAGAACTATCCCAGAGGGACATGGGCAGATCTGCGAGACTGTGAGTAAAACTTTTCACTTCCCGTAACCTTCCTTTTGTTTCCTCTTGTATTAGTTATACGTGGGTATTGTCTTGGATTAGAAAACGCCATAACAATACTCTTCTACTAAACAATCAAAATTTTGTTAGTAGATCTTAGCTGAATCAATTTTATTCTTTGTATTTAAAAACTTTGATATTTATTTTATTTTAAAATGGAAAACATTGAAAGAATTCCCGTAGAAATGACGAAAATTATTCTGATCTTATCAGATCTGCGAGACTGTGAGTAAAACTTTTCACTTCCCGTAACCTTCCTTTTGTTTCCTCTTGTATTAGTTATACGTGGGTATTGTCTTGGATTAGAAAACGCCATAACAATACTCTTCTACTAAACAATCAAAATTTTGTTAGTAGATCTTAGCTGAATCAATTTTATTCTTTGTATTTAAAAACTTTGATATTTATTTTATTTTAAAATGGAAAACATTGAAAGAATTCCCGTAGAAATGACGAAAATTATTCCAATTTTTGATGGAGATGCTAGGTTATTACCTTTATTCATAAAAAAATGCGAATATATTTTACAAACATTCCAAGGGGGTAACTTACAAAATGAATATTTATTTCACGTCATTACCAGTCGCTTGTCAGGGGAAGCTGCTAGTTTAGTGGGAGAAAGGGAGCAGATAGACTCTTGGGCAGACCTCAAGTCGCTGTTAAACCAACACTTTGGCGACCCAAGGTCTGAAGAATGCTTAGCTATGGAGCTAGAGAGTCTTAGGAAACATAGAAACGAAAGTTATCAAGAATTTTGTCACCGGGTGCAACATTTAAAAAGCATTTTATTTTCAAAAATTAACGAAACCATTAATAATCGGGACTTACGGCAAGCTAAACAAACGATATACGATAACACAGCATTAAAGGTTTTTTTATACAATTTACCTGCTTACTTAGTGAGACTAGTACGACTACGTAATGTTACCACCTTAGAAGACGCATTAAAAATTGTATTAGAGGAACAGAACTTCCAAACAGTTTACGAAAATAGGAACCCAAGGTCTAATCAAAATTTTAGACCAAGCCATTTCCAAAATCATCCCAATTTTAATCATAATAATAAATATAAAGGCCCAAGTTTTCAATATCAAACGAACGGCCATTCATCGAATAACCAAAATAATTCATTTAATTCAAATAATATTTCTCCCCACTTCGTAAGTAATCACACAATGAACAACAGAAATGCGAACTTTGAAACTGGGTCACCAGTGCGACCGTCATCGGCGCAACACCGTCAGCATTTTTCGCGAAACAATGGGCAATACCGTGCGTCACAAGTGCCGTCGAACTCTAATACTGACGTAACAATGAGGACAGTTAGTTCAAGACGCGTAAATTATACCGATACAGAAAATAGAATTCAACCTAATACCTCGCAAAACCAATTTGATTTTAATTCTAATTCGGTCGAAAGAGAATATGAACAAATAGGAAATTTTTTTATAACAGCCTCAACGATAATAGAAAAGATACCTAAAACACCGTCAGTTATGTCAATTTCCGACACGGAAAGCGAGAAATCTATAGTTGTTTCTGATACCGAAGCGGAGCCACCGATGGAACTGATGGAATTATCAGTCGATGGTGACACAGCTAACTCAGTATCAAACAGGGAACATGAAGGGATTCCTATCCTGAAAAAAGCTATAGATACTAAACCACGCCAAATTTTAGTTTCTGGGTGGTTTAGCGATAAAATATCTGTTAAAGACATTTCAAACAAAAAACAACGTATACTAGAAGTTCACATGCCCTTAAATAATGAGAAACTTGTTAAAGATTTTTTTAAAGAATATATAGATTTCAAACATAAATATTATATATATTTCGAAAACACGGAATTCAGGAAAACTTTTAGTAAAGTAGTAATTGAATTATACAAAAAAGGTACTTATAACTTGATCGAATGTACAGACAGAATAGTTAACCTAACCGATTCAGAACACGACCAAAGACGAGTAGTCATAGCGTATCACGAAGGGAAAACGTGTCATAGAGGCATCAACGAGACCTTAGCAAAAATCAAAAGAAACTACTGGTGGGCAAATATGAAAGAAACCATAACTGCCATTATTAATTCATGCGAGCCATGTCGAAAAATGAAATACGAAAGAAAACCCTTAAAACCTTTTATTCAACTCACACAAAACCAATATAGCCCATTCCAAGAAGTCTTCATGGATCTTTTATTTATAGAAAAACAGTATTACCTTACTATAGTTGATGCCTTTAGCAAGCTTGGACAGGCAATAAACATTCCTAATAGAAGTACACCAGAAGTGGTCAGAGGATTAATAAAATATTTCAGTATGTATGGAATTCCGCGCAAAATAAATAGTGATTCGGGAGCTGAATTTAATAATGAACTTATTAAAGAATTTCTAAACCTGTACAAAATAGAACTTCACATTAGTACACCAAATAACCCTAGTTCAATGGCCATAGTGGAAAGATTCCATTCCACAGTGATCGAGATATATAGATTGGCAAAATACAATAAAAGTGATCTTGATGCGTGTTCAGTAATGACATACGCTATTATGGCATACAACAATACCATCCATTACGCAACGGAATTTACACCTTTTGAAATAGTTTTTGGTAATACTGATAGCGGTAATGTTTTTGATATAAATAGGGAACATAACTTAATGCAAAAGTTATTACAAGATCACAGAAAACGCCTAAAAGTACTATACGAATATGTTGGGGAAAAACTAAAAAATGATAAAGCTAAAGTTAGGGACAAGAAAGGAGGCGAAGAAATACCGGAAATTAAAGAAGGTGATACAGTATTCATGAAAACAACTCGGACAAGGAAAGCCAAAGAATTACCACGTTATGAAAAAGCAAAAGTGATAGGTAAAACAAATCGTAACATTGTCCCAGTAGAGCTAAATAAAAGAAAAACTAGAGTAGCTGCTAAAAATATAAAACGTCCTCCACAGGTCGTGGCTAGTGCTTCTAGCACTTGTGAACCAGATCCACAACCTGGAACTTCAAAATCTGGAGCGGAATCCGGGAATAATCCCACTGAAATATGGAACAGCAGTGATGAAGAGTAGTTATTGGAAAGTTTACAAAACAGTAGAGATAAACGCATTAGGAATACAAATTAATAATAATATAAATATATACAACAAAATTAATACAATTATAACAGAAAATAGTTTAGAAAAAGAATTATCAGTTATACAAAATCAAATAGACTGGTTAATTAAAGTAGTTCAAGACAAATATGAGCAAATAAGACCTAGTCATAAAAGAAAAAGAGCCATCATAAGTCCTTTGGGTTCCATAATAAAAATTATATCAGGTAATTTAGATGAAGATGATGCTATCAAATTCAACGAGGAAATTGCAAATTTGAGAGTTAAAGAAAACTTAGCAGAACGTAAAATATCTTCAATGCAAAAAGCGTTTAATGGGTTAACCAATATATCGGAGGTTATCAATAATAATGTTGAAAACTTGCACTTTAATTTTAAACAAATTGACCAACTAGAATCAAAAACTGACAATCTCATTCATACAATGAACAGCCTTTACCAAATTCTTAATAACTTTCGTTATATTTATGAAAATATCCAAGAAATAGAAACAGCTATAGCATTCAGTAAATTACGCACACTACACCAATCCATCATTAATTCTACGGAATTACTAAATGTTTTCAAAACAATAGAACAAAACGCACAAACCATTTACCCAGTAACTAAAAATAACCTATTAAAATTAGAACGTAACATTATTCTAAAAAGTTATATAGACAAAGACAAATTAGTTTTTATCTTAGAAATACCATTAATAGAAAAAGAAACGTATAACTATTACAAGATTATTCCTATCCCTATAAAGAAATTGACCAACACCTATACCATAATTCCTAAATACCCCTACCTATTAGTGAATGGTTTGAAATACAGAAACGTGGTAAGCCCGTGTACCCAAATAGAACCAAACAAACACTTATGTTCGGAGGAAAATATGGCACCAGTTGATGAAGAAACATGCATCGAAGAAATAATGCTGATTAAAAATAGCCTCAGTAATTGCCATCAACATCAAATAAAAATAGAGAATTTGAAAATACAGAAAATAACTTTTGACCACTGGATACTCTATGCAGAAGACGATGTTATACTGACGGAGCAGTGCAAAGATGATACCCACAGATTTAATCTACAAGGAACATACATTTTGACGCCAAGCATAGGTTGCAGCATACAAATGGGAAAAATAACCATTGGCCTATCGAGCAACATGTCGGAAGCCAGTCTACAGACACCACTTGTGAAGATTCCGGAGGTGCATTACGACGTGACGAAAGAAGTAAAGAAGTTGGACTTAACAAACGTAGATTTTAGTGACGTAAAAGAAATTATGAATAGTGTTAGAAATAGTAATAGTGAAATGGTGGTGGAAACCCTAGTGACGAATAAAATCAGTATATGGACTTTAAGTCTTTACGTTGTGGCACTCTTAATTATAATTGTTATTGTATTTAAATGGAAATTTCATAGATTAAGTCAGAGACAAAATTCTCCGAAGTCAACTTCATCTCCTTCGGATAATTTTTCTCTTGGGGAGGGAGAGGTTAAGTGTGATGACCCCTCTAATATATGCTTCACAAGCAATCACAGGAATTAGGCCGTGCGTCATAGCACGGGTTGCTTAGTAAGAGATATTTTAATATAAATACTAGGCTAAGTTAACTGTAAGACGGATTTAGTTTTGGAAGTAATTATAAGCTGTAACTCTGTAATTTTGTATAAATAAATTATTTTTATAAATAAAGTCGTTGTCGTCAACTTAATTCGTGCGCATGCACAAAATAGCAATACAAAGTTTGTTATGTTTCATATGGTGAGTATAAAAAATGAGACCCCTTTGACAATAACGAAGTATTTCAACATGTTAGACTCAGTTGATAGACGTATGGTCTGAAAAATTATTTATTATATAACATATTAAATGATTCTAAAATGAATTTTTTTTTCAAGATAAAATGTCCCGCTGGGTTTTTTCGGTTCCCAGGACAGAAGTATTTTTCGAACCAGTGGTAAATTAGACATTAGAGTGATTCCAATAAGTATTATTTAATATCTTCATCGAATAAAAAAGTTTTTATTTCTATTTATTGGTTAACAAAATGCACTTCCGTGTGGTGGCGATGTAAGAATATTCATTACCTCATTTAATCCCGTGAGTGTCGTAAGAGGCGAGAGAGAGAAACTAATAAGATGGGCAGCAGCGTCTTCCTAATAACGACTGATGATTAACGTAATAGGCGAGAGAGAGAAACTAATAAGATGGGCAGCAGCGTCTTCCTAATAACGACTGATGATTAACGTAAGAGGCGAGAGAGAGAAACTAATATGATGGGCAGCAGCGTCTTCCTAATAACGACTGATGATTAACGTAAGAGGCGAGAGAGAGAAACTAATAAGATGGGCAGCAGCGTCTTCCTAATAACGACTGATGATTAACGTAAGAGGCGAGAGAGAGAAACTAATAAGATGGGCAGCAGCGTCTTTCTAATAACGACTGACGATTAACGCTTGCCAAGTGTCGCAACTGTGGCTATTATCACCCCCATGAAGCAATAGATTGGGGAGGGCTGTGTCCAGCTGTGGACTTTAATAGATTGTAATGGTAACGGTAACATATACTCTCCATCTAGTGAGCTATGTACATATTTCTCAATTTTTCAAAATTCCATTGAAGAATCCAAAACAAAACAGGGAAAATTCACTCATAAGGTTTACATTACAAGACAAAGAATATACAAATGGAATAGTTAGCTCCATTGCGGGCCTGAATTGCGGTAAAAAAATCATGTTTTAGGATATACATAAATACTGCAGGGCTGTAAATATATGTAAATGCTCCGTCCAGACCTAAGTGGTTGCTCGAAGCACAGCTGTAATTAAACCATTCTAACAGCGAGTCGTTATTGCTAAGTGTGCACTGGAGGCCACTGAAATGCATGTCGAATAAATGGTTACAACTATAAGGTAAGGTAGTCCAATTACATTTAAATCGGTACAATGTGATGCGATATTATGTTGAATGCGTACTTTGTATTTTTTTATGTATGTTATAAAGTTTAATTTTAGTATTTACAGAATGTGATAAATTGAAGTAAAGATACAACCTATATACGTACAATCTAGACATGCTTTTTCCCCACGATGTTACCCACTATGTGATACGCTCGCACAGATTAACAGTGTGAAATTGTACGAGTATAGCATTATTCCGCTGTGTTTAGTATCGTGAGTATAAAGGATCCATACTCATTTTAACAATAACGAGTCCAAGTAGGTGCTTAGCGGTGATATCGCATCTGCATTTTGACTCTTAATTGAAGATCGTTTACTTGTTTACACTATCTTCGGGTGACCTGCTCCCAATCTTTTTCATAATTTTGTCCCAAAAGACTATTAATATAAATTTATAATAATAAAATTATTAATAAATATTACTTTAGACATTGTTTCATAACAATATTTATCCATGAAAAAGTTTCGCGAACAATTATGTATACCTTAACAAAGTTGGCACAAGCCGAGTTACACGAATGAGAACGATAAATGTTGAGGAGTTTAGTAAAATTAGTTATTATAAGTTAGGGAAATATAAAAAATTGTTTCATTTTTAGATCTTATATAAATAAATTTCTTATATAATTACTGCGTAGTAAGCTTTTTTATAGAAAAGCCAATGTGCATGCAGCTCACCGGGTGGTGACTACCGCCGCCCATTAACAACTGCAACACCAGGGTTTTATAGGGTTCTTATTATTAAATTGAAGGATTATTAAGCTGAAGTGGCAATGGCCCGAAGAACCGACAGCCGATGGGCAAGAAAATGTTCTCTAGTTAAAGCTTCGTACCGCGTCCTTCCACTAGATTGTGTGACACCCTGGTAAGACATATAGGAAGTCAATGTATACTAGTGGCTAAGGCCCGTGCTTTGTGGCTTTCCTTGCGGGAGGCCTATGTTCAGCAGTGGACTAGTGAAAGGTTGTAATAAAAGACTTTTAAGAATAATCCTTAATGATACAAAAAGTCCAGTTTTTCTTAATTACTATAAAAATACACAAAAATTCTTAAACGTAGTATCAAATTATCAAAAAAACTACAATACATTAAACAAATGAAAAATTCGAGTAATAAAATAAAGACCATGTGGAACATAATTAATAATAAATTGGGTAGAATGAAAACAAAAAATCGCAAAAACATGATGTTAAATATTAATAATAACACAATAACTTGCCCCATTCAAATTTCTAACCTATTTAATGAACATTTTGCAGCAATTGGTAAAACTAATAATATTAATAAAAATCAGAAACAATATAAAAATTTGTAGGTGTAGTTAAAAGGTGTTAAAAGGTGTAGATGATATACCACCGGCACTTTTAAAACAATGCACTGAAGAATTTGTCTATCCCCTTACTTTTTTAGTAAACCAAAGTTTTCAACATGGCATATTTCCAGACCCCCTCAAAATAGCACTAATAAAACCGTTGCACAAAAAAGAAGATAAAAAAAACCCTAACAACTACAGGCCAATAGCCCTATTGCCCACCTTTTCAAAGATATACGAAAAAGCAATGTGTAATAGACTCTACTCATTCCTTGAAAAGTATGAAATACTGGATGATAGCCAAAATGGATTCAGAAAATCAAGATCAACCACCCTAGCTGTGTATAAGTTCATACAAATGGCCCTGCAAAATTTAAATGATAAAAAACATACTTTTGGTATTTTACTTGATATGACGAAAGCATATGACAGGGTGCCCTATGATAAACTACTTTTAAAACTTATGAATTCGGGTATCCGTGGGCTAGTACATAACTGGTTTAAATCCTATTTAAATAATCGGAAGCAAATTGTAGAAATTGAACACTACAACCAAATTACAAATGAAGTAATAAAAGTTCGTTCTGAAGAGAAACACCTAACTAGTTCAATCCCACAGGGCAGCGTCTTAGGCTGTGTGCTGTTTCTTATTTATGTAAATGACCTGCCAAAATGTTTGTATAGAGAATCAACACTGCCAGTATTATTTGCAGATGACTTGTCAATACTTATAAAAAGTAACGACAACATTAGCTCTGAAGCCCTTATCTATGATACACTTCATAATGTCACTCATTGGCTTGATAGTCATAATCTAGAAATAAACCTTAAAAAGACAAAAATTTTACAATTTCGTTCATATAATAAAACACCCCTAGAAATTAATTTTCAATTACAAAATACCCTAATAGAAGAGGTAGACTCGTATAACTTGCTTGGACTTAATGTAGATACACATTTAAACATTTAATTTTTTTATAACTGAAAGTCACATATTGAAAAAATTAAATGCAAGCTCTCTAAATTTACATATGCGCTTTATCAAATTAATCATAGCACAAATTTAGAAACTGCACTTTCGACTTATTACGCGTATGCCTTTTCGTGGCTAAAATATGGCATTATCCTTTGGGGTAATAGTGTTAATGCAGATGAATTGTTCATTTTACAAAAAAAATGTGTTAGGATACTTGCCAGAATTGATAACAGACATAGCTGTCGACCCTACTTCATTAAATTTAAATTATTAAACTTAGTTTCTATTTACATAAAAGATATAAGTAATTTCGTATTTAAAAATAAACACTTCTTCACCCAGATAAAAGAAACACACAATGTAAATACTAGGCATAAACATAGGTTATATTTACCCCCATCTAGAACCAAAATGCTCAATTGTAGTCCATATTACATGGCAATTAAAATATTCAATAAACTACCCATAAATGTAAAATCTGATGTTAAATTAAGTTCATTCAATATAAAACTTCATGATTATCTTATTTCCAAATGCTTTTACACGCTTACTGAATTTTTTGATAGTTAATTACTAAGTATTAAATAACATTTTATTTTCAAAATAGCCAAATATAATATAATGATGTTTCATAGTTATAAGTAACCATTTAATTATTTTATTGTATATTTCTTGTATATTGCAACGCCCGACAGGGTCTATAATGGTCACTGTAACTGCTAATGTACTGTACATTATAGAAGCAATAAACGATTTGAAATTGAAATTGAAATAGTGATGATGATAATGATTACTAGGAAACTATCTGTCACTCTTATTCTAAAATAAAAAATTCCTATTATCGTATTCCAATGCTTATCTTTATGTTGTTGTTTTTACGATACTATGCCATCTACATCATCGGATGCATGGCGGTCCACCACTGTGCGATTTACTAAAGGTTTCCTTCCTCGCACGAATTATTTATGGAATCGGCTACCACTAGCAACTTTTCCGGACCGATGCGACTAGGACACCGTCAATAAAATAATCTACTCTTTTTTATAGTTCACCAACGCGCCTCCAATTCCCCTTTTTTAAAGGATAAGGTGACAAACGAGCACACAGTCCACCTGATGGCAGGTGGTTGCTGCGGCCCATAGACATCTACATCTATCCTCGATTACAAATCAAAATGCAGATGCGTCACTAGTGACTACTAAGATGGAATGCCTCATTTCCAGTAAAAAGCGTTTCCGGTTCTCAACACTCACCATAGGAAACACAGCAGCATTAAGCTACTATTTTACGCTGGTATTCTGTGAGAGCGTGGGCCTTCCCCGGTCGAGCCGCCATTCGTGCTACAACTATACTACTTATACAACTGCAGCATGGCTCTACCACGTATAAAAAACGTTTTCACTGGAAACAACGGACAACAAACTTCTATAGGCCACATAACCCACAAACCATCAGGTGGACTGTCTACTATTTTTTCACCCTTATTCTAAAAAAAGCATGCGTATAACAAAAGCAAGCAAGCAGCATGTCCTTTGTTTTTGGTGGGACGTTAGGGCGCTAATTTTAAATACGACCTGAATGAACCAGTAAATGGTTGGCCACAGGCTGTGCCTTCGAATCCTGTTAGAAGAAACCAGCAAATGGTGACGCTAATGGGACCTGGGTTCAAATCTGGAAACGGTTGTTTACTAAATGGTTAGGGTGACTATGTTGCTCTTCATATCCGGAGAGATGGAACCAGAGAATGGTGTAGTTAAGGTCCTGGGTTCGATTCCTGGGTCGGGCCAAATCAATTATGCGAGATTTTACTATATGTGGACTGTATGGGATGGAGAAGGAAATACTACCAGCTAATATAGTCTACAAAATATGCGTTTTGGCACAACCATTTATCATTTTTATGAAGGTATTAAATACAAAAATGTGTTGTTAATTTTTTTTAATTAACAGTTCTCTGCTGTATTATTTTGAACGCAGGTGGCCTGAAAACGACTTCTTTAAAAATACAAATTTACCAAAAACTTACTGCACACGGGAACGATTGGTAAAGAATTTTATATATATATTGTTATTAGTTTTTTTTTTGGTAAGCAATTTAATATTATTTTTTGACATACAATTTTTTGACATTTAACTTTAGATCTGTATCGTAAAAACTGGTGAAACAAACTATTTCTGATTCCAAGTAACAGTTCCAGTAAACCAATTTTTAAGAGGTTTTTGAGTTAATTTGATAAGACAAAAGTGTGAAAGCTATTAAAATATGAAGAAATATTTTTTCTGATAATTTTTATGGATCACTTATGGATCTGAGACGTGTTCCTTCACTACTGGCTGTATGAAGACGCTCAAGGTCGCTCAGCGACTTATAGAGAGGGATATTCTCGGGGTTTCTCTGCATGATAAACTTAGAAATAAAGATATCCACAGTAGAACCATAGTGACTATCCCAACGGATTAGTAAGCTGAAGTGGCAATGGGCTAGCCATATAGCTCGAAGAACCGACAACCGATGCGGAAAAAGTTTCTCGGGTGGCAGTTCGGGGGAGGCCTATGTTCAGCAGTGGACTTGTTAAGGGCTGTAATGATGATGATTATAAATCCAAATAAACACAGTTTAATTCAGTGTGTAGTACCCGCGTTGATATAAGAAATCAGTATGTGGTCCTTCACTGGTGTCCGTTTGAGGAAGCTCAAAGCTACAACGTGTGTGATGAAATAGGTTAAGCTCGGTATTTCTATGCTGGATATAATCATCAACGAGGATATCTGCAAAAGGACAAGAGTAGCTGGCAATTGACATAGCCCATCGGATCAGTAATCTGATGTACTCGTAACAATGAGACAGCCATATAGCTTAAAAATCTCCAACCGATGGGGAGGAAACGTTCTCGAGTGGCCGCTTCGTACTGGATAGCGTAATCTTGGTCGACCCCACTGGATGGAGGGTGGCTCAGAACCTCTCTTTGTGGTAAACTTGTGATGTGCTATAGTGAATGAATGAATGAATTAATTATTTAATTAAATATAATTGTCATTAGCGTGTGGTGGCAGTATAATTATATATTAGTACACCACGTCATCCCGTGGATGTCACAAGAGACGACAGACAAAAACAAACTAGAAATTTGACTGCAGCGTCATTCTAATATCAACTACGAAATAAAAAACTGCGATTGCCAACCGGCATGCCAAGCGTAGCAACTTGGGAAAATATCCACCATAAATAGCGATCAATGTGTGCAGTATTCAATTTAACTTAAATATTGCTTTTACTTGTTTACGTACCCTAGATATCAAGGTTAAATTTAATAAAACTTGGTAAGCGTAGCCTAACTTGACCTAGAACAAAGTAATGAAATCATTGTTTCCCTACGTCTTTTCTATGACATAAGATAAACGTTACATTTAAGTAAAGTAATAAATCGTTTTCAATAAGAAAAATGTTTTCAATAAACGAATTTATTAAGTTCCACTTGTTGATGTTGCCTGCGCATATCAAACAAAGCACATGCAAACATACAATATATAGTTGTACGTCAACCTCCTGACTACATCCGGATACTGAGAATTTATTAACATAAAAACCCTACAACTGATTTTAGCCCGATCCGGAATACGAACCCGGGACCTCACGATCAGCAATCGCGTTTACGTCCACTAGGCCAACACTAGATAAGGCAGACAACAATAAGTATTTAAACTATGACTGTATGTATTCAATATATTTTTTCTTATGTTCCAGTTATTCAAAAAAGGAACATTAATTTATGTAAAGAATTTGTAAGCTACTATTTTGTGTATCAGCTGTGTCTACACGGCGGAGGCTCATCCTTTAGTTAAACACGCCCAACTTAGTTTGCACTTCTGTTTGTACCCCGCTAAGCAGCTTAGATGTAATAATTTTTCATGATCTTAATGTTTTCGGGCGTTTTCAATTTGCTTGCTTTCCTCTGCTTTAGTTTACAATTGTTAGAATAAACAAGCTCACATTTGTCTTTGCACAACTGTACTATAATAATGTTACGCGCTCAAGTCGACGATACACTAGCGCCATCTAGTGTCAGGAACGAGAGCGAGTAGAGCGTTGCAGAAAATGACATCACAAATCTCTTCTAGAAAATCTATACTCGCACACTCGTCCCTTTGCGCGCATTTACTTGAATATTCGGGATGCTTCTTTGCTAATTTAAATAAATAGGCGCTGCAAGATGCGATCGAGGCAGAGTTGAACTCGGCGACACAAGCGAAGCTTCGGAGCGGAATTAAGTGAATTAGTGTGTTTAATTATTAGTCTTTTAAGTTTTAATTTGTGTAAAGTAAATTAAAGTGCTAATTTAGGTAATTTTATCGGCAATTTTTATTGTCACGAACCACAAGCTCGTAACAATTGGTGTCAGAAGTGGGATAAAATAATGCCGATTTTACCTAAGGAGGAAACGGAGGGTGTCCGTACCCGAAGTCAACGCCAGCAGGAGACGGACCAACGAAGATTTGGTGGTGCAACGCCACAGACGTCGGAGGGCCGTGTTCCACAGGGCTGCGTGCTATCGCCAACGCTGTTTCTTCTGCATATCAATGATATGTTGCATACCCGTAACATTCATTGCTATGCAGATGACAGCACTGGTGATGCTCTTTACACCGGCCGAGCCAATATTTCTCGGGAAACGTCTCCGAGTGCCGGGACGAACTTGTGTCTGAAGTCGAGTCTTTGCTGAACAGAGTCTCGGATTGGGGACGACTAAATCTAGTCCAGTTTAACCCCCAGAAGACACAAGTTTGCGCGTTAACCGCTAAAAAGAACCCCTTTGTCGTATCCCCTCAGTTTCAAGGCACTCCCCTTGTTGCCTCAGCCAGTATCGGAATCCTCGGCGTCGACATATCGAGTGACGTGCAGTTTCGTGGTCACTTGGAAGGGAAGGCCAAATTGGCCTCTAAAAAGCTTGGCGTGCTCAGCAGAGCGGGACAGTGTTTCATGCCGGAACACCGCCTGCAACTTTACAAGGCGCAGGTTCGGCCGCACATGGAATACTGTTCCCATCTCTGGGCTGGGGCTCCCCAGTACCAGCTCCTTCCACTTGACCGCATCCAGCGCAGAGCGGCTCGAATCGTCGACGACCGAGTACTTTCCGATCGGCTCGGTTCACTGGCGTTGCGAAGAGATGTTGCATCTCTTTGCGTATTTTATCGCATCTATCACGGGGAGTGCTCTGAGGAATTGTTCGGATTAATCCCAGCCGCCAAATTTCGTAAACGCACGACACGGCAAACGTCCCGATACCATCCACACCATCTGGATGCTTGGCGGTCCACCACTGTACGTTTCACAAGGAGTTTTCTTCCACGTACAACCTCTCTGTGGAAAAGTTTATCACCGGCGATTTTTCCGGACCGATACGACCTGGAGACCTTCAAGAAAAGAGCGTACTCCTTTCTAAAGGGCCGGCAACGCACCCGCAATTCTCCTGGTGTTGCGGTTGATCATGGGTGGCGGTAGTCACTTAACATCAGGTGAGCCGCATGCTCGTTTGCCCCCTCTTCTATAAAAAAAAGGGCCAGCCACCGGCTGCAGGCCCGTCAGTAGCTCCTACATCTGCAGCACCCGACTTAGGTGCTCTGATGGTGATGTTGCAGGAACAGGCCCGCCGACAGGAGGAACAGGCTCGCCAGCGGGCGGAACAGGCACGCCGATTGGAAGAGCAGCTGCGGGGCGGACAGGAGGAACAGGCCCGCCGGCAGGAGGAACAGGCCCGTCGTTTAGAAGAGCAACTCCAACGCGATAAAGAAAAGCAGATGCTCCTCATGAAGGACCTTCACGCTATTTTCGGAAAAGAGATACGGGAGGTGAAGGATAAGGTTGCTCAACATGACAACCGCCTGTCGGAGGCCGAAACCCGAATCGACCAAGTAAACAATCGGGTTGACAACGTAATGGCTGACGTGAAGAAAACGCTGGACGACCTCAAACTTGGGGATGGAACAACTGCTCCCGTAGTAGTTATAAAACCTTCGCTACGTGGATTCAAAGTGCCGCCGTTCGACGGTACCTCTTCCTGGTCAGCCTACAAGATCCAGTTCGAGGCTGTTATGAAGGCGAACGGCTGGAATAAAAGCCAGGCCATGACTGCTCTCACACTAGGCCTGCGCGACCAGGCCTTAACAGTTCTGGAAGCTCTCGGTGAGGAAGTGACTTATGAGCAACTCCTTGAGGCATTGGAGGCGAGATATGGCGACGCTCACCTGGAACACGTCTTTCGTGCGCAGCTTAAAGATCGCGTGCAGCGCATCAACGAAAACCTGCAGCAGTGGGCTCTAGAGGTGGAGAAGCTGGTGCGAAAAGCATACCGGTCTGTACCTGCGCTCATTGAAGGGAACCTGGTGCAGACATTCATCGACGGCATCCGTGACCTGGAAGTCAGAGCTGCTGTGAGGCTCGGGCACCACGAGACGCTTAAGGACGCCTTGGCCCATGCACTGGAGGTAGAAGCCGTGCGGCAGGATCATCGTTCCCATCGCGTCAGGGAGGTTGCAGCAGCTACAGTTCGCGACCGCAACAAAGGATACAGCCCTAGGTGCTATGGCTGTGGGGAAAAGGGCCATCTTCGATCCAGCTGCCCTAAGCGAACTATAGAAAGGAGAGTTGATCGATCTCGAGAGGGTAGTGCAACTAACGGCACTGCCTGGCGGCGACAGGATCATCGTTCACCTCACGCTAGGGAGGTTACAGCAGTTACGGTTTGCGACCACAATAAAAGATACAGCCCTAGGTGCTATGGCTGTGGGGAAAGGGGCCATCTTCGGTCCAGCTGCCCTAAGCACACCCTAGGAAGGGAAGCTGAACGGTCTCAGAAAGGAAGTGCGGCTAACAGCACCGCCCAGCAGCAGCAGGAATACGACTTTACTATCAGACACTGCAGCGGGAAATCTCACGGCAACGCAGATGCATTGTCAAGAAGACCTTGTCCTGAAGATTGCAACCATTGCAGTAGGCAAGAGAGTAAGGAAGTGGTATCCGTGAGGATGCTCAGGACAGACCACCTCAGCAACGGGTGGAAGGACAGCCTACGACATGCACAGCAGGAAGATCCGGACATCAAGCCGATTCTGGGATGGATGAAGGCTCGTGCCACCAAGCCTAAGTGGAGGGACATCTCAGCGATGAGTTCAACCACGAAAAGCTATTGGGCCCAATGGGACAGCTTGCTGCTTCAGGATGGAGTCCTGTGCCGTAAATGGGACAATGGTCGAGGAGACAGCTATCGTTTGCAAATGGTTGTCCCTAAAGCTAAAGTGCCGAATGTTTTACAGCTGTGCCATAATGGTCTTTCGAGAGTCCATCTGGGAGTTAAACGAACTCTACTGAAGGTCCGAGAACAGTTTTACTGGTTCCATTATACTGACGATGTGGAGGATGGGTGTCGTACATGTACAAGTTGTGCGGCTGTGAGGGGACCTCAGACACGGAGTAGAGGAGCGTCGAAATTGTACAATGTTGGTGCACCACGGGATAGGACATCCCTTGATATTGCGGAGCCGTTACAGAAAGGTGCAAGAGGGACTCCTAAGATCCAATCCAATCCAAAAATCTTTGGATTTTTGGATTGGCATGTGGATCGCTTGGCGCGTTATTATGGGGCCGATAATGCTCGGGACGAGCATGTCTTAGGAGGGGGCAGTGGTACGCGCTCAAGTCAACGATACACTAGCGCCATCTAGTGTCAGGAACGAGAGCGAGTAGAGCGTTGCAGAAAATGACATCACAAATCTCTCAACCGACAGCGCCATCCGAAGAACTAAGTTTCTAGAAAATCTATACTCGCACACTCGTCCCTTTGCGCGCATTTACTTGAATATTCGGGATGCTTCTTTGCTAATTTAAATAAATAGGCGCTGCAAGATGCGATCGCGGCAGAGTTGAACTCGGCGACACAAGCGAAGCTTCGGAGCGGAATTAAGTGAATTAGTGTGTTTAATTATTAGTGTTTTAAGTTTTAATTTGTGTAAAGTAAATTAAAGTGCTAATTTAGGTAATTTTATCGGCAATTTTTATTGTCACGAACCTCAAGCTCGTAACAATTGGTGTCAGAAGTGGGATAAAATAATGCCGATTTTACCTAAGGAGGAAACGGAGGGTGTCCGTACCCGAAGTCAACGCCAGCAGGAGACGGACCAACGAAGATTTGGTGGTGCAACGCCACAGACGTCGGAGGGCCGTGTTCCACAGGGCTGCGTGCTATCGCCAACGCTGTTTCTTCTGCATATCAATGATATGTTGCATACCCGTAACATTCATTGCTATGCAGATGACAGCACTGGTGATGCTCTTTACACCGGCCGAGCCAATATTTCTCGGGAAAACGCAATTTTTATTGTCACGAACCTCAAGATCGTAACAATAACAACAACTCGTTATTATTTTCGTACAGAATACCAGGGTAAAACAGTAGAATAATCCTCCTATTTCGTACGAAGAGTGTAGAAAACTGGAGAACCATTTTGGTGTTAATAAGATATTCTTTCTTAGTTTTCACTTGTGACAACGCATGTGCGTTGTGATTCTTGATGATAAATGTAGATGTCTATAGGATATAACATCCATTTATTCTGAAGTGGTATTCTTCAACTAAAAACTAAGTAATAGGAACCGTCAGTATCGAGTCGCAACTGAATACTGTTGCTAATTCGTCTTGATGGTTTATCGCAATCAATCTGCTGCTGCGAAAGATTACTGTGAAAGAATAACTTTATTATATGTCCACATTAGTTCCAATTGTGTTTGATGCAAATAATTATTTTCAGAGCAACATGAACTCTGTGACAGCGTTGTCCTTTCCGTTCGAGCCGACCCATCCGTGCTACAACCACAATATAGCTGAAGCATCGTTGTAACAAGTGAATTCTATTTGAAATTGTTTTGTTAAGGCCGTATGAGGAAGCTAAAAATCGCTCAGCGAGCTATGGAGGGGGCTATGCTTGGAGTTTCTCCGCGTGATATACTTAGGAATGAAGATATCCGCAGTAGAACCAGAGTAACCGACATAGCCCAACGGATTAGTAAACTGAAGTGGCAATCAACCGGCCACATTGCTCGAAGAACCGATAACCGATGGGGAAAAATATAAATCTTTGGAAAAAGGTTTCGAGTGGCAGCCTCGCTCAACATCGAGTTCAACTGTGAAGGGCTGTTGTAATGATGTTGATATATTTTGTATAATTTTATATAATATTTAACAATAAAAAATTAGGTGACATTCTAGTTGTTTCCTTGAAATTGAGATATTCCTTAATCCACAGAATGCAAACGCTTAATTGCTTCAAGGAAAACACAAACAGACAGAGTTATGTAAATTCGCTAATCTAAAGGAGCTTTACAGTTATTGACAAATCTCCTTAATAACATTAATTCGTCAGATTAAATTCAATTGGATTACGATTACAACTGGCACGATTGCTGAATTCATATAATATCAATAATTTCAAATATACAGAATTATCTATTACGCCATTTCAAATTTTCTCGTTTATTTGGCAACGAGATCTATAGCTATAAAGGATAAAAATAATAAAACGTTTTTTACGGCTGGAACTTTTTTGTGTTTGTAATACTTTTTCTAGATTCTACACACTTTAGGTTTACAATTGGGCTTGGTAGGTGGTGCTGTTGTCGAGATCCAGAAAACACCCGCGCAGACCCGGGACGAATCGCTAGTATATTATATGAATTTTAACCGATTCGTAAGTAATGTATCGTCATTGTTATTTAAAGTGTCGTCTGGCTCTAGTGGTTATAAATTTTCAAAATTGAGGCTAAATGGTAACCTTAAGTCTGAGATTTTTTTGTGAACAAATTTTTAAATAATTCAAAAAAGAAAAAAACATAAACATTAATTAATAAAACATTAAATAACGGTGACCTTTTCATGTCGCCCCTTGGGTGCCGTAAGAGGCGACACAAAGAAGAAACAGAAACAGAAGATTGGTGGGGACATCTTTCATATAACAATTAAAAATCATAAAAAACTGTGGTTGCCAAGCCGCCTGTGAACCGTGGCAACTATGGCAAAGAGCCCTATGTTCAGCGGTGGACTTTCATAGGCTTCACTTGATGGATGGACTATTTAGTCAGTACAGTATTAAAAAAAAAATCTTTTTTCTTAAACGATATAAATGCAAATAAATAAAATTGAAGTTTTTCTCTGTCATATCAAAATAAATCACTTCTATTAGGTTCTCTAAAATATATAACTAAAAATTCTTAAAATATATAACTAAAAATTCTTTATTACTTATTTCAACTACAGTCCCATCGCCATCACCTCCTTGTTCTCCAAAACAATGGAATCCATTGTAAACTACCAGCTCATGAGGTAACTTTTGAATCACCAGCTGATTAGTGATCGCCAATACGGTTTTCGTCGTGGTCGATCAGCTGGTGATCTTTTGGTCTACCTGACTCATAAATGGGCGGCGGCAGTAGATTCCAAGGGGGAGGCATTGGCCGTGAGTTTGGACATTGTAAAGGCCTTCGATTGGATTTGGCACAAAGCGCATTTTTCGAAGCTTCTTTCCTATGGGCTTCCCGAGAAATTGTGCAATTGGATCACCAGCTTTCTGCATCAAAATGGAAGTTGGAAGTTTTTCGTTTGAAAATTTGATAAAATAAGTAGTCTCTACAGTGTTAAATCTCAACAACGCCGCATTATTATTTGTAAATTCTATCAAGGCGAAGCCGAAGCGAGTCGTTATTTTTAAATATTTTTTCTTTTTATTGTTACGCAATCTACATTTATGAAACTCTCGTAACGATATGTGGTGATAGATTGGTTACATACTGAAGCAAATCATGTAGGTTGAATAATATTTTGGTCGCATGGCCCAACATCTTGTTCGTAAAAATCTCCTAAAACAGGTTTGTGACATTATATAACTATTGGGAAGGCTTATTAGGTTAAGGACTACTAAATTTATTTTAAATTTGGTGTTTCGAAAAGTATAACTTTTATTATATAATATATATTATAACAACTTTTATTTATTAAGTATTTAAAGTACTAAAAGCGTATGAAATAATTTCACATTCTGAATTCGATGCTAAAATTGTATATGCCTTACTTTTTTATTAAAATTTGTTTTTTATACCCTTTTGAAGACTAAATAATATCTCAATGTTGTCTAAGATGGCTCAGTACCATGTTTCGTAGCATTAGGGAAGCCTATGTTTAGCAGTGGACTTGTGAAGGGCTGTAATGATGATGATGATGTTGAACGTCATCTGAATAGTTCCATTAAAAATTCATTTTTTGAAGTCGTTTAAAAAGTTAAATTATAAACTGTGAAAATCACATAAATTATTGTTATTAAATATGTTCGTGTTATGACGTCGATTCTTCTGACGTGAGTTGGTAATAGGCAATGGCAACAAATTGTGAACAATCATAATGTATAAAATCTCCGTGTCACGATATTCATTCACGCAAAGAATCATGTCCAGTCTTGACCTGAAAATTTTCTAAAGCATCTAGTAAAATATCTTGTAAAATTGCATATTATTTGCTTATTTCGTATCGCATGATTGAATATTTAAATAAAGCCAGGAAAAAAGTAATGTTACTATGTTTATCATTCTAAATAGACTTTCGGAAACGGAACGTGTTTTACAATAGCTCAAAGGCCCAGAAGCCATGCCAAAATAAATTAAAAACATGTTTTACACGTTCCGTTTCAGACTACGAAAAACTTGTTCATTCGTCATGTGGTTCATTAATGTTCAAAATAACCAATTTATTTTTTATAACTTATTAATTTATGATAAGATACGGTTTTTATGGTATTGTACTATGGTGTCGAAAGAAAAATAAGTGTAAAGACCTTATCTGCCACCTGTTATATAACCTCAAAAACTTATTTACTTAATAGCATTTTTCCTTGGCCTCTAAATGAAAAAATGATAAGTTATTATGCTATTATAAACAATAATTGTTTTTATACAGCAGTAGTTGTAGGTAAATGCGACCTGTTAAAGGAATCAATGTTTGGAAAGTGGGCGTGATTATTTTTGAAGCCACTCAACGGTGTGAAATAAATGAAATTTTTAATAAATAAATAAAATATTAAGTAGCTCCCGGCCTAAAGACATTCAAAAGCATCTAAAAAGATAGTCTTCAAAAGTCTTAATTGATCTGGATTATGGTTCTTTTTATTCCTCAATTTATTAAAGATTTTTTTATCCTTTTGCGTTTGATTTGCATTATTTTTCACAATTCTCAAGTTTGACTGGGAGAAAATGCCAAAAGGCATTCAGGTCGCCCTTTGTAACACTTTCTTTTAAAGCATTAGCAAGAATACATAAATAAATAAATCAAGTTCTAAATCTAGGATCAGTTGAATGTACAAAAAGTTCAAACTTCTAGGTAAACAATGCCAAAAGATCGGACTTTTATATGTCATAATTTGATCTTTTCGCAAACTCACTCCTCATAACCTTTATGGTAGTTCCCATTTAATAAAATCAGCGGTATTTTCCGAATCAATGGCAAATATATCATTAGAAAATCTTTTAATAGGTACTATTTATAATCTATATGTTAAATAAAAGTATATGATATTTCTGTTTCCTAGAATAATTACTTGGGCATAAATAACGGGCTCACATCACAAGTAAATGAAAAATATAAAAATCTTATTCGTAATAAGGCCCTTTGAATTCCATTACACTCAGCCGTATCAATCCTAAATTGTTTCGTATAATATGACAAAAATACTTATGAAAGTATTTAAATAAACGCTACAACATCAAAGGAGCCTTTATAAAACATCGTAATTTTGTTAATTTTATTCAGCCAATTCTACAACGTTAATTTCTAATAACAGTCAGCTTTTGCACAAGGCAAAATGTTGTTTAATTCAGTAAATTTATGTTGTGAGAATTCGTCAGTGGAAATTAATAAATTTTATAAAACGGGCAAGGTCAAACTACACGTCGGGGATTTTTAATTGAATGTAAACAATAATTTAACTCATCATCATCTTTTTGTTTTACAGAAGAGGGCCATAAGAGCTATTTACAACCTAAAACCGAAAGAGCCTATTGAAGAAAAATTTAAAGAAATAAATATATTACCTTCGGCCTCTCAGTATATTTACGAAAATAGTATGTTCACAAAAACAAAGGTAGTTTTAGTAAAACATTGATATAAACTCTGTAAACACTAGGAACAAACACAAGCTCGTGATACCAGTTTCTCGAGTCCCAGAAAATATAGGTACAAGGTCTCTCTATTATCAAGTTTAAATATTTAATTAAAGAAAAACTACGTAAAAAGGGTTATTATAATATAAGTGAATACATGGTTGATAATAATGCATGAGAATGAGGTGATTACGTGATATATCCTATACTATTAAACGAGCAATTCTTGTATATATGTATATATATATATAATCGGGATCTCGGAAACGGCTCCAACGATTTTCATAAAATTTAGTGTCCAGGGAGTTTCGGGGATAATAAATCGATCTAGCTAAGATTTATTTTTAGAAAATGTCTTTTTGTCCGTGTTTTTAGGCAATTAAAAACTGCTACAATATAGTTAGAATAAGAAGGTAAATTTTGACAGTTTGGTAATGATTATAAATAGCTTATTGGTATAATGGGCGGTCACAAAATCGTAAAACCCCGGTTCGAGCCCAGACCGACCGACCGACTTTTTTATTTTTTTTTTCAAGTTTCTTTCTTTTTTGAGAAAATATATTTTTTTCGAGCCCTTTTTTTAGTATTTTTTAAAAACACGAAAATTTAAATAAAAATAATTGCACTCATGATTTTTTATTCAAATAACCAGTTCAGTTTTTTCTGTTATGTCGCTAAGATCAAAAAATATTATTTATAATTCATCAGTATGTAATTTGTATCTAAATATAATTTCCAAAACACACGAATTAAAAAAATCGAGCGAAAAATACCGAGCAAAGCTCGGTCAACCGGGTACTATATATATATATATATATATATATATATATATATATATATATATATATATATATATATATATATATATATATATATATATATATATATATTCTTTATTCTTTATTCTTTATTCTTTATTGTACACACAATAAGTTGGTAACAATTATTAAATATTTAAATAAATGTACAAAGGCGAGCTTAACCCTAATAAGAGTTCTCTTCCAGCAAACCTATTGGGAGAGAGAAATAGTTTTATATACAAAGCAAGTAGGTAGCAGCGTGCGTACTTAATAATTAACATAACGCTACTTAATAGAAATTGGCTATAAGTTACAGTTAACAATTATCATATAAGTGTATAACATATAAGTATAATTTATTTTCTTATTTCTTTTATTCTTATTTCTATTGATTTACATACATTTATACCAATAAAGACAATAAATATATACATATATACACATATACACACACACATATATATATACATACATACATACATACACATACATACATAGACACATACATATATATACAATTATACATATAAATACATAAAATATGTAAATATTTATAATTCTAAGTTGACAGATAATATTTCTTTACTCTGCTCCGAAATATATCAAGAGAAGAGCTAGCACGTATGTCATGTGGGAGTGAGTTCCATAGCTTGACCGCCCTTACTGTAAAGGATCCACCACATCGGCTTGTGAAATGAGAAGGAGTTTTGAGAAGTAGTTGTTTAGTGGTCCGGCACTGAGTTTCACGGGGTACAAGATACTCAAAACGCTCGCGGAGATATGGAGGTGCAAGAGGATTAAAGAGTAGAAAGTATAGAACTGATAACACATGTAAGTCTCGACGTCTACGGATAGGAAGCCATTTTAATTGAGCCCTGTACTCTGAAACATGATCAAACTTACGAAGACCGAAAATAAAACGTATACACAAATTTTGAACACGTTCCAGTTTGTTCAACAGCTCCTCTGAAGCATCCAAAAAACTAACATCAGCGTAGTCAATGAGAGGAAGAAGAAGTGCTTGAGCTAAGGTTATCTTAGTTTTTAACGGTAAAAACATCTGGAGACGCTTGAGAGATTGAAAAGAGTAGTTCACTTTTCTGCTAATCATATTAATGTGAGCGACCCAAGACAAATTATTATCAAAAATAACACCTAAGTTCTTAGCGGTCTCTGTATATGGAATTTGAGTATTATCATACGTAACTGCAGGGATCTTCGAACGATCTAATAAATTAAGCATATATGAGCTGCCGATAATCATTACTTGGGATTTAGCAGGGTTAACACGAAGACCAAACGATTTTGCCCAACTGCTTATGCTACTTAAGTCAGCATTCATCTTATTAATAGCCTCATCTATATCTTGGACTTTGAAATGACGGTATAATTGCAAGTCATCAGCATAGAGATGATAATGAGAGGAGAGAACAGTAGTGAGAGCATTGATAAAAATAGAGAAGAGAAGTGGGGAAAGAACACCACCCTGAGGAACACCCGCCGTAAGATCACACCACTCGGAGAAATCCTCCTCATGGCGGACACACTGCGAGCGACCCTTAAGGTAAGAATTAAACCAAGAGATTACTGATGGTGAAATGTTTAAGGACGCAAGAATACCAAGAAGTATGTCATAATCAACGGAATTAAATGCACTGCTAAAATCCAATAATGTTAAAACAGTGAGAAGTCTTTTGTCCATGGCCCAGCGAATATCATCAGACACTTTAATCAGAGCGCTGACTGTGCTATGGCCTGGACGAAAACCAGATTGAAAAGGACTCAGCAGGCTGTGAACAGTTAGGAATTGAGATAGTTGCCTCTGAACTATATTTTCTAGTACTTTAGATAAGATCGGAAGAATGGAAATGGGGCGGAATTGGGATAAAGATTTAGGATTAGAAGTTTTTGGAAGGGGAATGACGTATGCTTTTTTCCAGCAAGTCGGAAAGGAGCTCGTCTCAAGCGAAGAAGAGATAATGTGAGTGATAATAGGGACAAGTTCATTAGTGATAGGTTTAATCATTTGCATACAAAGATTGTCATAGCCAATAGCTTTAGTGGAAATGGCTAAAAGGCATTTTTTTATGTCACCATCAGTAACTTTACTGAAATTAAAAGGAGAACACAGCGGTTTAGGAATATTGGAGAGAAGATTAAGTGTAGTAGACTTAATAGAGTCATCAATAGAAATCGGAGGCTCAGAAAAGTGCCGGTTGAGTGCAGTCAAATCAAACGAGATATTAGAATCAATATATGATTTGCCAATACCCAGGGTTCTAAAAAATTTCCACATCTGAGCGGAATGAGAATTTTCAACCTCATTATAAATATGTCTCCTCTTAGCATCACGACACATCTTACTACAGCGATTACGCAGTTTTTTATATGTGAATAAATTTTGATTAGTAGGGTGCTTCTTATAACGCCTCTTAGCTTTATCTCTTTTGGCCATTACTGCTTTTATAGACTCTGAAAGCCAGGGGGCTGGAAAGTGTTTAACTCTGACTCGCTTAAGAGGTGCATGTGTATCGAATAGTTTTAAAATGAGGTGATTAAAAGCATAAACCTTATGATTAACATCTTCGGAATTTAGAACAGGGGACCAGTCAATATTATTTACATCATCTCTCAAACGCTCCAGGTTAATTGATTTAAAGCTTCTTAGGAGTAAGAATTTCGATTTACGCCTTAACCTTTATATATATACATATATATATATAATGAATGGTTACAAATTATTTACATTTTGTAAATAATTTGTAACAATTCATTATGTAAAATTTATTTAAAAAGAAGTCCCGCTGGGTTTCTTGCTAGTTCTTCTCAGGAAGGAGGTTTTTTACGATCAAGTGGTTAAGTAAAAAGTGACTTTCAATAAGAATTACATGTGATCTACATTGAATTTAAAAAAAATCTGGTCTATTCTATTCTGTTGTAGCATTTTTACTTACTTTAAATTAATTTAATGCCTATTTTGGAATGTAGAAGCATTCACTCACATATTAATCAAGCCACACGGCCAGGGTATGTGTAATTTATATAAATTTCCTCAAGTAGGGGTAACGGTTTAAAAACCGCGAACATCCCTTATGCACTACAAAGGTCTCTACAAGGTCAATCTACAAGGTCGACTTGAACGGATTACCGACCATGATCTCACATAGTGTTGTGATCATGTGACATGATCTCACATGTTGTGCCACGTATTGTGACTATAGAGAACCGGTGACTCTTTTTACAAGGATTTCTATCTTAATCCTCAGATTTTTTTATAGGATAGGGCGACAAACGAGCACACAGTCCACCTGATGGTAAGTGGTTGCTGCGGCCCATAGATATCTACATCTATCCTAGATTACGAATAACAATGCAGATGCGTTATTATCCATGAGGACCAAGATGGAATGCCTCGTTTCCAATAAAAAGGATCGCCGATTTTCTACTCACCATACGAAACAATACTATCCCCGGTCGAGCCGACCCATTCGTGCTACAACTATGCTACTAATATAACTGCAGCATGGCTCTAACACGTATAAAATATTACAACGCGTTTGCATTTATATTCTTAATCGAGAATATTATTGTAGTATAGATGTGTATTGGCCACATATCCACTTACCATCAGGTGAAATGTGCGCTCATATATTAAACTTATTTTATAAATTAATATAAAAAATGAATATGTCTAAAGGATATTCATCACTAAATATTTATACTAAAATAATCATACCATTATTTATGTACCGCAGTAGAACTAGATTAGCCAACGTAGTCCAACGGATTAGTAAGCAGCTGAATTGGCAATAGGACGGTGATATTGCTCGAAGAACCGACAACTTCTCGAGTGGAAGCCTTGTACTTGGTAGACGAAGTGTTGAATTGAACGATAGATGGAGTGATGACCTGGTAAGACATGCAGAAGGTCGATGGATGCAGGTGACTCAGGACCGTCTTTTGTGACATTCCGTGGGGGAGTCCTATGTTAGCAGTGGGCTTGTGAAGGACTATAATAATGGTGATGATGATAATTGTTTATGTATTTAAGTATTTATTTGCTCACTTCACACACACAAAAAATTAACATCGATTTGAGGAATGCTTAGAGTTGATGTCTATATTGTGGTGACAATATGAAGAGAGAGGGTAAGTAAGGCAGTATATATAAAATAAAGCATTAGTAATATTTTTCACAAATGCTACTTAGAAATTAGTGAACATTTACAGATAATCCAAGAAAAAAACCATTTAAGAGGTACTATCCATTATGTAACGGTTTAAAATGCATATTAATATAAAATGCATATAATTAAATTTAAACAAACTTTTCGAGTTCTGTGTTGGAAATATTCCAAATTAAAATTACCACAATTATCATTGTAATAAACTTATGGGGTAAAAAATGAGGCAAAATTTGAGAGAAGGAAAGTACAGACTCTTCTGATATATATTTAAAATGTTTTGTTTAATTTATATAGAATAAGAGTGATAAACGAACACTCATTACAAGTGGTGGCAGGTGGATGCTGTGACTTATAGATATCTGAATATATCCTTGATTGAGAATAAACAATTTATTGGCCGCAGTAACCAATTACCAGCTGATGGGAGATGAGCAATAAAAGATTATTTATCACAACAGTTTAAAAAAACATCTCAATGAAAATCTAGCGAGGAGTTTAGACCATCTTAATTGCAATGTAAAAAGGTAAAAAACATAAGAAATAAAAATTGCAACCATATTTCTGTTTGAAATTATAGTATTCATAAAAGTTTAGCCCCTAGTGTACAGAAATTTATTGCTTTCAGAAAAATTCGCAACTCAGGAAAACATTAATATTAGGAGTACGGACAATTTTTATTCCGTTTTTATTACGTGTTTCTGTTTATTACTTTGGGCAAAGAACAACATTTTTCGTCAAAATGTATACTTAAATCTTACTTTATGAGAGCTACAGAACACACGGGCAGAGGAAGGCCGAATAAAAGATGGATCGATTGTGTGAAGAGTGATATGAGAATGAAAGGAGTAAGTATGGAAATGACGGCTGATAGAGAGGAATGGAACAAGAAGGTTTACTGCGCCGACCCCAGATAATGGGAAATGGTTTAGAGAATGATGATGATGATGAGAGCTACAGAACGTTTTGTTCGATAATTTTTAATACCTCTGTTGCCGAAATTAAAATTTCTTTATATAAGAGGCCTGAAGTTAAAGCTACTGAAAGAAATATTTTCAATATTAAAACCCTTCATTTCTTGGTAGCTATAATTCTTTACCTTCTGATTTTAATTTGCTTTTAATCAGTTCCAGTTACATGTAAAATTTGGACTTTTGGAATAGTGTTTTGCCAAAATTATCTATTTACTCACTCTCACTTATCACATAACTCATCACAATTTCTTAAATTTTCTCAACATAAATTTTACAATAGGCGAGTAACCTGTTCTTTTTAGAAACGAGGCCTTCCATATTAGTCCTCAGGCGTGACTATGCATCTGCATTTTGAATTTCAAATAAGGGTAGACCAAGATGTGTATGGACAACATCATCTACACACTATCAAGAGAACTGTTTCTGTCATTAATACTATTTTTGAAAGACTACCGGAATCGATCCCTAATATAATAATAATAATCTTTATTTCAGACAAGAGTCCATAAATTGGTTAGTAACATAACATTATTATAGTATCGTTGATTAGTTAAATTGCTTAAAAATCTAAGAAAAGAAAAATATCATACATTTTAACAACAATATCAATAATTACTAAAACTTACTTATATTAAAAAAAATACATTTTATTATAATTACTTAAATTTACATTTTAATTCTTATGCATGTGAATGCGGATCCAGTGTCTTAAAAGCGCAGAGTCCCACCTACCGGCTAAGGCGGTTAAGATGCTATTAGAAGAGTCTCTAATACGAAAAAGAAGCGAGGCGCATCTCTTTCGCACTATAGCGTAAAAGTCATCGATACGTGCCTCTGCGAACATAGTAGATGCACTACAGTGACGAGCTAGTCCCATCAAAATCCTAAACGCATTGTTATATTGCACGCGCAGTGCACTATACGTCCGCTGCGTGTACCCAACCCACATGCTACACGTATAAAAAGTTTGACAGAATGCTTTGAAAAGCATTATTTTAACCTGTCTAGAGGACTTGGCGAATCTGCGAGTCAGCATGTTGCAACGTACTGCCAGTGCTCTGCGTTCTCTCTCAATATCACAGTCATCGCTCATGTTTTCAGTGAGCCAGTGCCCCAGGTACTTAAACTGAGGTACTCTTTTTATAACTGACCCACACAAAATTACAGGCGGTAAGTTAGCTCCTCTCTTAGCGTCTGCCCCAAAAATCATTAGCTCACTCTTTTTTGTGTTGTATATAAGCCCATGAGTACTAGCATATGATTCACAAATTTTCACTAATTTTCTCAGTGCTCTGATCGATGGGCTCAACAACACCATATCGTCCACGTAACTTATATTATTTATATTGACTCCGTCTATTGAACACCCAATACCAGTGCTGCTGAGCTCAGCGATCAACCCATTAATATATAAATTAAATAAGGTAGGAGAGCTTAATCCGCCCTGCCTTACCCCACACTCTAATCCGTATTCATCTGACATACCTGTGCCCCATCTAACGTAATTCGTTTGATGTGAGTACCAAAATTGGAACATAGTGATAATCTTTTCAGGTATGTCAGTCTCTTCTCGCAGCTTTCGCCATAATACCCTATAAGACACCAAATCGAATGCTTTGGATAAATCCAAGAAGCATGCATACACAGGGGTTCTTCTGGTCGTGTAGTACTTGACCGTCTGCTTGAGACAGAAAATTGCACTCTCTGTTGATAGTTTTTGTCGAAAACCAAATTGTGCATCATGCAAGGAGATGTGTTTCTGCAGATATTTATCAAGCAGACTGTCAAGCACTTTCGCGATTACGGTAGCTTGTGATATCGGCCTGTAATTAGACACGTCTGCCGCGTCCCCCGTTTTATTTTTTATAATCGGTACCACCAAAGTTTTCATAAGGTTTGCTGGCAAATGCATATGCGATAAACAAAAATTAAAAAACAATGCCAGCACTCTTGGTAAATGAATACCTGCATATATCAAATGCTCAATACTGAGCCTGTCATGTCCCGGAGATTTTCCACGCTTCGTATTTTTAATAATAGCATCTATTTGATTTACTGTGATTCTTACACTGATCGCCGATTGCTGACATTGCCCATCTATCGATTGCGTTGAGGGGCCTAGGGGAGATACAACTTTAAAATATTTTTTGAAAAGATTTGCTATCTCACTCGCTCCGCTAACACCTGAGACACTAGCAGGGAGGCTCGAGCGACGATTTAAACTACTAGTATGCTTCCAGAATTCTTTAAAATTTCCTTTAGCATGACATGATGCCATTTTATCCATTTTAATTTGCTCTACATTATCTTGACACCATTTCAACTTTGCTTTAAAATTACGTCTAGTATTACACATATTATTGTAAACATTTCCGGCGCATGGTTTACCAAACATATGCCAGATTTGAAAAGCTGCACGAGCCTCTCTGTGGGCGTCTCTAACATATCTATTCCAGCCAATGACATATTTCTTATGTTTTTTATGTATATAAGTTTGTTCCGCTGCCTCACTTAGAACTCCCACAATTTTACAATACATCTCATCTAATATTAACTTATGACTAGGATCTGTACACATTTTATCCGAACACTTCTCAAATTGCTGCGGAAAGTCAATGTCACTCAATTTAACATTGCATATCTGCCTATACATATTTATTTGGTTATTATTTCTTTCACCCCATGTCGTCTTATTTATATAAATTTTATTATTTTTTACACTGCTACTTCTAATCAAGCTTATGTTACACTCTATTTGCATTGGATAGTGATCAGAATAATATGAACTATATAATACTTTTGCGCCAACAACTAAATTCTGAGCCGCTTCAGTAACAATACAATGGTCTAGCCAGCGCTGACAACCATGTGCCTCACTAACAAATGTATATGTGTGTAATGGAAGCACATTCATATCCACGCAAGACCACAAACATTCTGAACAAAAGTTTAATAATTCATTACCAAAAAGCGTCCCTGGATGCGCATTGAAATCACCTAGTATGAAAACATTTTCAATTGCCTCACTTTCCACAATTGCGTTTACTTCACTCAGGCACTCAGTGAACTCAACTAAATTTTCACTACAGTCCGTTGGCATATATACTGAGAATATCAGTAACGTACACTCTGGCAGTTGCAGCTTAATTGCTGCAAGACGCACACTGTCACACTTTACTACACTCACTATTTTAAAAGCACTCTTCCCATAGACACCAATGAAATTGTTAATTGCAATTTTAAGGACTAAATTACCACTTGCTTGCTGGTGAAGTAACATATTGCGACGAGACATGCATTAATGAAAGAAAATTTTCGAGGAGTGAAATCAACCAATAAGCGCTGAGCTGGAGCAGTGTGTCGGAAAATTTGCGCCATAATCCTGTCAAAATGACAGGTCTGTGCCAAGCTATGGGACGTATAAGGACTGTAACTTTTTTTAATATAAAATATAGATGACAAATGAACACACCTGATATTAAGTGGATGTTGTGGTCCATAGATACCTGCACCTATCCTAGAACAATCAAAATGCAGATGTGTTGCCGCCCCTGAGCACTCGACTAAGATGGAATGCCTATTTTCCAGTAAAGGGAGTCCCTGGTTGTTTTCACCCACCATACGAAATACAGTAACATTGAATTGCTATTTTGACCTGGTAGTCTGTGAGAGCGTAGTATTGCCTGGTCGAGCTGACCCATTGGTGCTACAACCATTATATAGCTACAGCGTGATTCTATTTCGTAAATTTTAACATTATATACTATATAATAAAACTGTGTTTAAACATAAAAAAGGAACAATAAAAAACGTCTAATCCATGAAGAAGAATAAATATCTACTAGTTTTAAACTAAGTGTTATAAGAAAAGTGGTCGGGCGAGACTAGTTGGTTTTGCCTCTGGGTTTTACTCTCCGTGTCTTTTGTGGTTTGCATCATGAACGGCTAAAAAGAAATGTTAGTTTTCTACGTATAAAAGCATTGACACGATAATTCTCTTAGGAATTAATTGTGTTTCAACATTTGCTAAGAATATAAATATTGTCGACAAAAATGTAGGTTCATCGGTGTTTTAAACCTTCTATCGTGCTTTTTATTATTTAGTAAGGATAACAAAAGAGCACACAGTTCACTTGATGCTAAGAGGATACCGTAGCTCAAAACATTTTTATCTTTCCTCGATTAGGAATGAAAACGCGGATGCGTTGTCACCCTAAAAAACTATTTGACATTCTTCTATTATCTACACATACTACTCTGTGTAAAAAGTATCGGGAATATGTCAATAAAAAGACCCGCGTAAAAGAGGTCGTTCTATTTTTTTTACTGCATGTTGGTAGCACTGTACTGATTTAGCGCGCAAAGTTTGCGCGGGATCTGTCATTTAATTTGTTTTAAACTACACTTTTTGTTGGTCATAGTTTTGAGTTCCCGGCGATTTTTACAATGGAAAATATTGTTGAACAAAGAGTGTGCCTTAAATTTTGTGTTTCGAATGATATTTCATGTGGTGAATCACTAAAAATGTTGCGAAATACCTACGGCGAATCGTGTATATCGAAAACAAGGGCTTATGAATGGTATAAGGCTTTTAAAGAAGGCCGAGAAGTAGTAGTAGACTTGCCTCGTTCTGGTAGACCTTCAACCGCTACGACCAAATAAAACATCGACAAAATCAAGAAGCTAGTGCTCGAAAATCGACGTATGAGTCTGAGAGAGTTAGCTAGTGAGGTGAACACATCTTTTAAGTCCGTCCACAACATTCTCATTGACATTTTAGGCATGAAACGCGTCGCCGCTCGACTAGTTCCAAAAGAGCTCAATTTTGTTCAAAGAGCGCAGCGAAAGCATGTCGCTGAAGACATGGTTTCCCGAGCTTCTACGGATCCGACCTTTATGAAACGTATAATAACTGGCGACGAGACATGGGTTTATGAGTACGACATGCAAACAAGCCAACAGTCTTCAGAATGGCGTCTCGAAAACGAGCCGAAACCCAAAAAACCGCGGCAAAGTCGCTCCAAAATCAAGGTGATGCTGACAGTTTTTTTTGACTACCGTGGTGTGGTTCACTCCGAATTCCTTCCAAAGGGAGAAACAGTGAATAAAGAATATTATTTAGGCGTCATGAAGCGTTTGCGTGAGAGTATCCGCCGAAAACGTCCAGATTTGTGGCAACACAACTCATGGATGCTGCACCGTGATAATGCACCATCACACACAGCCATTATAGTGAAAGAGTTTTTAGCGAAAAATTCAACAAAAGTTCTCGACCAAGCACCGTATTCACCTGATATGGCTCCGTCTGACTTTTTTTTATTTCCCAAGTTAAAATTACCACTTCGAGGAAAACGTTTTTGTCGATGGAAGCCATAACAAAAAATTCGCGAATGAGCTAAAGGCCATACCGCAAATAGCCTATGAAAAATGTATGGAAGACTGGGTAAAGCGTTGGAGATGTTATATTTCAAGCGATGGGGCCTACTTTGAAGGCGATAAAATAAATTTAGATGAATTATTTGTATTTTTTGTTTTATTGACAAATTCCCGATATTTAGTACACAGAAGGTACCTTACAAAATATAGCAGGAATAAGGTGCATTTCACGATATCATCCAGTGGTATTTCCCCAGTTGAGGCGACCCATTAGTGCTACGACAATAATGTAGAGCTACATCATAGCTCTTTCGCGTAAAAAATTATCACTTGTATTGCAAAGTTGCGAAGAAGGTATGTGTAAAGTGATCTTCAAAATATTTTGTAAAATAAACGCACATTTTAAATAGAATAACTTGAAACTATGGTTTCTTTTCGTGTCCGGGTGCAATCAGCATTTATCATCATCCTTACACTCCTTCGCATATTCACACTCTGCTGAGCCTCAAAGAACAGTGCTGAGCCTCTTACTTGCATCGACTTCGTGCTTGCATTTGCATTACCAGGTCGCTACTACGTCTATTCATGAGATTGAACTTCCCACATTAAACTTAGTTTAGTTTAGTTTAGTTTACGACGGGCTGTTTTCCGCAACTCCACGTCTAAGCGCGTATTTTGCGTGTAGGCAGGAATAATGTAGTTATTCAAGCCATGATATTTCCCCGAAGAAGTTCAACAGTCATTTGATCCCGGCGTGCCGAGATGTTTAGCCCTGTATGAAGCGACTTCTCGACATATCAGCAACACGTGAGCCGCCGTTTCTTCCTCTTCCATGCATGCCCTGCACAGGGGGCTATCAACAACACCTATGATGAACAAATGTTTGTTAAAAGAGCCATGTCCTGTGATAGCACTTGTTACTATCCTGATCTGCGGCTTGTTCAGTCTCATTAGAACCTTGGTTAGATGACTGATTATTTCAGGCAGGGTCTCCCTAGCTAGTCTACAGTCTACTATATTTTTCCAAAGTTGAGGTTTACCTGAGATACAGGTTTATACTAGTTCGGGTGCCTGTTATTGTAGACTATTTGAAATTAAGACGTTATATGAATTATTTTCACAGTTTATTGAAATAAAAATTATTAATTTTATTACTATTATAGTAGTAGTATTGTTACAAAATTTAAAAACTATATTAAACATTATAATATATTCTATAGTAAATTAAAGACGACGGGAAACACCGTATACTGTATTCTATATCTGTCTGTCTGCCTTTTTATGTCATCGCTTTTCAAATCACAACGATTCTAAAGAAGTTTTTACTTTAAAATTGCTTCTCTATTATGAACTAATATACATTCACTAATCCAGACAATGTTTACACTCTTAACTTGAGTACATTTGTACATTTTATTGTTAAAGTGGTATAGAGTGGTCACGTACACGTGCGAGACAATGGAACTGGTGGTGTGATCTGAATTTATTTTCACAGTTAGCATTATTTAAATTTTGCTACGAAAAGTCTAGCGATTTCAATTTGTTACTTCCGTTTTTTTTTGCGCCCGAGAAGCAAATATGGGCAACCCTCCGGAAAGCGGGGGAGGGAGGCGGTGAATGCTCATAGCATACCTAGTAGTTATGTGGAGACTTTTACCCACTAAACACCGCCTTTATGGATTGGCTTACCGATCTGACGAGAGATCTCTAAGCCGTATACGAACGCGACCCTCCTTGGCAGAAAGGAGGGCGCAATAATTACTTCCGTCTATACGACCCGAAACAAAAGACCCATGTTTAAGCTACTTCAATGCCCGGAATAAACAGATTAATCAAACTCAGTGTAGCACTGAGTTTGATATACTCAACCATAGTGATGCACACATTCATTACAGCCTATAAATGTCCACTGCGGAATATAGGCCACAAATTGTCTCATGGGGGGGATTTTTCCTAAGCCACCACACTTGGCAGGCAGGTTGGCAACCGTCGGCTTCAGTAATTTTGAGTTGTAATCAGAAAACATTTTAGTTCAAACTATGTAGAATGATTCTCCGAAGCTTTCAAGCGAAATATTAAATTTCAAGATATCTAAGTATTACATAAGGCTTTGTTTAAAACGTAAGCAGGCGGGACACGTGCCGATTACGACAAGTCCCGAAAGTTGTGTCAATATCAGGCAGGCCGACGATAAATTACACGTAAGTACCGAAGCAGCTGGAGGGTACGCTGTTTTACAATGGGATTTCTGATATTTCCGAAATCTTAGCGGTATTAAAACCTCCTAATATTCAACGTATAGAGGGCTTCAGTTACGTTATTGTTTTCAAATAAAACAAAACAATATTCAACGTGAATTATAACAGATGAAAAGTGTTAATAATTACACTTTGGAAATTGTACTTCATACAAGATTCTACCCCTGTATCATGGAGACGTTTATCCATAAATCTCACTGAAACTTAATATCCGTGTAATGGCTGGCGGTGTAAGCGAATCTAATCGATATCATTGTGAGAGGCGAAAACTGAAGATAAGTTTATGGTAACTACAACTCACAGCAGCTTTAAAAAATACTAGGTATGCTATTATCATTATTTATTCCCTTTAACTACCCTTAAGTGAGCTTAAAATGTTTTCCTTAGCAGTGGTTCACTATCGTAATCGAAAGGTGGATTCGAACCTAGGATCTTTTGAGTTCGCGGTCCGCACCCCGCCATTAGACAACTGTCGCCTTATACTACTGTGTTTCGTATGATGAGTATTGAGAATTAGACAACTTTTTACTAAAAACGAGACATTCCATCCTCGTCCTCAGGTGTGACATCGCATTCTATATTTTGATTCTTAATTGATGATAGATGTAGATGTCAATGGGGCACAGCATCCAAATATAAACGAGTGGATTGTGTGCTCTTTTGTCTAACTTATTCTATAAATAAAATTAAGTACTCAAAATAATGGCCGTGTTGGCCAAGCGTGGCGACATATGAGACGATAAATGAGGGAGGCCTATATCCAGTAGTGGATTTTTGACAGGCTGCGATAATAATGATGAGAATAGATCCAAACCTGGATCAGTTATAGTTGTGTATAGTTCGTGTTGCTTCATAAATACATATTTATGAAGCAACACGAACTATACAAGTGTTATGGCTGCAGTAAGATTAAAATCGTAATCCACTTTTGTTAAAAACGGGAACAAAATTGTAAGTTTTCCTAATGTTAATTAAAATAAAGCTCAACTTCTCCACTTCGCGTTCGAAGTGTTCAATAAAACAAAAAGCTTTCGGAATTATTTCAGTAGTCGCTTTATATGAATACTGGAGAGTTTTACATAAACATAACTGAAATTAGGTGAAGGTTTAGAAAATATAAAGGAAAGGTTATCCTTCAAGCTGGGTTATGATATAATTACTTAAACAGGATTATTTTCTTCCTAGTAGTTTGTCTGTATAGGTATTACAATCTAACATACTTCTGCTGCCAAATAGCAGTACTTACATAGCTCTTTTCTATTAAGACTATATAGAGATTATATAGATAATATATATAGAGATAATATTAGATTATATAGAGCCAGTATAATCATAGGCTGTGATACATCATATACCTTTAAACGAGCAATTCTTGTATATATATATATATATATCATCATTACAGCCCTTCACAAGTCCACTGCTGAACATAGGCCTCCCCAAGTAATGCCACAAAGCACGGTCCTGAGCCACCTGCATCCATCTACTTCCTGCATATCTTACCAGGTCGTCACTCCATCTAGTAGGGGGTCGCCCTACACTGCGCCTACCGGTACGAGGCTGCCACTCGAGAACCTTTCTTCCCCATCGGTTATCGGTTCTTCAAGCTATATGGCCGGCCCATTGCCACTTCCGCTTACTAATCCGTTGGGCTATGTCGGTCACTCTGGTTTTACTGCGGATATACTCATTTCTAAGTCTATCACGCAGAGAAACTCCGAGCATAGCCCTCTCCATAGCTCGCTGAGCGACCTCATACGGCCAGCAGTGAAGGACCACGTCTCAGATCCGTAAGTCATCACTGGCAACACGCACTGGTTGTACAATCTAGTTTTTAGAGATTGAGGTATACCTGACGAGAAGATATGTCGTAATTTCCCGAACGCTGCCCAGCCGAGTTGAATCCGTCGATTGACCTCTCGGTCGAAGTTGGACTTACCTAGTCGGACTATTTGTCCCAGGTAAACGTACTCGTCAACAACTTCGAGCATAGTGCTCCCAACAACTACCGGCATAGGTATGACATGGACATTACACATGATCTTTGTTTTGTCCATGTTCATCTTAAGACCTATCCGTTGGGAGGCACTATTGAGGTCATTGAGCATAGTGCTTAAGTCCTCCAGCGATTCTGCCATAAGGACTATATCGTCGGCAAATCGAAGGTGAGTGATGTACTCGCCATTGATGTTAATACCGTATCCTTTCCAGTCCAGTAGCTTAAAAACGTCTTCCAAAGCAGCGGTGAAGAGTTTCGGGGATATAACGTCACCCTGTCTTACACCTCTCTGCAGTTGGATAGGTTTCGTACTCTGGTTCTGTACTCGGATAGCCATCGTAGCCCTACTGTACAAACACTTCAGCACTTCGATATACCGACAGTCGACTTGGCACCGCTGAAGGGACTGCAGCACCGCCCAAATTTCGACGGAATTAAAGGCTTTCTCATAGTCCACATACG
Source organism: Parnassius smintheus behrii (assembly GCA_036936625.1). Classification (NCBI taxonomy): domain Eukaryota; kingdom Metazoa; phylum Arthropoda; class Insecta; order Lepidoptera; family Papilionidae; genus Parnassius; species Parnassius smintheus. The sequence goes on from JAUPFT010000009.1 coordinate 6,459,625, forward strand.
CTAGGCAAAGTGGCAAATTGTACTCTTCAGTCTTCTGTACAATCTGCCGCAGGGTATGTATGTGGTCTATGGTACTGAAGCTTTTTCGGAAACCGGCCTGTTCGGGAGGCTGGAAGTCGTCGAGTCTGCGTGCGAGACGATTCGTAATGACTCTCGAAAACAGCACGTAGACGCGGCTCAGAAGGGAAATCGGTCTGTAGTTCTTCAAGAGAGCGTTGTCGCCTTTCTTAAAGAACAAGACCACCGCACTTCTGCTCTACGCCTCTGGAGTAGTGCCACCATGGAGGATGGAATTGAAGAGCTTCTGAAGGACTTCAAGTACCGATGTTCCACCCGCTTTCAAAAGCTCCGCTGTAATTCCATCCTCGCCTGGGGCCCTGCCGTTTTTAAGGTGCTGGAGAGCCATTCTAATCTCGCTTAGACTGACGTCCGGGATATCATCGGAATAGTGTCGGATAAGACTTGCTCTTGGATCGTTACTCACACTTGCGTGTGGCTCCAACGATGATGTGTACAGCTGCCCATAGAACCTCTCAATCTCACTCAAAATCTCAGGTGTCCCGGAAACGATGCTGCCACACTCAGTCTTCAACTTTGACAGTTGGCTCTTACGGGCAGACAGATCTCTGGTAAAGACCTTGGAGCCCTGGTTCCGCTCGATCGCTTCTTTAATACGAGCAGTATTAAAGTTCCGTAAGTCTCGCCGCATGCATTTGGAGATCTGTCTGTTCAGTTGCCTGTATGCTGTCAAATCTGTTGACGATTGCAGCCTCATCTCCCGTCTAAAAGCCATGAGATTAAGAGTGTGATCGGGGAGTTTTTGTGTTCTTCTGCGGCGGGTCTTGCAGAACTTAGCTCCGACCGCATGGACAGTTTCCACGAGCTTGTCATTCATATCGTCCACTGCATTGCAATCTTGTAGGCACTAAAAGCGGTTGTGTAACTCGAGCTGAAAGTAATATATATATATATATATATATATATATATATATATATATATATATATATATATATATATATATATATAATCGGAATCTCTGAAACGGCTCCAACGATTTTCATAAAATTAAGTGTCTAGGGAGTTTCGGGGGCAATTAATCGATCTAGCTAGGATTTATTTTTAGAAAATGTCTTTTCGTCCTTGTTTTTAGGCAATGAAAAACTGCTACAATATAAGAAGGTAAGTTTTGACACTGTGTTAATGATCGTAATAGCTCAAGTGGATATCGAGCGATCGCGAAATCGTAATGCCTTTGTTCACGTCCTTTCTTCGGTCCGATTTTTTTCCTTTTTTTTCAAGTTCCCTTCTTTAGTGAGAAAATCTATTATTTCGAGCCCTTTTTATTAATATTTTTTATAATTCGAAAATTTTAATTGAACTACTTGCACTCATGATTTTTTATTCAACTAACCAGTTCAGTTTTTTTCTATTATGTCAATAAGATCAAAAAATATTATTCATCAGTATGTAATTTGTATCTAAATGTAATTTCAAAATAAAAACCGTGCAAGACTCGGTCACCCGAGTACTTCCATTTAAGTACTCAGGGGTGACAATGCCTAATTTTACACAATACTTTTTTGGTAACAACAATTTTCTTTTTTACAAAATAAGTGGTGACAAACTATTGCACAGTCTTCTTTACGGTAAGCGAACGCTGTGGCCCGTAGACTTACATGTACACCTATCCTCGATTAAGAATCAAAATGCAGATGCGTTATCGTCCTTGAGGACTAAGATGGAATGCCTCGTTACCAGTATAACGGGTCTCCGGTTCTCTAAACTCACCATATGAAATACAGCAATATGCTGCTATTTCACGCTGATACTCTAAAGAAGTGTGGTCCTTTTCTTATCGAACCGACCCATTTGTTCTGCAAACATGATATATCCATAGCATGGCTCTACCATATATCAAAACCTCGTCTTCATAACAAAAAATGACAGAAATATAAATCACTTTAAAATTTTAACAACGATTAACTTAAAAACTTCCGCTTAAGTTATATAAACTAGATATTTGATAACATTGACGATGAAATAGTAGCTTTGTAACTCTCTGATCTCAGACAAATAAAATTGTTATTAACGTATTGTTTACAGTGCGTAGCTTAATTTTTTTTAAAAAGAATATTAATAATGCTATAAACATTATTAATATTCCCCTTAATCACTCGTGGTAAGCTTAAATTGCTTGTGTTACGAGTGGTTCACGCGAGTAGTCGAATGGGGGATTCGAACCCACGACATTTTTGAGTTCGCGGTCCGCGCCCTGCCATTAGGCTACTGTCGCTTCGTGTGACGTAGTGTTAAGATATTTCTTCTAAGTAATAAACGAGCAAGCAATATAACTGACGATGAGTTGCTACCGCAGATTGACAGGGCTGCATCGTTGGTCTAGTGATCGTAAACGCGATTGATGATCATGAGGTCCCGGGGTAACATCCCGGGTTCGTCCTATATCAGTTATCGGGATTTGTCAAAATACTCTCAGTAATAGCCCTGAGTAAGGAAGATGACGTGTCACTCCAGTGACTCTTAGAACACATATAGCAGTTGATACTAAACCTTATCTCTCTCCGGTCGTGTCGGTTTACTACGTTGGACTATAAGAGTGAGGGATTAGAAAGTGCATCTGTGTTCGTACACACACTTGGACACTATAGTCCTGCCCAAGTGACTAGTCTCCGTTGAGACTTGTCGCCGTGACCAGTATTCGGTCTGAAGGATATTATTATCTGCCATGCGTATAAAAAAATTAAATTAAGAACAAAATCTATAAAATTAATTTTATTCAATTCAAAAATATTATCAAAATTTTTATAAGATTTTTAACAGGAAAATTTATAATAGTAACTTTCATCACCATCGTTTTGTAATAAATACTATAATAATACGTACCACAATTTTCGACTCACTATTATATTTGAATTTATTTCCTATTCGTCAAATTTATCACCAACGGAGAAGTACTCCATTGTGTTTCTTTTAAGCTTCTGTAAAGTTATATGCGCTAGAAAACCTCTCCCCATTTATCAATCTAAAGTGACGTAAGTTTATAGTAAAAACACAAAATATTTGTAGAAAAGCTAATGTGATACATCTCATATTTTATCTTACATCATATTATTGGGCAAGGAGATATTAGTTTCACTGTTACAGACTTATTTTACATCCTAGTTTTCGTAAGCCAATAACGGACACGGGTAAATTCGGTTCATTCCTTTAAAAATTAATGTGTTAATTGTGTGAAATCCCCCTTACCTTAAAACGTTATTTTTGGTGTTTTAGTACCACAAACATTAAAAAAATATTCTTGATTATATTTCATGTCTCTAAATGAATTAAAAACGAAAACTTCTATTAAACTGAGGAGATAATCGGAAATGAGTTGACAATGTGGCAACGAAGGTCACTGCTGAGCATAGGCCTCCCTCAGAAGGGTTTTGCCATTGTTGCCACGATTAGCAGGCGGAGTTGACAACTATATTTTTTTCATTTTCTAGTCGTTACCAGGAAGACGTTGCGGCACATCCTTGTTTAATTCCGTCTGTCACCTCTTACGACTTTCACGGAATGAGAATAGTACAATTTTTGCACCGCCACGACAACGTATACACGTTTAAATGATAAGATCCTATATTTTAAAAATATACACCGTGTAGTAGCAGTGTAAGCTAGCTCTTCCATATGCAAAACCTCTATCTGCACAACATCTGTTGCAGAGTAATTTAATATTCCTCAACAACGGACGGAATGCGGGCCGAGGTGGAATGTACAAAGCAACGAGTCCTATTTTTTCAACATTTCTTTTGTTGATTTTACTGAAAATATTAAAAAAAAAAAACAAAAATATATTAATTGCAAATTAAACAACTAAAACGTCTCGTAAAAGTTATTATACAAATTATCCTATGAAATATCTAAAGCTATGGTAGATTTTCCGGGTTAGGACCACACTCTTACAGAATACCAGCTAGTGCTGCTGTGTTTTGAATGGTGGTTGTAGAGAACCCCAGAATCTTTTTACTGGGCACGGTTTATTAAATATATTATGTCCTCGGGCAATAAATGCAGATAATAATAGAGTTATTCTTGTTTACGGGCCACAGCATCCACTTACCACAAGAACGGTGAACTCGTTGTTCATCCTACCCTTTAAAAAACTAGCAGCTGACTCTTCGACCGTCAATACTATATCAAGTCACCAATCAATGCTACGAATTCATTATCATTAGTAGTAGGTCTTATTCGCGACGGCTGATGATATGCTCCTAATATAAAAGGAAGTTTTTATAATTTCTTCTTTCACAGTTATAAATGATAACATTACCTGTCTCAAAGACGTTGTCATATAAGGGGAAAAAATTTAAAAGACTTCAAAATATAAACATTATTAACGACAAGACCGGAAAAAAATTATTTATGCATAATTTGACTAAGGTTACTAATGGATGAACAACTCGAAGCTAGCTCGATCATTAAAATAATTATTGTTAAGCTGCTTGAAGGCCACTTACTGCTCGATCGGAAATCGTGTTCGGGTAATGATGCGAAATGATCCGGTAAAAGAGAAGAAGGTACCTACTGAAAATGGAAAAGCGCATTTAAATATAGTGTCCTTTTTACGTAATTAGAGTGACAAACGAGCACACAGTCCACCCGGTGGTAAGTGTATGCTGTGGCCCATTGCCATCTACATTTTCATAGCCGATTAGGAATCAAAACGCAGAAGCGTTGAAGCGTGAGGGCTAAGAGGGAATGCGTTTCCAGTAAAAAGTGTTTCCGGATCTCTACACTTACCATACGAAACACAGCAGTATTACTCTGTTATTTTACGCTGGTATTCTTTGAGAGCGTGGTCCTTCCCCGGTCGAGCCGACCCATTCGTGCTACAACCATAATATAGCTGCAACGTGGCTCTACCACATATAAAATCTCTATACCCTCTTTATTTTTTTTAAAAGAATTTCAGAAAAATACCGGCGCTAGACCTAAGACTGATTGTTTGAATTACTTAATAATTGTTCTACCTAGGTGTTGGATTTATAATTAGCTAAGCAGTTGTTATATTTACATCAGTTCACTTTATAATTATACCATGCAGTGGCAGTGTAAGTATATCTACTATTCCATATCTTCCCGTGCGTGGCTTAAAAGTTGATAGAGGGAAACACACCTCGAGATCAGCAGTGGCGCCTTTTTCATAACAATTTTAAAAAATACTGCCATTGCCAAACTACCTGCCAAGCGTGACAACTGTAACTGTAACTGTAATTTACAGAAGTGGGCTTTTGATAAGCTGTAACGCTAACAACGTAACTTAAATATAATAGACAGATAAATAATTACCATTATTCATATTTTACCTTCATTTGTAACAATTTAAATAACGCTGTCGTAAAGCGACAATTAAAAACTAAAGAACTTAACCTAACAACGAAACAACCAAAAAGAAAATAATTTATTTAAAATTAAAGATATTTACAGTGTCTTTTATAAAATGTCGTAAAGCGACAATTAAAAACTATAGAACCTAACCTAACAACGAAACAACCAAAAAGAAAATAATTTATTTAAAATTTGTAAAGATATTTACAGTTTCTTTTATAAAAAAAAGGTATGAAGGTGATGATGGGCTGTATTGATGATAGTGAATTACAACTTTTTAAAAAAAAAATTAATAAAGATAAATGAGTACTAAAACAATGTATGCACAGGCTATGCCTATGGTAGGTGCACAGAGTAGACACGCAGCGTCTGGAGTAGGTCCACGCAGCGTCTGGAGTAGGTACACACAGCGTATTGAGCAGGTACACGCAGCGCTTAAAGTAGGCACACACAGCGCTCGGAGTAAGCACACACAACGCACGGAGTAGACACACACAGCGCCCGGAGTAGACACACAGCGTCTGGAGTAGGAACACGCAGTGTCTGGAGTAGACACACGCAGCGCTTGAGGCAAGCACGCACACGCAGCGCTTGAGGCAAACACGCACAGCGGCCAAAGATAGCGCGGGCACTAGCAGGTGGAGGCGTAGGCGTGGCTAGGCGACGACTTCAGGAGAAGGCAGAGGCTTGCAAGATCCCGAGGCAGTGCGGATAAGGTCTTTAGGAGGTGCTTCTCGTATGAAAGCTGAAGTGAGACTCCCTATTATTGGCCGATTGTTCGGCTTTTATACTTTTTGACCGATCTGGGATAAGAACGGGAAATTATTTAAATTAAATTTGAAATTATTTAAATTAAAAGCAAATTTTTGTAAATGGCCAAGAGGAAAAGAGTATTTTTGAAGTAAAAACATCAGGCCGGTAACGATATTTGAATAAAAATTGCCATGACAACCAGATAAACAACGGTGTCAAAACATGTCAAATTTTGGTTTTAGGCTCGTAATGGAGAAACGGCAAGATTTAAGTGAAAAATGAGATATTATTGATATAGGAAAAAAAGTAGCGCAACAGCGCGCACGAAGCCCGAAATTGCAGAGTTACGGAGAACTAAATAAAAGACCGAAAAAGGTAGACTCCATTGACACCGATTTAAAAAGTGCTGATAACGTGAAAATACGAAGTGAAAATGATTTATTATTGTGTTCTTATGGTTTAAAAATGTTACAGGTTCCTATGGAAATAAAGGTGATGCAAAATATCCAGTTTTGAGATGAATGCAGAAAATCAAAAACAGAATGGAAAAATAAATTTAAAATAGTGTAAAATGGTATGTAAGTAGCATAACACTACAACGCATAAGTCCATTCAAATTCCTACTTAAAATTCTTGAAATATCAGGTAAGCGGAAAATCATTTGAGCAACTGGCAACGATTTTCTCCAGCTACGAAATTGTAGGAACCGTGAGGCGACGCCGGTAGCGCAAGGCGGGCACCGCAATTTACGCGATTGTCGGAAGCAAGCAGCTGTGTAGTTATATTTTGCGTTTTAAGATATTCCGTTTTGTAACACTCTGTATAAATAAGGCTCGAAGTTAAGGAATTCATTTTTAGTGTACACATTCGAAAATGTTCAAGTGCAGTTAAAATCGCTCTGAATTCTCTCTAAACGACGGCTCCGTGGCGCAGCGGCTTAGCAATGAGTTGCAGCGATAATGAGCGCGGGTTTGAATCCCGCACGAAATAAGTATTTGTATGGCCTACAAATAAATGTTCTAGGTCTGGAAAATTTATAAAAATAAACTAAACTACCACCACGATACTGGAGAAAATCGTATTGTGAACGTAATGTTATTTAAAAAAAGAGTCAGTGTAAAAGAATTGAAGGTTTTCAGTTAGGTGAAAAGAGAATCAATCCAATAAAAAAATATTCTTCTTAGCTATTTAGCTTTATGTTAGCAAATGACAAAGGGAATTCATAAAATAAATAAAATCATACCGACAGCAATTACAGCAATTACATTAACAATTTACAGCATTCGTTACCATCATGTGGACTGTGTGCTCGTTTGTAATCCTTACTATATAAAAAATTCCTTTCCCGGTCAACCCGACCCCCTGGTGTTATTACCATAATACATATTAACATGTTTCCACCACGTATAAAAATCTATTTATATCTAACATTGTAATGTCCTCCATACCGAATGCCGGTTATGGTGGCCTATCTCAACAACGACTAGTTGTGGATGCTGGACAAGATTACAGTGCCCAAGTATATACACAAACATATGCGTACTCTCTATTCCCTTATACTCATAAGTCGATGGGACAGTAAATCGACACGACCAGAAAGAGATCAGGCGCAGGACCAACGGCTTCATGCAAATCGCTTCGTTTACGATTTCAAAATAATTTTTAAATTAGACGCAGAAAATTGGAACATTAATCTCATTAAACATGCATTTTTAATACATTTTAATCTATATAATTTTGGCTCCGTTGGCCTGATTATTTAAAAAAAATTAAAGGAAATAGTCACAAAATGTAGCACAACTTCAAAAATTTTGCTTAGAGACAATAAAAATTTTAACAAAAATTGAAATACGACTTGAAAGGACTGTAAATACTGAAATAATTTTCACTTTCGAAGTCGGTAGTAAGAAGTAATATCGCTTAGAAGAATGAAAGTCGTGACTTCAGAAGCTAGTGGAAATCATTTTATTATCTTCAGTTAATAGATAATATATATATATATATATATATATATATATATATATATATATATATATATATATATACATATCACACAGAACGCAATAAGTTTTTATCAGTGCGAAAAGTACTTCCAGGTCGCTAGTTTAAATAAATGTACCTACTTGAGAGTTCCCTGTCTATAACTATATATATATATATATATATATATATATATATATATATATATATATATATATATATATATATATATATATATATATATATATATATAGTTATAGATAAAAGAACGAAAAGAAATTATTTTTCGTTCTCTTAAGTGGACTAAGTTGTATCATGAGCTCAAGTTAACAACTAGAATGTCGTCTAAATAGTTTCATCAAAAACTTCATCCACTTTAATACAGACAAGGAATCGGAAGAGACAGGGAACTCTCAAGTAGGTACATTTATTTAAACTAGCGACCTGGAAGTACTTTTCGCACTGATAAAAACTTATTGCGTTCTGTGTGACAAATAAAATTATAATGAAATTGCTTTTATCCTTAGCATCCTGGCTACTGTCTCATAGTGAATATAGCCTTTTAAAAGGGTAGAGCCATTCTGCAGCAATATTATGTTTCAGTTAATTGAAGAATAACCACACTTTCGATCTCACTGAATACAGAATAAATGTAACTGAGTTTAACCTCTCAAACACCAAGTGGCCAAATTTGACCACTTCGATATTCCGTCAAAATTCAAGCGGTCAAAAATGACCGCACCCACCGACAGCACTTTAACCCATAAAAACGTGTCTATATATATATATATATATATATATATATATATATATATATATATATATATATATATATATATATATATATATATATATATATATATATAGACTATTTTTCTATGAAAAAGTTTAGCATTATAGAATCAATATGAAATTTTATATCTTCTAATGCAATAACAAATTAGTTATCCTAAAGATATTTATTTATAATCTACGTTCGTTTCGTACGCTATTTTCGCGTGAATGTTATTGTGTTGATTTTTGAATTTTTCTAGTGTTTTAGTATAGTGTTTTATTATAAACTTGTAATGAAAGTTTTTGTATGAATATAATTTATCTTTTAACGTTAATAATGTCGAGTAATATATATTGAAATAATTGTGATTTTCACGCTGCCGACATTCGCTTGATATGTCTTTTTTTTTGTTATCAAAATACAATAAAATCTTTTTGTAATGATGTTAAACCTGATTTTTGTTTAGACCACAGGATAGAGAATTCTCTACTTAATCTACACAAAGATTTTATAATGTCAAACTTCTTCCAAGAAAAGTAGTCTCTAAATATAAGTTTTAATGGTTTTAAGTGATGTGGGCGGGTGCGTTCGTTCCGGATAATCCCTAGCGGTCGCATGCGACTGCAAAGGATTTTTATGGGGATTGAAGGGTAAAAGTGTTGATTTATCACGTGCTTGACAGTGATGAAAAACATCGTTACATTTTCGAGAGTATTGTGCTCAGAATTTCTCGGCGTAATAAACATCGTAATGGGGATTTCCGCAGTAAAACCAGAGTATCTTACATAACCTTGTGGATCAGTTAGCTGAGATGGTAATATGTCTCGAAGTACCTACAATCGATGACGAAGAACGGTCCTCAAGTGGAATCCTTTTGTTAGGCTAAGACGGTGTAATTTATCATCTAATCCTTCGCCTATACTTACCAACAGATGGAATTGTAAACTAGTACTGGGTCTACTAACTGCACTAACATTATAATAAGGATAATTTAAATTTGATCCCCAAAATATAGTCAAAAACAAAATATAAAATCATATCCAGTCTACCGGACTTAGCTATTTTATTTGGTTAAAGATATATTACCATATTAAGCTATGTCAGTCGCGGTCAAAAAATATAAAAATATATCTATGGTCGCGGAGTTTGTTCCTCAGTCCTCACACACGTAACTATCTTACTTTTCTATTCTAGTCTAGTCGTAAAGGTTTCTAGTTCTAAGCTTTTTTGTTCGCCTTTCAGTTTCATTTTACAAGAGATATCTAATGATGCGTAAATGATTCGCTCAATTATGACTTTTTGTTTAACATAGCAGTCTTCTTAAATTCGAAAATTAACACCTCCCGTTCGCCTAGTGATTACGAATGACTGAAAACGTTAACGTACCGAAGTTAAATTCTTGGCATAGCTTTGCTATAATAAGACTATATCGCGTAATAGCGGTATAAGAATATCCACGACCCCATATCTTCTCACATAGTGCAAAGAATGGTATAAAAATAGATATAAGTTTAGCCATATCAATTTACATAAAGAATTAAAAGTTGATGAACCAGGAGGCCTGTACAATTACTTGCCCATGGATATAGAGTCGTACAAACTCTTACCATAATATTTTATAAAAACTCATTGCAAATCGTTAAACGATAATAAAAAGTTTTACGCTGACTGCTGTCGCTGTTGTGTGTGAGAACAGACAGCCCGCAGTTAACATTCACGTTTAGGCATGTCTGTGCCCGCGCAGACAAAATGAGATCACGCGGACGTTCAACAGTCAAATCTGCTAGACCCACTGCGACGATCCTACACTATCAAACTTTGCACAGGCCATAGTAGCGAAGTCCGGCAGGCATTTCTGCAGACATGCCCGTGGGCAAGTCCGTATAGCGCATTCCCTGCTTTAATGGCATGCAGATAACCCTTTGACTTCGGCAAAAGGCAGTTGTTTTTATTATAAATCGAAACTTCGATTTTGTTTTTCTTATCATTCATATTTTTAATTTACGTATTAAAGCCCACTACAACGTAGTATGGCTGCTATGGCTGCATCACGAACGTATCGACTCGACCGGTGAAGGACCACGTTTTTACTGAATGCTTACGTAAAATAGCAGAATAATGCTGATATGTTTTACATAGTGACGAAAACTGGATACTCTTTTTACTGATAATAAAGTACTCCATCTTAGTCCAAGTGGTTTGACACACAGTTGGTGGTTTGACCAAGATTGATGTCGTTGGGTCACAGCATCCAATGACCAACTGTTGCTGTTGCTGCGACTCGACTTACGGGGGTCGTCACACAAAATAATCTATTTTTCGATTGAAATGGTATATAAAACAAATAATTGCTTTAATACATTTTTTTAATAAAAGACTAGCATCACTAATGTTCTCTTTAACCACTCGATAAGGTTAAAATGCGTGTGTTATGAGTGATTCACGCGATTATGGGTAGTCGTAAAATATTGTACGTTAGGAAAACGCCTTTATCAATAAAAGAGTTGTCATCTAGACTACGTTGTTTCATTGTCATTATTAAGCTTTCTATTTAAAATTTAACGTTGTATTTTTGTGTGGCAAATAAATACTTTTTATTTATTTATTTACATGGTGGCACCGGTTAAAATGCCTAAATATCTCTTCATTTAAATAACGTTAATTTGCTTATTTTTTATAGAAGAGGGGGCAAACGAGCATACGGTTCACCTGATGTTAAGTGACTACCGCAGTCCATGAACAACCGCAACACCAGGGAATTGCAGGTGCGCTGCCGGCCGTTTAGAAAGGAGTAAGCTCTTTTCTTGAAGGTCCCCAGATCGTATCAGTCTAGAAAAAGCGCCGGTATACTATTCTCCTATTTTGTGTTCTAAATTAAGTGTAAGAGATGGAGCATGCATGACTGCTAACCGAATTGAGTTTGGATGGTAGTGCCGTTGGTCGGGCTGACGTATGGAAAGGTGGAAGGCACAATTCTATTTTTTTCGTAAAGCATCGGGGTACACAAAGAAGAGGTATGCATACAGGCGAGTTTACAATTTAGTTTCAATCTAATATAACATAACTGAGGTATAATTTTTACGAGATATAAAAAACTGGAAAAACTATCGATTATTATTTAACAACGTTAAATTTACTTAGTAAAAATTGTGAATTTAAACATTTAGAGCAAGATCTTATTCGCGACCGTATTGTGTGTGGCATAAGGAGCATAATTGTTTAAATCGGTTGTTACGGACAGATGAATTGACCCTATAGACATCTACATTTTCTTGAATTAAAAATCAAAATGCAGATGCGTTGTCACTCCCGAGAACCATGATGTAATTAATGCCTCGTTTTCAGTTAAAAAGTTCGCCGGTACTTTACAATCACCATATGAAACGTAGCAGCATTAATCTAAGGTGTTCTGTGAGAGCATGGCTTTTCCCCGATTGAACCGAACGATTCGTACCACCGCCATAATATAGCTGCAGCGTGGCTCTGCCAGGTAATTCACGCCAACCATAAAAAACGCTGCATATTTTTGAGGTACTCTGTGAGAGCGCGATTCTTCCCCGGTCGAGCCAACTCGTACTTGCTGACTCCAAAAGACGCTGTAGCAAATGTCTACCACGTAAACCATTATAATGCAAAACAAATTCGGGTGTTAATGTTACCGAAGGTACCCAATTGATAAAGAGGCTGCTTAAATTGAATTCGTTCGACTGGAAGAACTCATGCTCGTTTTCTGTATTTAAAAAAGTATCTTTTATGATATTTGAAGTATCATATATATTTTTACAGCTTTCTTTAATTTATTGTTATAGCTATTTTTAGTTGCAGTCTATATATGTACGTAGGCGGTCCCATAATGATTTGGCCTAACTATGAACCAATGAAGGAAATGAAACGAAACCTATTTTATTTTTCAATATAATCACCATGAATACTAACACACTTCTGACATCTGTGAATCAACATCTCTAAACCTTTATAAAAATAATCACATTTTTTATCCTCAAAATGACTGAAGACGGCCGCCTGCAACTCTTCATCGCTTGAAAATTTTCTTCCTCTTAAGTCCCGCTTTAAATATGGAAATAAATAATAGTCGGACGGGGCCATGTCTGGACTGTAAGGTGGATGTTGAACTTCTGTGAACCCGCATTGACGAACTGCATCCTTCGAAACACCAGCGGTATGAACAGGGGCGATGTCATGGAGCAACAGGACACCTTTAGACAGCTTGCCTCTTCGTTTTTCCTTTATCTTGTCTCGTAATTTATATATTAAAGAAGCATAATATTCGCCGTTCACGACTGTATTACGTTCTTTAAAATCCACCATCAAAATGCCTTGAAAATCCCAAAATATTGTGCACATCAGTTTTTTAGTCGATTGTTGCACCTTTGCCTTTCTAGGGGGCTTTTCACCCTTATAACGCCATTCCATTGACTCGCGCTTGCTTTGTGGATCATAATACAAGATCATAGTTTCATCACCAGTCACTAGCCGCTCGATCACAGTCTTTGGATTTTCGCCACAAAGATCCAAAAACTCCGAAGCGCAGCGCACTCTTTCCTGTCTCTGTACCGCTGAAAGAAGTTTCGGTACCCATCTTGCACTCACTTTTTTCATGTGAAGATGTTCATGGATCGCGCGATGAACGGTACTCTTAGAGAGCCCAAGCCTTGCTGCAATTTCTCTAATCTTCAAACGGCGGTCACTCAGAACCTCCTCTTCGATAAGAGCAATCGTTTCGGGAGTGAGCACTTCCACAGGTCGACCGTCGTGGCCAAAGTCTTCAACGGTTTCTCTCCCGAGGCGAAACTCTTTCACCCAATTTTTCACTGTGCTATAGGAGGGGGCAGACTCCTTATACACGCCATCCAATCGTTCTTATATTTGGGCAGGGGATAAACCTTCTTTAAACAGAAACTTTATGACACTTCGATACTCAGTTTTCGACATTTTGAAAAAATACGCGACTCTCGTTATTCAAATGCCTGTTAAACTAAGACTAAGCATTTCATGTCGATGCATGTTTCTTATATTAAGTGCACGATAAACGTACTATTTAATGCAACACAACATGTAGCGACATGTCGCGTTGAACTATATCAGGCCAGTTCATTATGGGACCGCCTGGTATGTACATCCCAGAACTGAACACAGCAATCCTTACTTAATTTTCAGTAAATTCAAAAACTGAAGGTAGACGGACTGACTATGACATTGAGACGTCAAACATCTCAGTCCCCCCCCCCCCCCCCGTGACCATGGGTGCTGTAAAGCACCCGAAACGTCGGTATAATAAAATAAGTTAATGTAGTAATTAAATGCGATAAAATCCGTAAATAATAGTTTTATTCACAGAGAATCAATATAATTTTGATATAGGGGCAGGGAAAGAATCCTCAACACCACATTATCATCACGGAGGTTTTGTAAGACGCGACATGTCTCACTGGTCTAGTGGTCGTAAACGAGCAGGTTCGATTCCCTAGTCAGACCAAAATCAGTTACCGGGTTTTTCTGTCTAGTAATTCTCAGTTGCAGCCCCAGTCAGGAAGTTGGCGGTGTTTCAGCCTATGCCTCGAAAAGCACGTAAAGCTGTTGGTCATGCACCTGATCTATCTCCAATTGGACTATGAGAATGGGGAAATAGAGAGTTCACCTTTGCTTGAGCATTCACTCGGGCAGATAGCTAGTCTCAGATGAGACTGGCCACCATGGCCGAAATTCGGTTTTGACGATATTGTTATTATTATTATTAAAAGCTGACAGGAAATTTAAACTGGAGTCAACTGGAGTCAAAACTGCAGTTGCTACTTCGCAGCTAATCGTGGCAACTATGGCAAATATCCGCCCCCTATGAGGCAATATATTTGGGAAGGCCTATCAGCAGTCGAATTCAATTTACTGTAGTTAATGAATAAATTTATTATTTAATAGTGTTTGCTTCTACAAATTTATTGTTTATCTTGCTCTGTATACACAATCAATCTGTAAGTTTGATTGCACACTGGAATAGCAGATTAGGTTTCTGATTCAAATGGTTTGACAACACAAACGAGGTTTTGATTGCAAAATTTCATTAGTTAAAATAACAATAAACTACAATAATAGAAATCGTAATTGTAATAATAATAATATGTCAAACTGGTAATCGTATAATTACTAATAATTGCATGTTTGTTACCATTATTCTATAAAAATCCTTAACTTCGCTATAATATTATCAGGATAAAAACTAACCCATCTTTCAAGTTTTTACTCTCTTTAGTTATTACATTAAAATCGGTTGATCAGTTTTAGATATTAGCGTGAACGAACTTCCTGACATGGAATTTTTATACGTTAAGGAACACACTTGTAGTTTTTTTTATAACTAGTAAGACTCATAAATGTACACAGAGGGTACTTATATTTATTTTTAATTAAATTTATTTATTAAGGTATCAACCCACATATGTTAAGTACATTTTACGTCAAAGACAATGAATTAGAGTATTATACACATACAAAATTACAAATTAAAATCTATTATGAGTTAAAATTGTACTTTAAAAAAATCATCACCTATAGCGTTTGATGCAAACCCTGCCAGTGTTTATAAAATATATTGTCAGGAGACACCTGAGCAACGACCTTAACTAATTCATTTGTTGAGTTACGTACAGTTTCCCAGAAACTGGCCGTTCTACAACGTAACACTGCGTAAAAGTCTGGGACGGCAGCCTCTGCGAACATTGTGGACGCACTGCAGTACCGTGGATGTTTAAAAAAAAAATACGAAAAGCATCATTATACTGTACTCTGAGGATGTTATAGGATTTTTGGTGTAATTTATCCAAAGTTGTCCGGTGTAAAAGCTAATACAATGGGCTTTAAACAGAGTAATCTTAACATCCTCAGAACTCGAGGCAAAGCGACGCGCCAGCATGTTACAACGTATAGCAAGAGCTCTACGTTAACGCTCAATATCCAAGTCGTCACTCAGGTTCTCCGACAACATACGACCCAAGTACATGAAATTCTTCACAGTCCGAACCTGCACACCATTTATGCTTACTGGCGGTACTCTCCCCGGACTCTTTCCAGCACGAAGGACTAGCATTTCTGTCTTAGACTCATTATATTTTAATCCATGCTGACGAGCATAATTTTCGCAGATGAATATAAGCTTTCTAAGACCGTTGATCGATGGGCTAAGGAGCACCATATCGTCTGCGTAGCTAAGGTTGTTAAACGCTACACCATTAATGTGACATCCAATTTTGGTACCCCTAAGCTCCTCAATCAAGCCGTTAACATAAAGATTGAAAAGGTCCGGAGAGGTCAGCCCTCCCTGACGTACCCCACATACTAGTTTATAGCCACTAGAAGTTGTGTCGTCCCACTTAACTTTATTTGTCTGGTTCTCGTACCAGTATGTCAGCAAACCCAGAAAAGTGCCAGGTACGTTGGACTCACGCACTTTCCTCCATCATCATCATCATCATCATTCACACAAGTCCACTGCCGAACATAGGCCTCCCCCAAGTAATGCCACAAAGCACGGTCCTGAGCCACCTGCATCCATCGACTTCTTGTATATCTTACCAGGTCGTCACTCCATCTAGTGGGGGGTCGCCCTACACTACGCCTACCGGTACGAGGCTGCCACTCAAGAACCTTTCTTCCCCATCGGTTATCGGTTCTTCGAGCTATATGGCCGGCCCATTGCCACTTCAGCTTACTAATCCGTTGGGCTATGTCGGTCACTCTGGTTTTACTGCGGATATCCTCATTTCTGAGTCTATCACGCAGAGAAACTCCGAGCATAGCCCTCTCCATAGCTCGCTGAGCGACCTTGAGCGTCCTCATACGGCCAGCAGTGAAGGACATGAAAAAAAAATGGTCCTTCGTTTTCCTCCATAATATATTATAATTAACAAGGTCAAATGCACGACTCAAGTCCAGAAAGCAGGCGTAAACAGATGTACTACGTCTTTTATAATAGTTTACAACGTGCTTAACGGATAGTATTGCAGAGTCGGCAGAAACACTGGCACGAAAACTAAACTGAGCATCACTTATCCTAATATTTTTCACAAGTTCGGGCTGTAGAGGTCTTTCAAACCCTTTACCAACTATTGTGCCCAGAGAGATAGGGCGGTAATTGGAGATATTAGAGAGGTCACCGGTTTTGTTCTTAACGACTGGTACAACAATCGTCTGTAACATTTTATCAGGTTGATATGTATGTTTAAAACATAGGTTAAAAAGTAATGCTAGGGAATCAAATAGTTTATCACTGGCGTAGAGAAGGTGCTCAACACTCAAGCCACTGTGGCCCAGAGACTTTCCTCGCTTCATATTATGAACCACTTTTATGATATCACTAGCACACAAGGACAAAACCTCAGCATTGGAGATTGTCGACTGAGCATGGGGAATACTCTCCACGTGCATTGGTTTAATTGAAAAATAATTAGCAAACATGTTAGCTATGTCCTTTTTGTCGTTAATCTCATTAACGCTAACTGGCAAGCTACTACGTATGTTGCAGGCTTTTGTCGCTTTACAAAATTTTGAAAAATTTTTATTTGCTCTATGAGTGGTGTAGCAGCCAGACTAATCAACCCTAAACGGGAATAAATAATATATACTCTGCTGCTACCATAACGCGGGAGGCGAAGATAAAAAACATTTATTTTCTAACTATCCCTGGCTACTGAGATACTGCGGACTGCATATAGATAATTTGACGTTCTTATAAAGAAACAAGAAGCAGCCGCAGATATCATTCAGCGCCACATCGACTTCACACGCCGCTATCATCACGTATCCGTCGACCAATGGGGAGCCGTTTCTTCAACGCCGCAGCTCGCTTCTTCTTGCTGTTCCGGAGCTGTATTCCACGCCGCCGCCGCTCGCCGACTACGCGCGCGCATTTTTTTTTTTGCGCCCGAAGCAAATATGGGCAACCCTCCGGAAAATGGGGGAGGGAGGTTGGGAATGCTCATAGCATACCACGCAGCCGGCTGCGTGGTTATGTGGTGACTTTTACCCACTAAACCCAACCTTTTAGGAATTGGCTTAACGATCTGACTAGAGATCTCTAAGCCGTATACGAACGCGACCCTCCTTGGCAGAAAGGAGGGCGCAACACGCGCGCGCACCGTACTGCATGTCTTTTATAGCCCGGTCCAGCGACGTAGCTTCGTGAACAACACACAAGTCTCACGCCGGGAAACGAAACGTACATAATAGTTGTATATTTTGGCTAATTTTCATTGGTCATAATATAAGTATTATAATTGGCTAGGAAAAATGAAAAATTGTTACCATTGGTAAACCAATTGTGAGCCGGCCATATAAATATAGGCAAGATGCAAATATATTCCATTCCAGTCCACAGTACATTCCATATTCATACTCCATTCGGCTTTTAAACAGTAGTTTCATTTCTCCACCTTAAAACCACTCGGTGTCTGTTGTTCGGTCAGAAATCGGGGCTTAGAAAAATATTCGCTTTGAACATTGGTATAACTATTTTAAAAGAATTAAAAGTCGTCTCACGATATTGGTTTAGCAGTTCTACAGTAACACAATTTTCACCCTTGTCTTTTATGTATTCCATTAAAGAACTTTCGGAAAATTCCTTATGTACCCGTGACACGTATATAGTACTACATGTTGATTCCACAACTTTTAATTTCGTACACGTTTCAGATGAACCACGCATATTTTTCGATCTGTTACGCTTTTTATGCACAACAGTTGTAAATACATCCTCATTTATATCCTTAATGCTTCTATTATCGGAATCTAATTTAAAACGCTGTGAGGTGTTGATCGCTACAAGAATATCATGGTATTGAGGTTCAAATAATGACTCAACCGTTTGATTATTACGCTGCAACCTTCTTCTTCAACTTAATAGAAAACGGGTACTGTATCCAATAGAAATAGAAAGACAGTGTGAATGACCGAATGCCACACGAGAGTCGGAATAAGAACTAAAAATTAGATTTTGAAAACGACCTCATCTTGTACTGTGGGTGTCGTAAGAGGCGACAGAAGGCTGGAACCAGGATATGGACAGCAGAGTCTATCTAATAATGACAACAAATATACTGTGGCTGCCAAGCCGCCTGCCAAGCGTAGCAACTATGGTAGTCAAAGATTTAAACAGTAATCTTTGTGGCAAATAAAACACACTCACGTACACGTACGATTGTTTGTATCAGCGTGATCCTTATCTTTACTCGTGGATCTGTTACTTAAATTGTATTGATTTGAAGCTAATAACAGAAGCTACAATTACAGGCTGTGAGACATTTCATTCCAGTTATTAATGAGAGGTAGTGTTAGCTCAGATGGTTAACGCTCGCTGTAAATATAATAGAACGCGAGTAACCTGGGTTCGATCGCCGCCGGCACCAAAGAAATTGTTAATTGCAATTTTAAGTGCTGATTTACCACGTGCTCGGCGGTGAAGGAAAACATCGTGAATAAACCTGCATGTGTGAGGATTAAGGAAAGAAAAAAAATATTTCAAAGATATGTGAAGTTCGCCAACACGTATTGGGGCTGCGCGACGGACACTTCCTTGCACTAAAACCCTCTCAGAAATGAGGGGAGGTCTGTGTCCAGCTGTGAGACGTATATAGGCTGTAACCTTACTTTACTTTACTTTACTATTAGTATTGACAAAACACCTGCGGTCCTCTTTGTTTGACCGTGACTGCAAAAGTTTACGGTCTGCAGGAGCCACTTACCACTTTGACTATTGCCTCGTGTCTCGTTTTATGCCATAAAAATATTTTTGATTTATCGCACTGACCACATCAATTTTAAAAATAACCATGAATTGAATACTTATTCGAATATGCAACAATAATGCTGGAAATACCTCAGAGATAATATTCAGCAAGTATTTTATGCAGATAATTACAACATTTCGGAAACCGCAAATATGAACGAGCCGCAAATCTGATTAAAACATAAACTACATTGAGATAATTGTTTTGATTTTTTTCATGTTTTGAATATAAAAATTATATTAGTTATTATAAAAAATATTATTTATTATTTATTTAGCATTATGTACGTGGCACTAAATTTTTAATATAAATTTGACAAGGCAACATTTAAAAAAAATATTAAAAAGAAGTTATCATATAAATAAGTCTTTTTAAAACGAATGTCTGTATTTGTACGAGTTTTGTAAGAATATTGTAATTTAATGTCTTTATTTATTTAACACTTATAATTTAATGAGAGTTAAATCACATAAACACAATTATTTCTATGTGCGTGCTACCAAAACGATACCCAATATGTCTTCCCCTTCTAAAGTGGTTTTGATGCAGGAACGAATTCCCCATTTGGATCCATTCGGTGATATCGAACCTATCGATTTTTATAATATATTTCTAACAATTTAAGATCTGGTCAATTGAAATACATATGTTTTTAAAGAAAGGCTAGTCGTTATCAATACAATGGATTCTGGGTGCAGTAGCTTAGTAGACAAATAGTCTTTTTATTCAGAAATAAATTGTTTTGGAAAAATATATAAAACAATAAATAGAGAAGACTGCGATCGATGTGCCTGCCACTTCGTCACACAATCGGCTCTTCTGTGAGCCTCATCATGATTAATCCTGTTTCAAAGTAACGACCGATATATGTAGCTTTTTTCAGACCTACTTCTTGCAGCTTATCGAGACAAATACCAATAACTGCAACATAATATCTAACAACTTTTTAAGATTTATGAAAGAACGGAGAAAACTCACAATTTTTTACGGTTTTACATTTCCGAGGCGACTATGGTATAAATACCACCTATGAGACCATCTCGATACCTGTGTTAAGTTACGGACTTTAATAGGCTGAAATTACTGACGAATAAATATACATAGGTAATATAGAAAACATAAAAGTAGCGACTAAAAAAGACAAACTTACCTTAGTTTGAATTATAACTCACCGAAATGTATTTACCGTCTCTAAGCAAAGAGTTATCACAAAACTCTAAGGAAATTAAACGAGCACATAAGTGATTAAATCAATTATCGGGTCAATACAGTCAGTCGCTAGGTAAATATACTCTCGTACATAAGTAAAATGAGTGGAAGAAATCTATTTAAGTGCACTCAGAGCTGGAGCTATGTTTTGCTTATAGATCTAAAATATTATATAGAGAAACTATGTTGAACAACAAACTATCTTTTTCACATTATACATGTAAATCTGTTATTCTGATGTAATAAGAGAATTACCAAGCAAAACATAATGTTACGAGCTTGAGGTTCGTGACAATAAAAATTGCCGATAAAATTACCTAAATTAACACTTTAATTTACTTTACACAAATTAAAGTTAAAACACTAATAATTAAACACACTAATTCACTTAATTCCGCTCCGAAGCTTCGCTTGTGTCGCTGAGTTCAACTCTGCCTCGATCGCATCTTGCGCCACCTATTTATTTAAATTAGCAAAATATCCGGAATGTTCAAGTAAACACGCGCAAGGTACCGAGAGTTCGAGTATAGATTTTCTAGAATCTTAGTTCTTCGGGTGGCGCTGTCGGTCGAAAGATGTGTGATGTCATTTACTGCAACGCTCCCCTCGCTCTCGTTCCTGACACTAGATGGCGCTAGTGTGTCGTCGACTGGAGCGCGTAACGCTGCCCCCTCCTAAGACATGCTCGTCCCGAGCATTATCGGCCCCATAATAACGCGCCAAGCGATCCACATGGACGGTCTTAGGAGTCCCTCTTGCGCCTTTCTGTGACGGCTCCGCAATGTCAAGGGCTGTCCTATCCCGTGGTGCACCAACATTGTACAATTTCAGTGCTCCTCTACTACGTGTCTGAGGTCCCCGCACGGCCGCACAACTTGTACATGTACGACACCAATCCTCGGCATCGTCACGATAATGGACCCAGTAAAACTGTTCTCGGACCTACAGTAGAGTTCGTTTAACTCCCAGATGGACTCTCGAACGACCATTATGGGACAGTTGTAGAACATTCGGCACTTTAGCTTTAGGGACAACCATTTGCAAAAGACAGCTGTCTCTTCGACCATTGTCCCATTTACGGCACAGGACTCCATCCTGAATCAGCAAGCTGCCCCATTGGGCCCAATAGCTTTTCGTGGTTGAACTCATCGCTGAGACGTCCCTCCACTTAGGCTTGGTAGCACGGGCCTTCATCCATCCCAGAATCGGCTTGATGTCTGGATCTTCCTGCTGTGCACGTCGTAGGCTGTCCTTCCACCCGTTGCTGAGATGGTCTGTCCTGAGCATCCTCACGGATACCACTTCCTTACCTTGCCTACTACAATGGTTGCCATCTTCAGGACAAGGTCTTCTTGACAATGCATCTGCGCTGCCATGAGATTTCCCGCTGCGATGTTCGATCTCAAAGTCGTATTCCTGCTGCTGCTGGGCGGTGCTGTTAGCCGCACTTCCTTTCTGAGACCGTTCACCTTCCCTTCCTAGGGTGTGCTTAGGGCAGCTGGACCGAAGATGGCCCCTTTCCCCACAGCCATAGCACCTAGGGCTGTATCCTTTATTGTGGTCGCGAACCGTAACTGCTGCAACCTCCCTAGCGTGAGGTGAACGATGATCCTGTCGCCACCAGGCAGTGCCGTTAGCTGCACTACCCTCCTGATATCGTTCACTTTCCCTTTCTGCGGCTCGCTTAGGGCAGCTGGATCGAAGGTGGCCCTTTTCCCCACAGCCATAGCACTTTGGGCTGTATCCTTTGTTGCGGTCGCGAACTGCAGCTGCTGCAACATCCCTGACGCGATGAGGAACGATTATCCTGCCGCACGGCTTCCACTTCCAGTGCATGGGCCAAGGCGTCCTTAAGCGTCTCGTGGTGCCCGAGCCTCACAGCAGCTCTGACTTCCAGGTCGCGGATGCCGTCGATGAATGTCTGCACCAGGTTCCCTTCAATGAGCGCAGGTACAGACCGGTATGCTTTTCGCACCAGCTTCTCCACTTCTAGAGCCCATTGCTGCAGGTTTTCGTTGATGCGCTGCACGCGATCTTTAAGCTGCGCACGAAAGACGTGTTCCAGGTGAGCGTCGCCATATCTCGCCTCCAATGCCTCAAGGAGTTGCTCATAAGTCACTTCCTCACCGAGAGCTTCCAGAACTGTTAAGGCCTGGTCGCGCAGACCTAGTGTGAGAGCAGTCATGGCCTGATTTTTATTCCAGCCGTTCGCCTTCATAACAGCCTCGAACTGCATTTTGTAGGCTGACCAGGAAGAGGTACCGTCGAACGGTGGCACCTTGAACCCACGTAGCGAAGGTGTTGTAGCTACTACGGGAGCTGTAGCTCCATCTCCAAGTATGAGTTCGTCGAGTGATTTCTTCATGTCAGCCATTACGTTGTCAACCCGATGGTTTACTTGGTCGATTCGGGTTTCAGCTTTCGCGATTTGGGTTTCAGCTTCCGACAGGCGGTTGTCATGCAGAGCAACCCTATCCTTCACCTCCTTTATCTCCTTCCCGAAGGTAGCGTGAAGGTCCTTCATGAGGAGCATCTGCTCCTCCAACCGACGGGCCTGGTCTTCCTGTCGGCGGGCTTGTTCCTCCTGTCCGCCCCGCAGCTGCTCTTCCAATCGGCGTGCCTGTTCCGTCTGCTGGCGAGCCTGTTCCGCCTGCTGGCGAGCCTGTTCCTCCTGTCGGCGAGCCTGTTCCTCCTGCTGCTCTTTCAACCAACGGGCCTGTTCCTCCTGTCGGCGAGCCTGTTCCTCCTGCTGCTCTTTCAACCAACGGGCCTGTTCCTCCTGTCAGCGAGCCTGTTCCTCCTGTCGGCGAGCCTGCTCCTGCAGCATCACCATCAGGGCACCTAAGTCAGGTGCTGCAGATGTAGGGGCTAGTGACGGGCCTGCAGCCGGTGGCTGGCCCTCCGACGTCTGCGGCGTTGCACCACCAAATCTCCTTTGGTCCGTCTCCTGCTGGCGTTGACTTCGGGTACGGCCACCCTCCGTTTCCTCCTTAGGTAAAATCGGCATTATTTTATCCCACTTCTGACACCAATTGTTACGAGCTTGAGGTTCGTGACAATAAAAATTGCCGATAAAATTACCTAAATTAACACTTTAATTTACTTTACACAAATTAAAGTTAAAACACTAATAATTAACACACTAATTCACTTAATTCCGCTCCGAAGCTTCGCTTGTGTCGCTGAGTTCAACTCTGGCTCGATAGCATCTTGCGCCACCTATTTATTTAAATTAGCAAAATATCCGGAATGTTCAAGTAAACACGCGCAAGGTACCGAGAGTTCGAGTATAGATTTTCTAGAATCTTAGTTCTTCGGGTGGCGCTGTCGGTCGAAAGATGTGTGATGTCATTTACTGCAACGCTCCCCTCGCTCTCGTTCCTGACACTAGATGGCGCTAGAGTGTCGTCGACTGGAGCGCGTAACAATAACATACATTTTAACTTTACGCAGCAGCAATAATCTAAGAAATTTCTACCAGGAGTTCAATGAATAGAATCAGGAGTTACTTTACGGAAATCCATTATACTAAAGATATTAAAATTAATTAGCAATGGAAAAGTTAGAGCAATGAGGGATTCTTCAAACTAGATAAGACACATAATTTTTATTTTTTACGCAAACCCTAGCTTTTTAATTTTAACTTCTGAAATGGTAGGACTTTATAAATATTTTTTTAAAGAACACGGTGGCAAGCGAGCATACAGTTGACTTGATGGTAAACATCTACTCGAACATCTATCCTCGATATAGAATCATGATGTCTATTTGATTCCTGAGAACTAAGATAGAATGATAAAGATATTAATAGTTATTTTGCAACCATCCGCTAAATTAAATAAAATGATGTGTCTTCCTTAGTTTGAAGAGCACCTCCCGCCCTCCCTCAATTGCGTGCACTAATCCCGTCACCTACAATCCTAGCACCACTACTCCCAACACCACTATTTTAGGAAAGACATACCATCGACGATAATACGACACGCGTTTCGCCTCTACACGAGGCATCTTCAGGTGATGTTGACTCTACGGCGGCTGACCGAAGAATTTTGCGGCAGATGGTAATAAGAGCTGCATTCACCATCTATGTATTTTGTCTGCGGCAGTGCAGTTGCAACCCGCTTATTAAGCGTGGCAACTATGAGGCAACTTAAGGGGGAGGCCTACGTTCAGCAATGGACTTCAAACGGCTGTAACGATACCTGTAACGCTAATCAAGGTTCCC
Source organism: Parnassius smintheus behrii (assembly GCA_036936625.1). NCBI lineage: Eukaryota > Metazoa > Arthropoda > Insecta > Lepidoptera > Papilionidae > Parnassius > Parnassius smintheus. The sequence goes on from JAUPFT010000009.1 coordinate 6,484,755, forward strand.
TCTCGCAGGTCGTAGGTACATATTCTTTAATCGTGCTTTGATATTACTAGCTGACAATTTAATAAGATCCCACGTAGTACTACCTTTGATTATACAATCATCGAAGGAAAACAGGTTAGCCTTGAAAATTCCTATAGAATTTTGTTATTAAAAGGCTTAAATTATACTGGTCATACAGGACTGACACAGGTTAAATGGTCCAATGGTCCAACTAAATTTTGCGGTTTTTCAACGAACGTTCTGATACAAAATCATTGTTAGAATATGTCAAACTTTGTGATTGTGATTTGTCTAATTTATATCATATGCAAATAAAGGGCACAGCCATGAATTTGACTTTGGATGAAGTAAATGATTTTATTGGTATTAATATTCTCATAGCTGTCGTACGTTTGCCAGCTTAAACGGATTATTGGTCTCAGATACAGAAAAATAGCAGATATCGTGACACTGAAAAGATTTCAACTGATCTGGCAATATATGCATTTTGTGGGCGCTTTAGGTAACGATGGGGATCGTCATTACAAAATAAGACCACTGGTAGAAAAAATCGCCCAAATTGTATAAATATCAAAGAGGAAGACTGGTTCAGTGTGGACAACGTGATGGTGCCGTATGAAGGTAAAAATAAGCCTCGAAAATAGTAATTTAAAATATTCGTTAGAACAGAATTATCTGAAATGGTGTATGATTTTTTAATCTATTAAATAAAACTATTAAAAAAAAAGAAAGCGATAAACATGTCCATACATTATATAGCTTCATACCGGTAATTCCCGAGTAAGTAGTAATCTAATGAGCAGCGACCTACGCGGACTATTTTAGCCAAAAAATATGAGTTTGGATGGAAAATTATAAAGCAAGTGACATAGTCACAAACCTAATATACTATATGCTAGGCTAGAAACACAGTTTTATACGGGGTAGAGCCATATTGCAGTTATATTAGTAGTATATTTGTAGCAAGAATGGGTCGGCTCGACCGCGAAAGGACCACGCTCTCACAGAATACCAGCGTCAAATAGTAGCTTAATGCTGCTGTGTTTCGTATGGTGAGTGTAGAGAACCGGAGACCCTTTTAACTGGAAACGAGATATTCCATCTTAGTCCTCACGGGTGACAACACATCTGCATTTTGATTCGTAATCGAGGATAGATGTAGATGTCTATGGGCCACAGCAACCACTTACCATCAGGTGTGTGCTCGTTTGTCACCCTATCCTACAAAAAAAAACAGTTGGCAGTTTCCTTTTTCATAATAAGTGCTAAAACAACTTGGGATATCTAAATATATATGATTTTTTATCCATAATCCCATTTCGTCTGGTGGGTGTCGTAAGAGGCGATGGGATATACCAGAAATATCTAATGGCTTCCGATAGTGAAAATTAGTAGGCTCATTTGTTGAATGTCCCCAAATCATATTGGTCCGGACTCCGGAATGGCTGTTGGTAATCGATTCCACAAGTACATAGTGCAAGGATGAAAACTATTGTTTACATGTTTTCAACTATTTAAGGATGAGGTAAATCAGAACTGAAAACAAGAATTAACGATTTCATACAGAGTATTTTGGAGTCTTAAAGCAATCGCTTATTATGTTATCTACCACGGCTACAGCTTTGGGTTATGTCAACGTTAAATGCCTGCAGGCTGTAAAAGACGGCGGTAGAATGCTAGGGAGCCCCCGATTTGAGATGTTTGTCTTAATCTGTGAATCGTTAGACAAGCGTAATACTTAACTATTCTTTAAACATACTCAGTACATTAGCCTGATTATATAGAAATTAAGTAAATAAAGTAGGTGTAGCTTACTTACTTTTTAACATGCTTGAACCACGCTGCAAAATGAATGGGTCAGCTTCACCGGAGCAGTACGACGTTGTTACGGACTACCAGCATCAAATACCAGTTTAAAACTTCATTCAGTATTAAAATTTGGGACAGCCATTACCCCGTCCCGTGGCCATGAGTAGTGTAAAGCACCCGAAACGTCGGGAATTAAAAACAAGAAAACTAAACGGGATAAAATTCCAAAACTTGTAAAAAAGCTTAATTCAACATTTTGAATTTACTTCCTATATGCACTGGATATAACGTAGATATTTTCAAAAGGAAATGAGAATGACAAATATCTTGAAAAAAGTGTTAAGTAATTCGGAAAAACGAGACTCCACCTTAGTTCTCAGGTGTGATAACGCATCTGCATTTTGATTCTTAACCGAGGATAGATGTAGATGCCTATGTGTCTAAACGTCTCCTTAACATCATCTGGACCGTGTGCTCATTTAGCGTTGCCCTTATTCTGTAAAAAAATCTCAAAACCCTCGATAGCAATTTATAATTTCCATAATAACTCCTATGATATGAGTATAAAATGAAAGAGCTTGATGAGCGAATCACAATAAGTAAAGTGATGTCATTCTAAATCCAATATTGTAAACGTCTAACATATTGTCATGTTAGACGTTTACAATATTGGAATACAATATTATTATGACTTAAAGTAAATTTGATGATGGGGCTGGAATGTTGCCATGGCTAAAAAAGGCGAAAAAATATGGCCGCCACACCAATTTTAAAAGATTTATAACTCGACAAAATTTAGGTATAGGTTGGTGATGCTCGAACAAATATAATAAGGAACAACAAGGGTCAACAGCTAACAATAAAAAAAAATCGAGATGGCCGATCTCAGTTGGCGATCAAAAACTTAGTTATTCCAATCCCCGTGTAATTTTGTTATACCAGGCGTTTAGGAGTCCCCGATGACTGTTTTGGGGTCAAATCGCTTAGGTCAAACTTTGCAACGGAATTAAAATGAACACCTAGGTAAGTGACGTCACTCTGAATCCATGTACTCTAAACCCAAAGTTTTGTATCATGAAGGGTCCTTATCGTACTGACCATTTTGATTTGAAATATCTCCTCTTTGGTTAAAAATTCCAAATTTAAATTTATAAATCCATTTAGCTGTTATATTTGAGTTTTGAAGACAGTCATTCATTTGCTTTTACTCATTATTTTTTGCTTTGGCGTTGCTTATTACCGCACAATGGAAAACATAAAATATCGGTATATTTACGAGTACTAGTTCTACCGTGACAACAGTGCTGCAGAAACAGCTCGAAGGATTAATGATGTGTACGGCGCTGGTGTGGCAAAAGAAAGCACGTAAGTAAGTAAGTAAGTAAGTTGAAAAAAGTGTTAAGTAATTCGGAAAAACGAGACTCCACCTTAGTTCTCAGGTGTGATAACGCATCTGCATTTTGATTCTTAACCGAGGATAGATGTAGATGCCTATGTGTCTAAACGTCCACTTAACATCATCTGGACCGTGTGCTCATTTAGCGTTGCCCTTATTCTGTAAAAAAATCTCAAAACCCTCGATAGCAATTTATAATTTCCATAATAACTCCTATGATATGAGTATAAAATGAAAGAGCTTGATGAGCGAATCACAATAAGTAAAGTAATGTCATTCTAAATCCAATATTGTAAACGTCTAACATGACAATACAATATTATTATGACTTAAAGTAAATTTGATGATGGGGCTGGAATGTTGCCATGGATAAAAAAGGCGAAAAAATATGGCCGCCACACCAATTTTAAAAGATTTATAACTCGACAAAATTTAGGTATAGGTTGGTGATGCTCGAACAAATATAATAAGGAACAACAAGGGTCAACTGCTAACAATAAAAAAAAATCGAGATGGCTGATCTCAGTTGGCGATCAAAAACTTAGTTATTCCAATCCCCGTGTAATTTTGTTATACCAGGCGTTTAGGAGTCCCCGATGACTGTTTTGGGGTCAAATCGCTTAGGTCAAACTTTGCAACGGAATTAAAATGAACACCTAGGTAAGTGACGTCACTCTGAATCCATGTACTCTAAACCCAAAGTTTTGTATCATGAAGGGTCCTTATCGTACTGACCATTTTGATTTGAAATATCTCCTCTTTGGTTAAAAATTCCAAATTTAAATTTATAAATCCATTTAGCTGTTATATTTGAGTTTTGAAGACAGTCATTCATTTGTTTTTACTCATTATTTTTTGCTTTGGCGTTGCTTATTACCGCACAATGGAAAACATGAAATATCGGTATATTTACGAGTACTAGTTCTACCGTGACAACAGTGCTGCAGAAACAGCTCGAAGGATTAATGATGTGTACGGCGCTGGTGTGGCAAAAGAAAGCACAACGTGAAAGTGGATCCATCCCAAAGCACTTCAGAAATAGCTGCAGGCTTTGAGGTAAGTGATAAAACTGTATTAATCTACTTGAAGAAAATCGAGAAAGTAAAAAAAACTTGAACGATGGGTTGAATTGAGTGAATCGAACTTGCAAACATGCGTCGACTGATTTATTACTTTGCTCAACCGACACAAAAATGAAGGAATTTTAAATCGGATCATTACTTGTGATGAAAAGTGGATACTGTACAATAATCGAAAGCGCTAGTCGCAATGACTGAACCCCGTAGACCCAGCCAAATCCTGCCCTAAAAGAAAATTGACTCAGAAAAAGTTACCTGCGAGTGTTTGGTGGACTAGCGCCGGTGTCGTTCACTACAGCTTTCTAAATTCTGGCCAAAGGATTACGGCAGATATCTATTGTTAAGAACTGCAAACCATGAAAGAAGAACTAGCTGCTAAACAACCGAGATTGGTCAATCGTTCTAGGCCAATGCTGCTTCACGACAACGCAAGACCACACACTGCACAACAAACAACCACTAAGTTAGATGAGCTACAATTGGAATTTCTATGACATCCACCATACTCCCGGACCTTGCTCCAACAGATTACCATTTTTTCCGGAATTTGGACAACTTCTTACAAGGAAAAGAATTCAACCCCGATGCGGCAGTCCAAACCAACTTCAAAGAGTTTATTGATTCTCGTCCCCATGGTTTTTTTTAGTAAAGGGATCAATGAACTACCTACGAGATGGCAAAATAACATAAATAACAACGGTGCACACTTTGATTAATTAAATATATTTTACAAACAAATTGACTTTCTATTATTCTCGTACTAAACGCCAATTTCAAATGTAAGGACCTATTTCAATTGTATAATATAATAAGTTGATTGATTATGTTTCATTTTAAAAAAATCTTTTTTTGAGCATTTAAATAAAATTTGTTTTTAAAAATGTTTTTTTTACTATAAATTTTTTTAAATTCTATATTGCTATATCAACGTCAAATTCTCACCAGTTCATGGACAGGTAGAGAATGACTCAAGGCATTAAGTTCACCTTTTGTATTTTTTTAAAGAAATGCAATAAAGATTAGTAAGTAAAAATAAATCAAAAACTGTTTACAATGGATTCATGCTACAACCATAATACATAGTGCAATAAACCAAATAATATAGATGCAGCATGACCTAACCACGTAAAAATGTGTGTCGAATGAGGTGCCACACACTTTTATTCCTGTCCTAACAGCACTTGCTAATATGTAATATGTAAGTTGCTAAATGCAGAATAATTTTAGCTAAACAAAAATGCTTAGAACGAGTACTCACTTCCTAAGCTACTATGGTTCTTTAAATATTCCATATCACTAAAAACTGTTACACATTTTTTAGCCTCATATCGGAATGCGATATTTAATATTTTATACCTCTGGTCTTTTAGCAACACCCTATTCAAGTAGGATAGACCTTATATTAATTTAAGCCGGTCCGGAGAACAAAATTATTAATAATAATTTGTTCATATGAGATGTGCGAAATTGGGTTTGCGTGAAATTATGTTCCCAAATACACCTGTAAACTTTTTCAAGCCATTTATTGCTTCGACTTGCCGGCGGCTATAAAAAGATCGTTCCTCTCGATTGAAACCGAAGCACGTATTCAATTTCACGAACGATTCGCAACAAACAGATTTCTTCACTTGAGACGTAAAGTTCGGATCTTAGCAATTCGGGCCATTATTTAATCAAATAGGTAGTATCAAACTTCACTGAGAGACTAGATGAAAGGACCTGAAATATTCACAATAGCGTCGCGAAAAATTATAGGGTAATTTAAAAGTTTAAAATAATGTATATGTTACAAATTTAATATACTTTTATTAGCTTCAAGAAAAGAACTTACTCCTTTCTAAAAGGTCGGCAACGCACCTGTTTTATTCTATAAAAAAAAAAGCTTTGCGTGTCTACCTATCTATGTAACGGAAACTTTTAATCTAAGTTTCACTAAATTGTTTGCTACCGATCGACTTGAAAATGTGTGACGCCTGAGCGCCATCTTTACGACGCCGTCATGCAACTTTAGTAAACGTTTTATACAAAATTCTAATAGATAGCGGTGTAAAAAGGGTTAGGTGGCCATATAAAGAATGTGGCAGAATTGGAAGAATTACATTAATTGTGCTTTGTTTTGGTTTCCAATTATCGCAAACTTTACAATAAAACTATAAATAAAAATATAATAAACTAAAAAACTATTTCTCTTCAAATGCTTTTTGGTAGTGATTTTTAAATGTGTTCAAATGTTATGAGGTAATTATGTAATTTGTAATTCTGGTTATGGCAGCGTTGCCAGATACACTGTAATTATGGTAGATCTACCGTATTTTAACACCGTCTACTGGACACTGTATTTTTATAAATACAGTGTATGGAGACACAGTTTTTTCAACCAAAAACAAAATTTCGTTTTATAATGAATGCTACTTATGAAAAATATCGTAAATTATGAATGCGACGAATACGTCCGCCGAACAACACAAAAGAGTACATGGTATTCCATCGAGGAATTGGGGAATTCCCAGTATCGGCCGCACCATAGACGGTATTATTCAGGTAAATGAAGTTGGATATGCCATAGTTTTGTTTTAATGTTATTGATGTGTCGTTTAAATTGTCCGGTATATCACCTTAGTATTTAGTTCTAAAAATCTAAAATATTACGCTTAAATATTTTCTGATGTAATTTAAATTAAGTTTTAAGTGTAAATCATGATATTTTTTGTGGAAATTATGTCTCGCGCAAGAGTTTGTCGTCATGGCGGCAACTGTGTAAATTTTCTGCCAACTGACAAGATGCTTAAATCTTTTAACTCTGAAATTTACAAAACATGGGAGGCAATCGACAGAGACAGTGATTAAACTACTTTGTGTATTAAAATACTGAGATATTTAGTTAGTTTGAGTATAGTATATTTAAAATAAATGCATAATTTAGTTCATTAAAAATTTATTTCCCTTTAATACGTCATTTAATTACACTGTAAAATACACTGTATTTTTTTTTTCATAAAACACTGTATTTTTCTCTCAAACACCCTAATTTAATGTGGACAGCACAGTATTTTCGAAAATCTGATCTGGCAACCCTGGGTTATGGCAACTTTTGACATTGCAGGCCGGTAGAAAAGTTTTGAAATTTTTCTGAGTTTCTGCTTTGTATTTTGATGTAAGTTTGAGTCATGAAGATTGTATTAGTGAATTACTTTATTTTAACGGCTTGGCATTACTTACCGACTCTGGATTTTCCTACTGTATCTAAAAAATCGGCACCCAATACGGACTTTGTGTATTCTACTACTACGCACGACATTGGCATTCAATATTCATTACGGATTTTGGTTTTTCCTTTAATTTATACGACTGTTTCTACATTGGAATACGCAATGCCTACGAAATTGTGTCATTTGGGCTGTAAGCTAGATGGTAAGTATTTGCGTAAATGAATATATATCTTATTTTAAGATTACAATAGGAACGTAACAAACCCATATTGTTTTTATTTTCAGTACTTATGCATCGTTTTCCAAAACCTGGCTATTATAACGAAGCTAGATTTAATAAGTGGTTGGCAGTATTGTCTGAGGAAACGAAACTCGGAGGAACTTCATACCTATATATTAAGAAATATCTACATATGTGACAGGCATTTTGAACAAAAGTTTCGCACTGTTGGAAGAAGGCTTACTGCTAACACATATCCCACTTTAAATTTATGTAAGCATATAGCAGTATGTTGCTTGCTTTCTGGGTAAGTAGGTATGTTCTGTGTAGTGTTAACATAGGAGAATCCACTAGCTCTGTATAATAAACTGTTGGCTATCTGCCATCCGCAAAAAAATTATTGGTATAAGCCGAATAGAACCACAAGAATAAAAGTGATTTTTTATAAACACGAAACTTGAACTCAAACCCCTCATTAGATGAAATTTTGTTAGACATTAGATTTTTATGACAGAAAAACAATTTGTCCAATAAATTTTGAAAATTTACTATGAAGAATACTATAATTCTAAAAAAGTAAAGTAACTGCCTATATAGGTCCCACTGCTGGGCACAGACCCCCTCTCACTTCTGAGAAGGTTTTAGGGCAAGAAAGGGTTCGCCGTGCAACCCCAATGCATGTTGGTGGATTTCAAATATCTTCGAAATATTGTTTTTCATATCTCAGACATGCCGGTTTCCTCACTATGATTTCCTTCACTGCAGAGCATGTAGTAAATTAGCACTTAAATTTGCAATTAACAAATTCATTGGTACTGGCAGGCATCGAACCCAGGTTGCTCGTGTATTGTGAAATTTGCAGCGAGCGCTAACCCACTGAGCTACCATGAATTCTAAGAAAATGAATTAATTCTAAGAAAATGAATTAATTCTAAGGAAATGAATTTTAAAACTTGCCTGAATTGTCATATAATTACAATCATTTTTACCTAAATATGTAAGCTTCCATTGAACTGAAAGTATTCTGAACATTCATACATAAACTATACTAGAAAAAATTTATGCCTGAATTTATTGCAAACCTTATCTTATACTACGTAAAAGCTAATATATGTATATATATATATATATATATATATATATATATATATATATATATATATATATATATATATATATATATATATATATATATATATAAATAAATAAAATAACGAAGTTATAACTAACTTCTGTTTAGTAGAATTCATATGTATTAATATTATTTCAGCTCATCTATATAGAGCTTTGGACAGTGAAAACTCCGAAACTGCAAGTTCTACTGAAGGGAAATATTTAATATATAAGAATTAAAAGCATGCCTTATTCATGATGATATCTTAGGTTGGTGTATTCTTCTCTAAATATAAGTTTTAATGGTTTAAAGTGCTGTGGGTGTGCATGGTCAAATTCAACCGCTTGAATTTTGATGGAATAGTGCCTCGGTCGAATTCAACCACTTAGGGGTTGAAGGGTTAAAATTATTTCAGCTCATCGATATAGAGCTTTGGACATTGAAAACTCTAAAACTGCAAGTTCTACTGAAGGTAAATATTTAAATATAAGAATTAAAAGCATGCCTTATTCATGATGATATATTAGGTTGGTGTATTCTTAGGGTTGCACCCAGGGAGAACAAAATTTAATTACACATATGTTTATACAATATAATTGGGTTTTTAGGAATGGTTTAAACTGGATCTTCGATGATGAATATTCATACTAAAATTTCACATGCTACTGCAGGTAATTTTTTTCATTTAAAGCTTGTTATTAGTTGAGTACACTTACGCATGCCTGTCATACACTGAGAGTGCCTGGTCCTGGTTATGTGCAGTGTTCTTGATTATACATCCTTTTCCTCAGCCACATCAATATGGCGATGTGTTTTCTTCTAACGCTCATAGGCACATACTTTAATGTAATTGCTACAGAGTGGCACTATTCTGATCTTGAATGTTTCAATTAATGAGTATTTAACCCAAACTTGCATGACTCAATCTTTTTTTTATAGGATAATTGTGACAAACGAGCACACAGTCCACCTGATGGTACATGGATGCTGTAGCCCATAGACATCTACATTCGTATAATAATTAAAATGCAGATGGGTTTTCACCCCTGAGGCTAAGATGGAATGCCTCGATTCCATTAAAACGGGTCTCCAGTTCTCTACACTCACCATACGAAACACAGCAGCATTAAGCTACAATTTTATGCTGGTATTCTGTGAGAGTGTGTTCCTTCCCCGGTCTAGCCGACCCATTCATTCTGCAACCATAATATAGCTGCAGTGTGGCGCTACCATGTAAAAAAATGAATGATATGTACACTTGTTATTGATATACATATCAGAGAGTGTAGAAATGTGTTTGTATTTTAATTAATTGTACAGTTTATTGAAATAAAAACTATTAAATTAAATTAAGGCATTGACCTACTACTAAATGAATAGAATAAAATTCACAAAATATGTGTCTAAGTTAACCAATATTAAGTGTAGGCACACATAAAGAAATATAAAAAACTATAACATCCTAATTCAAACCATATTATCGTTATAAAACTACTCAACTTTACTTGTGACAATTTATCAGCCTATTGATTTCGACTAGAGGCTGCACTACGTTCACCTTATGAAGATTCTAGTGAAATTTATCGGTATGGTTATTTGTTTTACAATTGATATGAATTTAAATTAAATACTACGTCCATATCTATGCATAATATTACTTTTAAATGATCAATTATTAGTAGTTCTTATGGAAAATAAATATAAATAGGTTTTGTATGGTTTCACAATACAGTATGGCATTTTGGACATGTATTAAGTTGCTCGACAAAACCTATTTTAACATTTTAAAACTTTTTTGGCTGGGACACTAGTTCGGACCCCAGTTTCATTTAGTAATAGGTCACTGTATATAAGCATCAAAAATAGAAAAAGAACCAGACACTGAGGTGGAACTCGCTTCAAGAATTAAAATAATATCAAAGAAAAAACAAAGAAAAGAATACTGCATAAATAAAATAAATAAATAATTATTATTGCATAAGATGATAAAAATGCTATGCAATAGCTTTACCGCGGCAGTCCCCGAGTGCCACACGTATTTTTTTTATAAAATACTAGCAATGCTATTAACATTACCAATATTCCCCGTAACTACCCGAGTTATGTAAAATGCTTGTGCTAGGAGTGATTCACGACAGTAGTCAAATGGCGGATTCGAACTCATGACCTTTAGAGTTCGCGGTCCGTACCCTGCCATTAGGATTTTCCTGGCATTTTCGACCCATGCTGAAATATTTTTATATATAAGAGTCACACAGAAGATCACAGTCCACCTGATGCTAAATGGATGCTGAGATTCTTAGACACCAAGATTAAGAACCAAAATTCGGGGTCAGGTGAAAGAATGTTTGTCTTATAAATTGCATCGTCTTGTTTTCAAAATAGAATTTCTAATATCTATTTGACCCAGGTAAACGTAACTTGTCAACAACTTCGAGATAACTGCTCCCAACAACTACCATAGCATAGCTGTGACATGGACATTACAAATGATCTTTGTTTTGTCTACGTTCATCTTAAGAGCTGTCCGTTGAGAGACACTGTTGAGGTTATTGAGCATAGTGCTCAGGTCCTTTAGCGATTCCGCCATAAGGACTATATCGTCGGCAAATCGAAAGTGAGTGATGTACTCGCCATTGATACTAATACCGTTGCTTCAAAAAACTTACAATCAGGTGAACTGAGCGCTCGTATATCACCCTAATTCTTTAAAAAAAAATACATGCACGTATCCTCACGTTTTACTTCACCGTCGTCCGTGACGGTTTGAATTTAAAATTAGTTTAATTTAAAAAATGCACTTTAATTTCTTAAATAAGGATACTTTACTGAATATGTATATCACTTTGCTGCTTAATACTTACTGACTGAAGTATTTCTTTTACACAGAATTTCACGCGTGAAATTGTTATTTAAATTTTTTAATTATAAGGGGAATACGCTAAAGTTTACTCCACTTGCTTTCTTTTGTGGCTCTGATGGTCGACGGATGGCGGAAAATTTTACAAATATGTCGAATCTAAATCTACGAACTGGTGGTTTATAATTACTGGAGTGAGGTAGCTGCTTTCGTTTCACAATCTCCGCAGCGTGTATGATCAAGTATTTGTAATCGGTATGCTTTGAAACGCATACAAATTGGCATTGGATTTAATCATATTCACAAACTTAATGAATAAAACCATAATTTAAAAGAAACTCCACTGTGTAAATAGTATAGTAATAGTTTCTCTTTTTAGTGTAAGAGTATACTAAAAAGAGAAAAGGTGTATGCATTGTACTATTTCTACAATGTAGACAAATCTTACGACGCGACATATGTAAAAATCCATCAAGCCGTTTAGGCTACAGAGCGTGCCAAACAAACAGGCATGCATACATCGAAAAACATTACCCTCCTTCTGGTATTGTCGGGTAAAAAGGTAATAATCGATTTCATTGGTACCAAAGGGAGTCGAACCCGGGTTGTTCGTGTTCTGTAAAATTTACAGTGAGTAGGCATTGCTATAGCGAGAGGTCAATCGACGGATTCAACTCGGCTGGGCAGCGTTCGGGAAATTACGACATATCTTCTCGTCAGGTATACCTCAATCTCTAAAAACTAGATTGTACAACCAGTGCGTGTTGCCAGTGATGACTTACGGATCTGAGACGTGGTCCTTCACTGCTGGCCGTGTGAGGACGCTCAAGGTCGCTCAGCGAGCTATGGAGAGGGCTATGCTTGGAGTTTCTCTGCGTGATAGACTCAGAAATGAGGATATCCGCAGTAAAACCAGAGTGACCGACATAGCCCAACGGATTAGTAAGCTGAAGTGGCAATGGGCCGGCCATATAGCTCCAAGAACCGAAAACCGATTGGAGAAAAAGGTTCTCGACTGGCAGCCTCGTACCGGTAGGCGTAGTGTAGGGCGACCCCCCACTAGATGGAGTGACGACCTGGTAAGACATGCAGGAACTCTGTGGATAAAGGTGTCTCAGAACCGTGCTTTGTGGCGTTATTTGTGGGAGGCCTATGTTCAGCAGTGCACTTGTGAAGGGCTGTAATGATGATGATGATGAGGCATTGCTCTTGAACTACAGCTTGGTATGCTCGGAATGAACTATAATACAGAAACAGAAACGTTTTTATTCAATGTAGATTATAAACAATACTTATAGAAAGTCAATTTTTTCATTTACCACTGGTTCGCAAAAAAAAAACCTCTGTCCTGGGAAGAACCAGCAAGAAACCCAGCGGGATAAATTTTTTTTTCAAATACAATTAGTTAATAAAATTTTGATTAATTATTAGGAATATTTTTTAATTCTATATACGTCCAATTTTCACCAATGTGGATTTACTGATAGACAATGCTTTAATGCAATAAGTCTAGCATTTATTTTATTTTGATGTGTATGGAATGTAATAAAGAATAAATAAATGAATAACGATAATTTATAACTTCTGAAATAACTAATACATCGATCAATATACTGAGGAACTCATTCCAAAGTGATAAATTTGCAAATGTGTTTCCTTGGCTTTATTTATAAGGTCTAATAAATTTTCACAACCGTAGGCCATAAAAGATTTTGTCAAGGCACAAAATCCCCTACTTTATATGTGTCTCAAGGAAAACATTCCGCAGTGGCATGTCGGAGCTTTTACATTTTACAGAGATGTCGTTTAATAGAACGACTGTAAGCGTTTGATACTACGCTCATTTATGTTAGAAAAGTATGTAAGCCTATACATATATTCAATTGCTAGGTATAAATCCGCTTCAGTATAATTTTTTTTATAGAAGAGGGGACAAAAGAGCATGCGGCTCACCTGAATGTTAGTATCGATCGCCGCCCATGAACAACTGCAACACCAGTGGGATTGCAAGTAAGTTGCTGGACTTTTCAAAATATGTGAGCTCGTTTCTTGAAGGTATTGATAAAATCCTTTATAGCTATATATGTCTATTGATCGCACAGCGGTGACCGGGAGACAACTCGATTATTGTATCACCTTAGTGCGGCTGCTGATGTGGCCCTAAATTAGTATCCTACAGCACAGCTGGTGTTTCTGGGGAACTTTAACGCCTGTCACCAAGACTAGCTGTTCATTTACCAGAAAATCGACCATGCTAGAAAAGAAAAGTGGAATTTTGCTTTGACGCTAGGTCTTTTCCAGCTGGTTAAGGAAATTGCTTGGACTTTCTGCTGACTATTGAACCAGACAGGTATGATGTACAGGTTACCTTCCTTTGGATGTATCTGACCACTATCTGGTGAAGTCTGTGTCATATGTTCCACCTGATTATGAATCCCAAGGCTTTGTGACGACGAAAATTGCGGTACATTCTTTCTTGTCTCCACAGTAATATAGGCTATATTATGTAGTAATAAGAGAGGCCACGAAGATAATATTGCGCAAAAAAAAAAAACATTTATATGAAACACCAGCCGGTTAAAATTTATTTTGGAAAGACGATTATTTACAATGTGACACGTTTTTTCCGCGGAATAGCAAAAAACTGTTAGGTTTTAATACAATAATAGTCAACGCCTGCAGGTAACGCAGACGTCACAAATGCATCTATCATTGCGGTGTGGAAGTTGGGAGTATGTTTTTCATTCATTAATTACAGCCTACCAAAAGTTCACCGCCGAATCTAAGCCTATATTTCTTCATAGAAAACTAATTGCCGAAACTGCCAAGCTCAGGGTGAGCAGCCACAATTTTTTTTGTTATTATTTAATGTTATTATCAGTTGCCGCTCCTCCTGTTTCATTTTTCTCTCTCGCCTTTTAAGACACACACGGGAAATCGAGGTAGTGAAATCTCTTAAGCCATAAATTAAAATGCATATATTACACAAAGTTAAATTCACCCAGTTAGTTCAGTTATCGTATCTATATGTCAGTATAACAAAATCGTTTCTGCAACGTTTCATAATTTAAACTAGTCTATAAAGAAAAAACGCAGCCTAATAAGGTTCAAGACTTAGGTTGTAAGGAGATTTCACTGTAATTTGATTCACTTAACGCAGCGTGAAGTGGCTGAGGCTTAATATAAACTTACCGCAAAATTGCTGGCGTGCGAAATAGGTTCACGCGAGCTAGCTTTGTTACACGAAAAATTCTGCCAATTTCAAAACAACCTTGCAGCGTTTGAAATGCTTGTAACTTTTAATAATAAAATTGTTTGTTCCTTCTTTGAAATGAATGGGCTATCGTCGGCTACGAATGGGTAGCCAAGACCGGGTTATGACCACGCTCAGAATACGAGCGTGAAATAGCAACGTGTGTGCGTGCCGTTATGTTTATGTTTTTTCTTCAAATTTGTTGTTATCAGTTTTTTCTTAAAAATTATATTCCTATTTATGCTTACTGCTATTTAGTAATAATATCCCTTGACTTTGCAGTTGTTCTTGGACAGCGGTCCACACTTAATACACACATTACACACATAAAATAATATAAAACAATAACTGCTATGAATATATATTTATACATGGTAGAGCCATGCTGCAGTTATATTAATAGTATAGTTGTAGCACGAATGGGTCGACTCGACCGAGGAAGGACCTGGCTCTCACAGAATACCAGCGTGAAATAATAGCTTAGTGCTGCTGTGTTTCTTATGGTGAGTGTAGAGAACCGGAGATCCTTTTTACTGGAAACAAGGCATTCCATCTTAGTCCTCACGGGTGACATTTGTAATCGAGGATAGACGTAGATGTCTATGGGCCGCAGCAATCACTTACCATCAGGTGGACTTTATGTTCGTTTGTCACCTTATCCTATAAAAAATGACTTACATATTATTTAACCGACATGTAATTTGAATAGATAAATTGTTAATCTCTTATATTATATACGGTAACACATTCAGTGCCACCGACTTGCCCGGAGAGTTCACGTAAATCTTATTCCAGTGCCGATGACTCGTCTGGCGAGTTCAGTGTTTTTCACTAATATTTCCAAAATGCAACCGTATTTTCTGCTTAAAATTATAGTTTAGACTAAATATATGCTAAACTAAAGATTTACGTCGTGGGCCGGGTGTGGAGACCCCGTTTAAATTTGAAAGGAAACAAACTATTCTGCAATGCTTTGAACTCGCTAGGCGAGTTCCCTGACATAGATCCTCAACCTTTGACATGTTAGACAACGACGTGAACATAGTAGCATGGACTACCTACATACTTGTGATATGGAACTAATATACAACAAACTAGTTTCATTAGAATAATTAGGATCGTGCCAAATGGAAGTCCGTAGTCTCTGTCTACCTCTCTGGGTGACAGGCGTGAGTGTTTATGTGTTACTTATTGAAAGTCACTCTTGTTTGATTACGTATTGATATACCACCAGTTATTTGGAGTAGGGCAACGGAACCGAAGGGGCCAGCAGCTGGCCGACTTTATGGAGAAAGAGGGACTCGTTATGATGAACTCTTTCTTCCAGAAGCGGCCCCACAGGAAGTGGACCTGGTCGAGCCTCGACGGTTCGACAAAAAATGAGATTGACTTCATTATGACGACCAGACGCCAACTGTTCAGTGATGTCTCAGTGAAAGCAAGGGTGAAAACTGGCAGCGATCACCGAATGGTTAGAGGCACACTGAACCTAAACGTTAAGTTGGAGAGGTCTCGTCTAATGAAGTCAACGCTCCGTCCCCCTCGTGCTCTAATCCAGAATCCCGAAACCTTTCAGCTCGAGTTACGTAACCGCTTCCAGTGCCTAGAAGATTGCAATGCAGTGGACGATATGAACGACAAGCTCGTGGAAACTGTCCATGCGGTCGGAGCTAAGTTCTGCAAGACCCGCCGCAGAAGAACACAAAAACTCTCCGATCACACTCTTAATCTCATGGCTGTTTGACGGGAGATGAGGCTGCAATCGTCAACAGATTTGACAGCATACAGGCAACTGAACAGACAAATCTCCAAATGCATGCGGCGAGACTTACGCAACTTTAATACTTCTCGTATTAAAGAAGCGATCGAGCGGAACCAGGGCTCCAAAGTCTTTGCCAGAGATCTGTCTGCAAGAAAGAGCCAACTGTCAAAGCTGAAGACTGAATGTGGCAACATCGTTTTCGTTCGGGAGGCTGGAAGTCGTCGAGTCTGCGTGCGAGACGATTCGTAATGACTCTCGAAAATAGCATGTAGACGCGGCTCAGCAGGGAAATCGGTCTGTAGTTCTTCAAGAGAGCGTTGTCGCCTTTCTTAAAGAACAAAACCACCACGCTTCTGCTCCACGCCTCCGGAGTAGTGCCACCATGGAGGACGGACGTCAGTCTGAGCGAGATTATCATGTCCATGTCACACCTGTGCCGGTAGTTGTTGGGAGCACTATGCTCGAAGTTGTTGACGAGTACGTTTACCTGGGACAAATAGTCCGACTAGGTAAGTCCAACTTCGACCGAGAGGTCAATCGACGGATTCAACTCGGCTGGGCAGCGTTCGGGAAATTACGACATATCTTTTCGTCAGGTATACCTCAATCTCTAAAAACTAGATTGTACAACCAGTGCGTGTTGCCAGTGATGACTTACGGATCTGAGACGTGGTCCTTCACTGCTGGCCGTATGAGGACGCTTAAGGTCGCTCAGCGAGCTATGGAGAGGGCTATGCTCGGACTTTATCCGCAGTAAAACCAGAGTGACCGACATAGCCCAACGGATTAGTAAGCTGAAGTGGCAATGGGCCGGCCATATAGCTCGAAGAACCGATAACCGATGGGGAAGAAAGGTTCTCGAGTGGCAGCCTCGTACCGGTAGGCGTAGTGTAGGGCGACCCCCCACTAGATGGAGTGACGACCTGGTAAGACATGCAGGAAGTCGATGGATGCAGGTGGCTCAGGACCGTGCTTTGTGGCATTACTTGGGGGAGGCCTATGTTCAGCAGTGGACTTGTGAAAGGCTGTAATGATGATGATGATGATGATACCACCAGTTTGGAATAAAGCCTCTGTCCTAGGAAGAACTATCAAGACATAATTTTTTTTAAAACAAGCTTTAGAAATACAAAGTTATCGTAATATTTGAGATAACATAGTGCGTAAAGAATTCTTGGATTATACGAATTAAATAAACGAGTTAAAGTTAAAATTAAAGCCGGACGATATTATTGATATGAAGCCTTTGACGACATGTACTACGCCGTCGATGCCGCCAGGGCTGCTCTAAGCGAGGGTTGCACTCGAGCCGACGCGCAATGCGACCCGGACCCGAGTTTGACTTCCGGATTATCATATCATAGTATGAAACCATACGCGCAAGCACGCTTACCAAAACTCGAATTACCGAAATTTGATGGAAAAATTGAACATTGGCAAACTTTCTTCGATACATTTTCCACACTTGTACATGAAAACAATAATATAAGGTCAATCGAAAAGTTTCATTATTTGTTGACCTGTCTCTCGGGCTCGGCGCTGTCAATCGCGACTGGAGTGCCAGTTACGTCTGACAACTACCAAATGTTTTTGCCGCTCTTATCGAGCGGTTCCAAAATAAACGAATTTTGGCCGCAACGTACTTGAATAAAATTTGTAGCTTTATTCCTTTGAAGTCTGGTAAATATGCCGATTTACGTAACTTAACTAATATGTTGAATGAAACCGTTAATGCTCCGAAAGCTATGAAAATTAAGAACCTAGATGTATTTTATTTTATTTAGCTGCACGTGTTTTAGATTCCGATTCGCGTAAACGTTTCGAGATGCAAAACGGGGAGCAAATTCCTACCTTTTCTGATTTATTAATTTTTTTACAAAGTTATGTTAAAGTGCTAGAAGTTAGTCAACCGGGTAATTGTTCCGACTCTGTTATTCGGTCAGGACAGTTGCATAAAAATTCTGTGCGTGCAACCGGGACACGAAACAGTCACAATAATAAACAATATCATAAAACTACATCATTGCCTTCGAACACTGCTATAGGTCCAAATGCTGTAAATAAAACAGCTGACTGCCTGTGTTGCGGGGCGGCACATGCGCTTTTCAAATGTCCGAAGTTTCAAGAACTTGATATTTCTGAAAGATATGGCTTAGTGTCTAATAAAAATGTTTGCATGAATTGTTTACGTTTAAATCATAATGCCAATAAATGTTTTTCGAAAAATACATGCTCAACTTGTGGTGAGCGTCACCATTCGTCGCTCCACGATAACACCGCCATTGTTGCTGTTCCGTGTTGCTCCACTGACAGGACTATCGATAAAACAGCAGCTACGGCTGACGACTTGACCGCGACTGCGAGCTCGGTGGCTACCAGCGCTCACGTTGGTCACAGTCGTGCTCTCGTTCTACTCGGCACATGTGTAGTGCGCGTGCGCGGTTGCGGTGCTCCCGCTCAGTATACTACTGCCCGCGCACTTATTGACATTGGAGCTCAGGATAGTTTTATGACGTTATCACTCGCTCAACGTTTAGGGTTGCCCATTCATCGCTGCAATTTAGCTGTAGCAGGCTTAGGAAAAAATGTAGTGTATCAAATTAAGGGTGGAACTTCATGCGTGGTAATGCCAACGGATTCTGATAGTCCAAACTTCACTATTAATGCTATAATAATGAATACCATAACAAGTAAAATGCCTGTCGTAGAAGTACCTTCTGGGGTTCGTGCAAATTTTAAACATCTAGTTCTAGCAGACAAACAGTTCGACAAACCCACTAATATAGACTTGTTTAAAATTTATGATGGCCAACGCCTAGAAATAGGTCCTTGTTTCGCAGTCGCTCTACACAGTGTCTTTGGGTGGGTGCTCACTGGCAAAATTAATTACAGCTCTCATTCTCCACCTATGTTGTCTTCCCTCGTTTCTTCCACGCGGCTTTTGAATGACGTGGTCAAGCGTTTTTGGGAGGTCGAAGAACCACCGAAAACATTTATAGCGAACCTCGAAGAGGTAAAATGTGAGGAACTATACTCCACTCTTGTGTCACGTAAACCTGACGGTCGTTACGTCGTCCCTTTGTTACTGAGGAAGCCTTGTGATGATCTGGGTGAATCTTTCGATATGGCAAAATCACGCTTATTCATACTCGAAAAGCGACTTGAGCGCAATGTAAAATTAAAAAAGGACTATTCTGATTTTATGACGGAATATTCACATCTGAAGCATATGCAACCCGCAGACGTTGGATCAAGCAAATTTGTAATTCCGCATCAGTGTGTACTCCGCCCTCAGAGTACTACGACAAAACTACGTGTCGTTTTTGATGCAAGCGCCAAAACGTCGAACGGAAAATCATTAAATCATATCGTATACACTGGTCCTAAGCTACAAAACGACATTGTTGATACACTGACAAAATTTCGTCTTCACGCAATCGTGTTCACCTCCGATATTTCGAAAATGTACCGGAATATAGATTATAATTTATGTATGTTAACTGCCCTCACGATGAGAAGAGAAATCAACATACATAAATTTTTCAAGGGAAAACATCCTGACCGGGAACAATTACTTGCAGGCCATACTAATTTCTTTCTGTGTGGAATTCAAACTCTCGGCCTTACCGCTGCAACTCATTGCTAAGTCACTGCACCATGGAGCCGTCATTATCTTTACAGCCCTTCAGAAGTCCACTGCTGAACAAAGGGCCTGCCTCAAGGAATGCCACAAAGCACGGTCCTGAGTCACCTGCATCCATCGACTTCGCGATACTCGAGAAATCTTTCCCATTCGTCGTCGATTCTTCGAGCAATTTGGTAGGCTCATTGCCTCTTCAGCTAACTAATCCGTTGGGCTATATCAGTTACTGCGGTTCTATAGCGGATATTCTCATTTATAAGTCTATCACGAGAACAAACTCCGAGTACAGCCCTTCCCATAATTTGCTGAGCGATCTTGAGCTTCTTCATACGGTCAGCAGTGTGTTCATGTGAAGAACAAAATAGTAATATATTTTAAGCTATTGCATAGCTTTTATCGCGGGGTTTGAGCGCCGGACCGAATCAAGAAATTCCGTAACGAAAATAAACCTAAGACCCCAAAACTTAACATCGTCTAACGTCATTTCAGTTCAGTCGGCACGGTGTTTGTGTGCGTGCGAATAGACGTATGCGTGGTAGACTACATAGTTGCATGTATTGTAATATAATAAAAATATTTTAAACAATAATATAGTATATTGCAAGAAACATATTCTTTGGATTTATATGAGTCGTCGTCATGCTAGCAGCTTTTGTGAATTTAGAGTATTTAATAAACACTGACTTTATAGAAAATTATCGTTTGTCGGAAGAACTCGCTTATAACTTGTTAGAAGATATCAAACATCTTTTGAAAACTCAAAAGAATTTATAGAAAAATAATTATATATATAGAAAAATATTAATTTAAGTATTTTATTATATTAATTCATTAAAACAAATAATGTTCATGTGTGATAATTGTAATAATTTAAATTAAATAGAAAGAATTATAAACTTGGGTCAGTACGCCTGACTCAATCACATTTATTAGTTCAACTAGCCACTTAAACTAATTAGTAAAAGCAAACATAATGTCGAACAAATTAGACAACAAGTGCGAAAGAATTTAAAAGAGGCAAGTCGCATTCGAAACACAACATTTGATAAGCGTAATAGATTAATGAAATATCACATTGGCAATTTAGTAAAAGTTCTAGATCTATTAGATCAGGTGCATATAACAAAGTTATGAGTCAGTTTAATTTGGCTTATGAAGGGCCTTCTACAATAGCAGGCGTACCATTTGACAATGTATATATTTTAGCTAACCCAGAAACAAATGAAATTAGAAGAAATTTTAATGCTATTCATTTATTAAAATATTTTAAATTATAGTTTTGTTTTATATACATACTAGAATAAATACTGTAATATAATTTGGTCTCGTGGGTGGCCTTTTGAAAAATAAATTTAAAATTATTAAAGTTATGAGCAAGACACAAAACAATTAAAAAGAGAAAAATGATATAATAATTATATTAATGTCTATCTGTAAATATTGATTGTAAGATAATTTTGTAAAACATTTTTTATTGAATGAATTTGGAGAGTTGGATCCGGGTGAATGGCTCAATCACATTTATCCTGTGGGTGTGTAGCCATCTGATTTCAACTCATATTCAAAATACTGTGTATATAAAAACAACATTGCTGAATTAATATTTTGAAGACTTAAAATGTAAGTCAAAAACAAAAGAGAACCACTATATTAACAACATAATATACAAAAAGTTTATCAAAATTACGATTTATGGTTTATCGCATTTGGATCGATGTGGTTGAAGGGGTGTTGGCGTATATAAATATTAAATATATTATATTTAATTAATTTACCCCTTATCAATAAAATTATATATATGTGACCAAGATAAATAAGATATGTTTGGTCTTTCAAAAGGTATAATGATAGGCCGTTTGTAATATTTTGACGTGATCGTCTTAGTTAGGACCCTTATTTAGAATTTTGGAAGAATGAATATTCACTAGAGCAATTGAAAGCTGTTGGTAGTGCCTTATAAGCTAAGTGAAACCCGTTTACGAAGACTGGGCTCAAGAAAGATTAAGAACATAAAACGTCCCAATTCCACTTGTATTAGGTTAACATCATTGATTTATTATTAATTATCCCTTCCCGCTTGGAAAAGGCTCACAATATATTTATACAAAATACCCGATACAAGGGCTTCGCTCTCAAAAAAATGTAGGGGAGGCACACGGCTCCACACACGCCGTGCGCGGTGAGCGCCAACCACTTTGATGCACTCCCCCCGTAGGGAACGCTAATTCTGGAACTGGACCGTAGTCCACAGCAAAATAACTGGCGAACCAGTAAAAGAGGCTTGGCCCCTTGTTAGTGCGTAAGCACAAACATCGACCGAAGTCGCGCATGTCAATGCGTGTAAACGCCATACAGAATACGAACGAATCCAGCCACAGTGAATGTACGTCATATGGTTTAGGTAAATAGGCACACTGACCGTAAACCCTCCGTGAGCGCCACCACCTGCCATACCGTCGCTCCTGCAGACTTGATGTAAGTGTATGGCATCACCACCGATTGCATGATCAGCACGGCTACTAGCCGCAGAGCGTGTCATGAGTCTACCGCTCACCTCAAGGGAATGGGGTCCCACGTTGTGCGGCTTTTGGCCGCAGCCTTGAGAGTCTCCTCAGATCCTCCCGCCAACTACCACCCGCATGAGGTCGACACATATGCTCCACCAACCAATACAGCGGCAGATATAGCCAAAAGGCAGTTATAAGATAAGAGTAATAATTCGCCATCAGAAACGGTTGGTGTCACTGACGTTGAGTAAATGCATTTTCGATCATGTTTGCCTCACCCACCAACAAGTTGCCTTCAATCATTCAAAGGTGGGAAAGTTACAAAGATATATTATTATGTTGTTATATAAAACATCATGGAGGGCAGACAGTCTGCAGCCCCGTAATGAAGGGACCTGATTTGGGCAAAGCTACTCAGGTGTGAGTCAAACCAAGACGCTGAGAGCGCCACTGAGAATAGCGTCCCACTAAACAACCATCGCAGATACGCAATGCTGCAGAACGCAACAAGCATTAATACGACTATCTTCGGACTTACACCATCCCAAGGTCCCCCATACATCCCAGCAGACATCACCACCCGCATACCTCCATCGACCAGAACCACAAGAATGCGTCAAATCAGGCGCAGCATACTCGCAGATCCATCACGAGACGCAATACCGCAAGAAGCAGTAAGCATCAATGCAACTATCATACGGATGGCGCCCCCTCACAACACACCCACATGATCCCTATCGAATTTGGTAACAAAGTTTGTATTGTTGTTAACAAAAAATATCACCAACGTATCATAGTAGCACGCTACTAAGACGCCAGTGAACAAAACTCCACGTATCATAGCGCTAATGCACTAAGACATGAAGTTGAGTATGCCTGTTACACTTAAAAGTGCTACCAAACACACTCATTCCAATCCGAAAGATAGACGACGCATCGCTATGCGCTACGACGCCGCCCACAACCGGTATGAGTGTGGGAGGCGGGGGGAGCATTACACTATGTTATCATATAATAATCAACTGCCATGTTTAGATTAGAGCCTACTCCTTTCTAAAAGGCTGGTAACGTACCTGCAATTCGAGACGGGACGGTGATCACTAACGCTTCTATGGTCTCTGTTTTGGCGCAAACACTCCTTTGTTTTCATCATCAGCTCGTAAAAGTTCACAGTAAGATATGAGCTTCTCAAATGTAAGGCTTTGCCTTAATCGTCACACTTGTTGGGTTTCTCAGGACCATTACGTTTCGCACCTTTAACGCTGCTGCCCGTCCCCGGTCTGGTTATTTTCTGTGGCGGTACAACCATACGTTTATCTACGCCGGTTTAGCGTAGATATGTTTATACCGCTGCTTATAGGAGACTATAAGAGCTTTTAGGAATATCCCATATTTGTCATTTACGACACCCACGGGCTGATATGCGATGATGGATTATCCTACGGCTCGAAAATCCGTCTTTACGACAGTATTACGACCAACGTGATACTAATGTTCGTATTTATGTTGACTATAAACATTTTCAGATCCCTTGTATCCTTCACATAATATGTATTTAAAAAAGATCCATACTTAATACTTAAACAATAAATCTAATGGTGGTCATCATTCTAGAAATCAAAAATCCATAGAAACCCGCGTAAAACACAAAACTGACCACAATATCACAACCATTACTTCAAATTTGATAGACCACAAATCATCGCAAAATGAAACCTATTCCTACCGATGATAACTTGCGAGACTATACAAATATAAAAAAAAATCCTCTTTCCAATAGAGAAGATGTCCTGGACTACAGCTATCTGCTTGGTATGGTTGGTATTCACACGTGACCACATTTTGTCGCTGCGATGTGGAGTAGTTGTGGTACGTGTGGGCTGACCCATATAGTTAGTGACAGCGAAAATGCCTAAGTTATACGTGTGGTACCTTTTATAATCTATTCATAAAAATAAAATTGAAGTGTTTGTTGTAATATACGTTTCAGAAGGAGTTTTCTTCCGCGTATGACCTCTCTGTGGAATGGTTTACCACCGGCGATTTTTCCGGACCGATACGACCTGGGGACCTTCAAGAAAAGAGCTTACTCCTTTCTAAAGGGCCGGCAACGCACCTGCAATTCTCCTGGTGTTGCGGTTGATCGTGGGCGGCGGTAGTCACTTAACATCAGGTGAGCCGCATGCTGGTTTGCCCCCTCTTCATTAAAAAAAAATAATTGGCTTCAATTTAGATTAGGCTAATCTTAGAAACAGTTAAACCGATTGAGAAAAAACTTAACGAACTGATAAAAAGCAATCTCATGTTAGGAGTCATTCATTACAGCAGCGAATGGCGGAATCGAACCGATGACCTATTAGTTCACGATCCTCACCCTGCCATTAGACTAATGTCCCTTCAAACATACCTATTCTAATGTCACCCAATAAATGAATATATACTCAATAGTATTTGAGAAATACAACTTTTGTGCAGTAATTATGGCGCGCTTATGTCATCCGAGCAAAGACTCCAGTTAACAATGGCGGAATCAACCATCTGGTGAACTCTTAGTTCGTTTGTTACACTGAGTTGAAAAATAACTCAATATTAATTTAAAAATTGTTAATTACTGAAAAAAGTTCAGTAGCCTAATTTCATACATGAATAACGAAGACTTGCCGATAGACGAAAAACCAAATTAATGATACATCCAATTAAGCGCGCCTTGTATTAATTTACCATATCCAAGATTATGACAAACATTCCGTTTATAACTAAAGCATCAAAATTATTCACATGTAATATGTCAAAAAGCTGGGATACCAAAATTATGTGCTTCGTTAATGAATTTTCCTAACGAAATTATCTGAGAGATTAATTTACCTGAGAAGATAATATTAAACACATTTTTTGTTATATTTTTCATATTATATTGTTATATTTGTGTTTTTAGTTGCATTTATATTACTTTTATAGAGCTTGTATTTTTGCGTCGTATAATTTTTTAAAGAATAAGGGCCATCATATTTCACACAGTCCACCTGACGGTAAGTGGATGCTGTAGCCCATGGAAATCTACATCTATCTTCGATTCAGAATGAAAATGCAGATGCGTTTTCACCTAGGGGTAGTATGACCAGGATTAAGATGGAATGAAGTCTCCGGTTCTCTACACTCACTACAGGAAACACAAAATTAAGCTGCTATTTTAGGCTGGTATTTTGTGAGAGCGTTGTCACCTCCCTGTTGAATAGACCCATTCGTGCTACAACTTTAATATAGCTACAGCACGGCTCTACCACGTTACAATATACGTAATAATGAAAATATTGCAATAATTACGAGCAAAGGCTGAGTGATTGTGATTCCTATTCCGCCCAGGAGTAAGTCTGGGTAAATACTACCTTATTTTCTATTTTACCGCCAAAATTAATGTTTCCAATGATGTGTGCCGGTGTGAAGTGTCAAATGAGCAGGGATGATTACAGGCTGTGAGCCATCTTAGTCCTCAAAAGTGACAACGTATCTGTAGTGTTCTTTTTTAAAATCCATGAACCGCAATAGCCAATTTTTTATAGAATATGGGCGACAGTGCACCTGAAGGTTAGTGGATGCTAAGGCTTATATACGTCTACATTTATTCTTGATTTAGAATCACAATGCAAATGCATTGTTACCCATGAGGATTGTGATGGAATGTCTCATTTTCAGTAAAAAGGGTCTCTGATCCTCTACACTGACCATACGAAATAAGCGGCATAAAGTTACTATTTTAGACTGGTTTTCTATGAGAGCGAGGTCCTTCGTCTGTCAAGCCGACCCATTCGTGCTTCAACCATAATATAGCTGCAGTATATAAAGACTGCCAATAATTTGAAATTTCCTCAGGGGCAAGTGTTACTTACACCACGCGTTTTCCGTAAGTTTAGTCTCCGTTCCCACTATGAAAAATAATATGTTATATGTATATACAGGACCTGGAATAAACATCTTAAGTAATGTTGCTTCATAGAAACAAAAGGAACAAGTTTTTAAAGGACATATTTCCGTAAGGATAGAGTAATTAATGTAATGTTGAAGACTTGAGTTTTAATGCAGAATACTTAAGCATGAGCTGCAAAGTATGAAACGCTTGTTGTAGAGTGTCCGAATATAATTACAACACCCCGGAACGACTTTCTTGTTTATTTCACTACAGCATCTAAATGTCTTCGTTGGTCTTTTTAGCCTGGTTTAAAAAAAGGAGGAAGTTTATTGTTTCTTACTCTTTATCTATATTTATTATATTGTATATATTAAGTAAAAATAATAATATGTCGTACACATATTATTATTTTTTTATTATTATAAGTCAGTGCTTAATCAAGCACACCTGTACATTCATCAATTGTGAACTGATTTTGACGACTATTTTATGTTTAATAAGTTATAATTTAGTGTAGTCCCATATAAATATATAGAAATACTACACCTATATGGGTGGCAAAATATTATGAGCAAAAAAAATTTAAATGTTGCTATTTAGACTACATTCACCATTGAGACATTACCTTAGTCAACTTAAAGGATTAATAAAATATCTTATTAGACCCACCATGCCTTAGCACAAACATCGTAACACGGTATTGTTATACATAAGTGAAGTTACCTATATGCGTCTTATTGCTGGCTCCAGGCCTCCTTTCATTTCTGAGGGTGTTTAAGGGCAAGGAAATGTCCGCCGCATAGCTTCAATGTGTGTTGGCGCTTTTCACATGTTTTTGTAATGTTTTTGAATTTCTCAGAAAAACAGGTTCCTTTCCCTGCTCTTTTGCCGTCAACCACATAGTAAATCAGCATTATAATTACAATTAAATATTTCAGTGGTGCCAGTGTTTTATGTAAGGTAGAGCAACGCTGCAGCTATATTATGGTTGTAGCACGAATGGGTTGGCTCGACCGGGGGAGGACCACGCCCTCACTGAATACCAGCGTAAAATAGCAGCATTATACTGCTATGTTTCGTATGGTGAGTGTAGAGATCCGGAGACCTTTTTTTACTGGAAACGAGGCATTCCATCATAGTCCTCAAGGGTGACCACGCAACTGTGTTTTAGTTCTTAATCTAGGATAAATGTAGATGTCTATTGGACACAGCATCCACTTACCAATGGTGTGTCCAATAGACAACTACAGGTGGATCTCCAGGTGGATTGTGTGCTCGTTTGCACCCTTATTCTATAAAAAAAGACAAAACGGCCTTGCTTAGGTACTCTTGAATATGAAAACGTTGTCAGAAGCTTAATATAATATTATACTAGGTTATTTTAAATTGATCTTTGTTTAATTGGTGTGTGAATTTTGTTAATACACATGTAATCGGTCCTTGTCTACACTATATAATGCTTCCTCTTCTCCTCTTTTTACTTCCCTCTTGTCTAGTAGATAATATCATTTGGTATTAATCCGCCGTTTGTACTTAGTCAAAAAAGTATGAAACTAAATAATTAATAAATACATTTGTTATGATACTGTATTTTTGACCTTTTAAAAAAGTTATTTCCAGACTAGAATTATCTTCTACCTATAATTTATGTATGTTAACTGCCCTCACGATGAGAAGAGAAATAACACATACATAAATTTTTCAAGGGAAAACATCCAGACCGGGAAATATTACTTGCAGGCCATACTAATTTCTTTCTGTGTGGAATTCAAACTCTCGGCCTTACCGCTGCAACTCATTGCTAAGTCACTGCACCATGGAGCCGTCATTATCTTTACAGCCCTTCAGAAGTCCACTGCTGAACAAAAGGCCTGCCTCAAGGAATGCCACAAAGTACGGTCCTGAGTCACCTGCATCCATCGACTTCGCGACCGTTGCATGTATTGTAATATAATAAAAATATTTTAAACAATAATATAGTTTATTGCAAGAAGCATATTCTTTGGATTTATATGAGTCGTCGTCATGCTAGCAGCTTTTGTGAATTTAGAGTATTTAATAAACACTGACTTTATAGAAAATTATCGTTTGTCGGAAGAACTCGTTTATAACTTGTTAGAAGATATCAAACATCTTTTGAAAACTCCGCAGCGTCGACGACGCGGATTGTTAGTAAAATGAAAGGTGTCTTTTTAAAATACCCATTAGTATTTTACGACATAAATCCAACTTCTTTAAGCATATTAACTGTGTATGTACTTTTTAGTTTCATGGCAGCCACTTCCATGAAACTAAAAAGTACTTTGCATAACTTAGATAAGCGGCTGCAGTTATGACGTCACTGAAGTCAAGTGGTCTCCACCATTCTAATCTTTTGTTTTTTTATCGGTCACCATGCTCAAAAAGTGTAACTTGAATTAATATCAAAGAAAAAACAAAGAAAAGAATACTGCATAAATAAAATAAATAAATAATTATTATTGCATAAGATGATAAAAATGCTATGCAATAGCTTTACCGCGGCAGTCCCCGAGTGCCACACGTATTTTTTTTTATAAAATACTAGCAATGCTATTAACATTACCAATATTCCCCGTAACTACCCGAGTTATGTAAAATGTTTGTGCTAGGAGTGATTCACGACAGTAGTCGAATGGCGGATTCGAACTCATGACCTTTAGAGTTCGCGGTCCGTACCCTGCCATTAGGATTTTCCTGGCATTTTCGACCCATGCTGAAATATTTTTATATATAAGAGTCACACAGAAGATCACAGTCCACCTGATGCTAAATGGATGCTGAGATTCTTAGACACCAAGATTAAGAACCAAAATTCGGGGTCAGGTGAAAGAATGTTTGTCTTATAAATTGCATCGTCTTGTTTTCAAAATAGAATTTCTAATATCTATTTGACCCAGGTAAACGTAACTTGTCAATAACTTCGAGATAACTGCTCCCAACAACTACCATAGCATAGCTGTGACATGGACATTACAAATGATCTTTGTTTTGTCTACGTTCATCTTAAGAGCTGTCCGTTGAGAGACACTGTTGAGGTTATTGAGCATAGTGCTCAGGTCCTTTAGCGATTCCGCCATAAGGACTATATCGTCGGCAAATCGAAGTTGAGTGATGTACTCGCCATTGATACTAATACCGTTGCTTCAAAAAACTTACAATCAGGTGAACTGAGCGCTCGTATATCACCCTAATTTTTTAAAAAAAAATACATGCACGTATCCTCACGTTTTACTTCACCGTCGTCCGTGACGGTTTGAATTTAAAATTAGTTTAATTTAAAAAATGCACTTTAATTTCTTAAATAAGGATACTTTACAGAATATGTATATCACTTTGCTGCTTAATACTTACTGACTGAAGTATTTCTTTTACACAGAATTTCACGCGTGAAATTGTTATTTAAATTTTTTAATTATAAGGGGAATACGCTAAAGTTTACTCCACTTGCTTTCTTTTGTGGCTCTGATGGTCGACGGATGGCGGAAAATTTTACAAATATGTCGAATCTAAATCTACGAACTGGTGGTGGTTTATAATTACTGGAGTGAGGTAGCTGCTTTCGTTTCACAATCTCCGCAGCGTGTATGATCAAGTATTTGTAATCGGTATGCTTTGAAACGCATACAAATTGGCATTGGATTTAATCATATTCACAAACTTAATGAATAAAACCATAATTTAAAAGAAACTCCACTGTGTAAATAGTATAGTAATAGTTTCTCTTTTTGGTGTAAGAGTATACTAAAAAGAGAAAAAGTGTATGCATTGTACTATTTCTACAATGTAGACAAATCTTACGACGCGACATATGTAAAAATCCATCAAGCCGTTTAGGCTACAGAGCGTGCCAAACAAACAGGCATGCATACATCGAAAAACATTACCCTCCTTCTGGTATTGTCGGGTAAAACGGTAATAATCGATTTCATTGGTACCAAAGGGAGTCGAACCCGGGTTGTTCGTGTTCTGTAAAATTTACAGTGAGTAGGCATTGCTATAGCGAGAGGTCAATCGACGGATTCAACTCGGCTGGGCAGCGTTCGGGAAATTACGACATATCTTCTCGTCAGGTATACCTCAATCTCTAAAAACTAGATTGTACAACCAGTGCGTGTTGCCAGTGATGACTTACGGATCTGAGACGTGGTCCTTCACTGCTGGCCGTGTGAGGACGCTCAAGGTCGCTCAGCGAGCTATGGAGAGGGCTATGCTCGGAGTTTCTCTGCGTGATAGACTCAGAAATGAGGATATCCGCAGTAAAACCAGAGTGACCGACATAGCCCAACGGATTAGTAAGCTGAAGCGGCAATGGGCCGGCCATATAGCTCCAAGAACCGAAAACCGATTGGAGAAAAAGGTTCTCGACTGGCAGCCTCGTACCGGTAGGCGTAGTGTAGGGCGACCCCCCACTAGATGGAGTGACGACCTGGTAAGACATGCAGGAACTCTATGGATGTAGGTGTCTCAGAACCGTGCTTTGTGGCGTTATTTGTGGGAGGCCTATGTTCAGCAGTGCACTTGTGAAGGGCTGTAATGATGATGATGATGATGATGAGGCATTGCTCTTGAACTACAGCTTGGTATGCTCGGAATGAACTATAATACAGAAACAGAAACGTTTTTATTCAATGTAGATTATAAACAATACTTATAGAAAGTCAATTTTTTCATTTACCACTGGTTCGCAAAAAAAAACCTCTGTCCTGGGAAGAACCAGCAAGAAACCCAGCGGGATAATTTTTTTTTCAAATACAATTAGTTAATAAAATTTTGATTAATTATTAGGAATATTTTTTAATTCTATATACGTCCAATTTTCACCAATGTGGATTTACTGATAGACAATGCTTTAATGCAATAAGTCTAGCATTTATTTTATTTTGATGTGTATGGAATGTAATAAAGAATAAATAAATGAATAACGATAATTTATAACTTCTGAAATAACTAATACATCGATCAATATACTGAGGAACTCATTCCAAAGTGATAAATTTGCAAATGTGTTTCCTTGGCTTTATTTATAAGGTCTAATAAATTTTCACAACCGTAGGCCATAAAAGATTTTGTCAAGGCACAAAATCCCCTACTTTATATGTGTCTCAAGGAAAACATTCCGCAGTGGCATGTCGGAGCTTTTACATTTTACAGAGATGTCGTTTAATAGAACGACTGTAAGCGTTTGATACTACGCTCATTTATGTTAGAAAAGTATGTAAGCCTATACATATATTCAATTGCTAGGTATAAATCCGCTTCAGTATAATTTTTTTTATAGAAGAGGGGACAAAAGAGCATGCGGCTCACCTGAATGTTAGTATCCATCGCCGCCCATGAACAACTGCAACACCAGTGGGATTGCAAGTAAGTTGCTGGACTTTTCAAAATATGTGAGCTCGTTTCTTGAAGCTATTGATAAAATCCTTTATAGCTATATATGTCTATTGATCGCACAGCGGTGACCGGGAGACAACTCGATTATTGTATCACCTTAGTGCGGCTGCTGATGTGGCCCTAAATTAGTATCCTACAGCACAGCTGGTGTTTCTGGGGAACTTTAACGCCTGTCACCAAGACTAGCTGTTCATTTACCAGAAAATCGACCATGCTAGAAAAGAAAAGTGGAATTTTGCTTTGACGCTAGGTCTTTTCCAGCTGGTTAAGGAAATTGCTTGGACTTTCTGCTGACTATTGAACCAGACAGGTATGATGTACAGGTTACCTTCCTTTGGATGTATCTGACCACTATCTGGTGAAGTCTGTGTCATATGTTCCACCTGATTATGAATCCCAAGGCTTTGTGACGACGAAAATTGCGGTACATTCTTTCTTGTCTCCACAGTAATATAGGCTATATTATGTAGTAATAAGAGAGGCCACGAAGATAATATTGCGCAAAAAAAAACATTTATATGAAACATCAGCCGGTTAAAATTTATTTTGGAAAGACGATTATTTACAATGTGACACGTTTTTATCCGCGGAATAGCAAAAAACTGTTAGGTTTTAATACAATAATAGTCAACGCCTGCAGGTAACGCAGACGTCACAAATGCATCTATCATTGCGGTGTGGAAGTTGGGAGTATGTTTTTCATTCATTAATTACAGCCTACCAAAAGTTCACCGCCGAATCTAAGCCTATATTTCTTCATAGAAAACTAATTGCCGAAACTGCCAAGCTCAGGGTGAGCAGCCACAATTTTTTTTTGTTATTATTTAATGTTATTATCAGTTGCCGCTCCTCCTGTTTCATTTTTCTCTCTCGCCTTTTAAGACACACACGGGAAATCGAGGTAGTGAAATCTCTTAAGCCATAAATTAAAATGCATATATTACACAAAGTTAAATTCACCCAGTTAGTTCAGTTATCGTATCTATATGTCAGTATAACAAAATCGTTTCTGCAACGTTTCATAATTTAAACTAGTCTATAAAGAAAAAACGCAGCCTAATAAGGTTCAAGACTTAGGTTGTAAGGAGATTTCACTGTAATTTGATTCACTTAACGCAGCGTGAAGTGGCTGAGGCTTAATATAAACTTACCGCAAAATTGCTGGCGTGCGAAATAGGTTCACGCGAGCTAACTTTGTTACACGAAAAATTCTGCCAATTTCAAAACAACCTTGCAGCGTTTGAAATGCTTGTAACTTTTAATAATAAAATTGTTTGTTCCTTCTTTGAAATGAATGGGCTATCGTCGGCTACGAATGGGTAGCCAAGACCGGGTTATGACCACGCTCAGAATACGAGCGTAAAATAGCAACGTGTGTGCGTGCCGTTATGTTTATGTTTTTTCTTCAAATTTGTTGTTATCAGTTTTTTCTTAAAAATTATATTCCTATTTATGCTTACTGCTATTTAGTAATAATATCCCTTGATTTTGCAGTTGTTCTTGGACAGCGGTCCACACTTAATACACACATTACACACATAAAATAATATAAAACAATAACTGCTATGAATATATATTTATACATGGTAGAGCCATGCTGCAGTTATATTAATAGTATAGTTGTAGCACGAATGGGTCGACTCGACCGAGGAAGGACCTGGCTCTCACAGAATACCAGCGTGAAATAATAGCTTAGTGCTGCTGTGTTTCTTATGGTGAGTGTAGAGAACCGGAGATCCTTTTTACTGGAAACAAGGCATTCCATCTTAGTCCTCACGGGTGACATTTGTAATCGAGGATAGACGTAGATGTCTATGGGCCGCAGCAATCACTTACCATCAGGTGGACTTTATGTTCGTTTGTCACCTTATCCTATAAAAAATGACTTACATATTATTTAACCGACATGTAATTTGAATAGATAAATTGTTAATCTCTTATATTATATACGGTAACACATTCAGTGCCACCGACTTGCCCGGAGAGTTCACGTAAATCTTATTCCAGTGCCGATGACTCGTCTGGCGAGTTCAGTGTTTTTCACTAATATTTCCAAAATGCAACCGTATTTTCTGCTTAAAATTATAGTTTAGACTAAATATATGCTAAACTAAAGATTTACGTCGTGGGCCGGGTGTGGAGACCCCGTTTAAATTTGAAAGGAAACAAACTATTCTGCAATGCTTTGAACTCGCTAGGCGAGTTCCCTGACATAGATCCTCAACCTTTGACATGTTAGACAACGACGTAAACATAGTAGCATGGACTACCTACATACTTGTGATATGGAACTAATATACAACAAACTAGTTTCATTAGAATAATTAGGATCGTGCCAAATGGAAGTCCGTAGTCTCTGTCTACCTCTCTGGGTGACAGGCGTGAGTGTTTATGTGTTACTTATTGAAAGTCACTCTTGTTTGATTACGTATTGATATACCACCAGTTATTTGGAGTAGGGCAACGGAACCGAAGGGGCTAGCAGCTGGCCGACTTTATGGAGAAAGAGGGACTCTTTATGATGAACTCTTTCTTCCAGAAGCGGCCCCACAGGAAGTGGACCTGGTCGAGCCCCGACGGTTCGACAAAAAATGAGATTGACTTCATTATGACGACCAGACGCCAACTGTTCAGTGATGTCTCAGTGATCGCAAGGGTGAAAACTGGCAGCGATCACCGAATGGTTAGAGGCACACTGAACCTAAACGTTAAGTTGGAGAGGTCTCGTCTAATGAAGTCAACGCTCCGTCCCCCTCGTGCTCTAATCCAGAATCCCGAAACCTTTCAGCTCGAGTTACGTAACCGCTTCCAGTGCCTAGAAGATTGCAATGCAGTGGACGATATGAACGACAAGCTCGTGGAAACTGTCCATGCGGTCGGAGCTAAGTTCTGCAAGACCCGCCGCAGAAGAACACAAAAACTCTCCGATCACACTCTTAATCTCATGGCTGTTAGACGGGAGATGAGGCTGCAATCGTCAACAGATTTGACAGCATACAGGCAACTGAACAGACAGATCTCCAAATGCATGCGGCGAGACTTACGCAACTTTAATACTTCTCGTATTAAAGAAGCGATCGAGCGGAACCAGGGCTCCAAAGTCTTTGCCAGAGATCTGTCTGCAAGAAAGAGCCAACTGTCAAAGCTGAAGACTGAGTGTGGCAACATCGTTTTCGTTCGGGAGGCTGGAAGTCGTCGAGTCTGCGTGCGAGACGATTCGTAATGACTCTCGAAAATAGCATGTAGACGCGGCTCAGAAGGGAAATCGGTCTGTAGTTCTTCAAGAGAGCGTTGTCGCCTTTCTTAAAGAACAAAACCACCACGCTTCTGCTCCACGCCTCCGGAGTAGTGCCACCATGGAGGACGGACGTCAGTCTGAGCGAGATTATCATGTCCATGTCACACCTGTGCCGGTAGTTGTTGGGAGCACTATGCTCGAAGTTGTTGACGAGTACGTTTACCTGGGACAAATAGTCCGACTAGGTAAGTCCAACTTCGACCGAGAGGTCAATCGACGGATTCAACTCGGCTGGGCAGCGTTCGGGAAATTACGACTTATCTTTTCGTCAGGTATACGTCAATCTCTAAAAACTAGATTGTACAACCAGGGCGTGTTGCCAGTGATGACTTACGGATCTGAGACGTGGTCCTTCACTGCTGGCCGTATGAGGACGCTTAAGGTCGCTCAGCGAGCTATGGAGAGGGCTATGCTGCGTGATAGACTCAGAAATGAGGATATCCGCAGTAAAACCAGAGTGACCGACATAGCCCAACGGATTAGTAAGCTGAAGTGGCAATGGGCCGGCCATATAGCTCGAAGAACCGATAACCGATGGGGAAGAAAGGTTCTCGAGTGGCAGCCTCGTACCGGTAGGCGTAGTGTAGGGCGACCCCCCACTAGATGGAGTGACGACCTGGTAAGACATGCAGGAAGTCGATGGATGCAGGTGGCTCAGGACCGTGCTTTGTGGCATTACTTGGGGGAGGCCTATGTTCAGCAGTGGACTTGTGAAAGGCTGTAATGATGATGATGATGATGATACCACCAGTTTGGAATAAAGCCTCTGTCCTAGGAAGAACTATCAAGACATTATTTTTTTTAAAACAAGCTTTAGAAATACAAAGTTATCGTAATATTTGAGACAACATAGTGCGTAAAGAATTCTTGGATTATACGAATTAAATAAACGAGTTAAAGTTAAAATTAAAGCCGGACGATATTATTGATATGAAGCCTTTGACGACATGTACTACGCCGTCGATGCCGCCAGGGCTGCTCTAAGCGAGGGTTGCACTCGAGCCGACGCGCAATGCGACCCGGACCCGAGTTTGACTTCCGGATTATCATATCATAGTATGAAACCATACGCGCAAGCACGCTTACCAAAACTCGAATTACCGAAATTTGATGGAAAAATTGAACATTGGCAAACTTTCTTCGATACATTTTCCACACTTGTACATGAAAACAATAATATAAGGTCAATCGAAAAGTTTCATTATTTGTTGACCTGTCTCTCGGGCTCGGCGCTGTCAATCGCGACTGGAGTGCCAGTTACGTCTGACAACTACCAAATGTTTTTGCCGCTCTTATCGAGCGGTTCCAAAATAAACGAATTTTGGCCGCAACGTACTTGAATAAAATTTGTAGCTTTATTCCTTTGAAGTCTGGTAAATATGCCGATTTACGTAACTTAACTAATATGTTGAATGAAACCGTTAATGCTCCGAAAGCTATGAAAATTAAGAACCTAGATGTATTTTATTTTATTTAGCTGCACGTGTTTTAGATTCCGATTCGCGTAAACGTTTCGAGATGCAAAACGGGGAGCAAATTCCTACCTTTTCTGATTTATTAATTTTTTTACAAAGTTATGTTAAAGTGCTAGAAGTTAGTCAACCGGGTAATTGTTCCGACTCTGTTATTCGGTCAGGACAGTTGCATAAAAATTCTGTGCGTGCAACCGGGACACGAAACAGTCACAATAATAAACAATATCATAAAACTACATCATTGCCTTCGAACACTGCTATAGGTCCAAATGCTGTAAATAAAACAGCTGACTGCCTGTGTTGCGGGGCGGCACATGTGCTTTTCAAATGTCCGAAGTTTCAAGAACTTGATATTTCTGAAAGATATGGCTTAGTGTCTAATAAAAATGTTTGCATGAATTGTTTACGTTTAAATCATAATGCCAATAAATGTTTTTCGAAAAATACATGCTCAACTTGTGGTGAGCGTCACCATTCGTCGCTCCACGATAACACCGCCATTGTTGCTGTTCCGTGTTGCTCCACTGACAGGACTATCGATAAAACAGCAGCTACGGCTGACGACTTGACCGCGACTGCGAGCTCCGTGGCTACCAGCGCTCACGTTGGTCACAGTCGTGCTCTCGTTCTACTCGGCACATGTGTAGTGCGCGTGCGCGGTTGCGGTGCTCCCGCTCAGTATACTACTGCCCGCACACTTATTGACATTGGAGCTCAGGATAGTTTTATGACGTTATCACTCGCTCAACGTTTAGGGTTGCCCATTCATCGCTGCAATTTAGCTGTAGCAGGCTTAGGAAAAAGTGTAGTGTATCAAATTATGGGTGGAACTTCATGCGTGGTAATGCCAACGGATTCTGATAGTCCAAACTTCACTATTAATGCTATAATAATGAATACCATAACAAGTAAAATGCCTGTCGTAGAAGTACCTTCTGGGGTTCGTGCAAATTTTAAACATCTAGTTCTAGCAGACAAACAGTTCGACAAACCCACTAATATAGACTTGCTGCTGGGCGCAGAACTATTCCATAAAATTTATGATGGCCAACGCCTAGAAATAGGTCCTTGTTTCCCAGTCGCTCTACACAGTGTCTTTGGGTGGGTGCTCACTGGCAAAATTAATTACAGCTCTCATTCTCCACCTATGTTGTCTTCCCTCGTTTCTTCCACGCGGCTTTTGAATGACGTGGTCAAGCGTTTTTGGGAGGTCGAAGAACCACCGAAAACATTTATAGCGAACCCCGAAGAGGTAAAATGTGAGGAACTATACTCCACTCTTGTGTCACGTAAACCTGACGGTCGTTACGTCGTCCCTTTGTTTGTGATGATCTGGGTGAATCTTTCGATATGGCAAAATCACGCTTATTCATACTCGAAAAGCGACTTGAGCGCAATGTAAAATTAAAAAAGGACTATTCTGATTTTATGACGGAATATTCATATCTGAAGCATATGCAACCCGCAGACGTTGGATCAAGCAAATTTGTAATTCCGCATCAGTGTGTACTCCGCCCTCAGAGTACTACGACAAAACTACGTGTCGTTTTTGATGCAAGCGCCAAAACGTCGAACGGAAAATCATTAAATCATATCGTATACACTGGTCCTAAGCTACAAAACGACATTGTTGATACACTGACAAAATTTCGTCTTCACGCAATCGTGTTCACCTCCGATATTTCGAAAATGTACCGGAATATAGATTATAATTTATGTATGTTAACTGCCCTCACGATGAGAAGAGAAATCAACATACATAAATTTTTCAAGGGAAAACATCCTGACCGGGAACAATTACTTGCAGGCCATACTAATTTCTTTCTGTGTGGAATTCAAACTCTCGGCCTTACCGCTGCAACTCATTGCTAAGTCACTGCACCATGGAGCCGTCATTATCTTTACAGCCCTTCAGAAGTCCACTGCTGAACAAAGGGCCTGCCTCAAGGAATGCCACAAAGCACGGTCCTGAGTCACCTGCATCCATCGACTTCGCGATACTCGAGAAATCTTTCCCATTCGTCGTCGATTCTTCGAGCAATTTGGTAGGCTCATTGCCTCTTCAGCTAACTAATCCGTTGGGCTATATCAGTTACTGCGGTTCTATAGCGGATATTCTCATTTATAAGTCTATCACGAGAACAAACTCCGAGTACAGCCCTTCCCATAATTTGCTGAGCGATCTTGAGCTTCTTCATACGGTCAGCAGTGTGTTCATGTGAAGAACAAAATAGTAATATATTTTAAGCTATTGCATAGCTTTTATCGCGGGGTTTGAGCGCCGGACCGAATCAAGAAATTCCGTAACGAAAATAAACCTAAGACCCCAAAACTTAACATCGTCTAACGTCATTTCAGTTCAGTCGGCACGGTGTTTGTGTGCGTGCGAATAGACGTATGCGTGGTAGACTACATAGTTGCATGTATTGTAATATAATAAAAATATTTTAAACAATAATATAGTATATTGCAAGAAACATATTCTTTGGATTTATATGAGTCGTCGTCATGCTAGCAGCTTTTGTGAATTTAGAGTATTTAATAAACAAAGAATTTATAGAAAAATAATTATATATATAGAAAAATATTAATTTAAGTATTTTATTATATTAATTCATTAAAACAAATAATGTTCATGTGTGATAATTGTAATAATTTAAATTAAATAGAAAGAATTATAAACTTGGGTCAGTACGCCTGACTCAATCACATTTATTAGTTCAACTAGCCACTTAAACTAATTAGTAAAAGCAAACATAATGTCGAACAAATTAGACAACAAGTGCGAAAGAATTTAAAAGAGGCAAGTCGCATTCGAAACACAACATTTGATAAGCGTAATAGATTAATGAAATATCACATTGGCAATTTAGTAAAAGTTCTAGATCTATTAGATCAGGTGCATATAACAAAGTTATGAGTAAGTTTAATTTGGCTTATGAAGGGCCTTCTACAATAGCAGGCGTACCATTTGACAATGTATATATTTTAGCTAACCCAGAAACAAATGAAATTAGAAGAAATTTTAATGCTATTCATTTATTAAAATATTTTAAATTATAGTTTTGTTTTATATACATACTAGAATAAATACTGTAATATAATTTGGTCTCGTGGGTGGCCTTTTGAAAAATAAATTTAAAATTATTAAAGTTATGAGCAAGACACAAAACAATTAAAAAGAGAAAAATGATATAATAATTATATTAATGTCTATCTGTAAATATTGATTGTAAGATAATTTTGTAAAACATTTTTTATTGAACGAATTTGGAGAGTTGGATCCGGGTGAATGGCTCAATCACATTTATCCTGTGGGTGTGTAGCCATCTGATTTCAACTCATATTCAAAATACTGTGTATATAAAAACAACATTGCTGAATTAATATTTTGAAGACTTAAAATGTAAGTCAAAAACAAAAGAGAACCACTATATTAACAACATAATATACAAAAAGTTTATCAAAATTACGATTTATGGTTTATCGCATTTGGATCGATGTGGTTGAAGGGGTGTTGGCGTATATAAATATTAAATATATTATATTTAATTAATTTACCCCTTATCAATAAAATTATATATATGTGACCAAGATAAATAAGATATGTTTTGATCTTTCAAAAGGTATAATAATAGGCCGTTTGTAATATTTTGACGTGATCGTCTTAGTTAGGACCCTTATTTAGAATTTTGGAAGAATGAATATTCACTAGAGCAATTGAAAGCTGTTGGTAGTGCCTTATAAGCTAAGTGAAACCCGTTTACGAAGACTGGGCTCAAGAAAGATTAAGAACATAAAACGTCCCAATTCCACTTGTATTAGGTTAACATCATTGATTTATTATTAATTATCCCTTCCCGCTTGGAAAAGGCTCACAATATATTTATACAAAATACCCGATACAAGGGCTTCGCTCTCAAAAAATGTAGGGGAGGCACACGGCTCCACACACGCCGTGCGCGGTGAGCGCCAACCACTTTGATGCACTCCCCCCGTAGGGAACGCTAATTCTGGAACTGGACCGTAGTCCACAGCAAAATAACTGGCGAACCAGTAAAAGAGGCTTGGCCCCTTGTTAGTGCGTAAGCACAAACATCGACCGAAGTCGCGCATGTCAATGCGTGTAAACGCCATACAGAATACGAACGAATCCAGCCACAGTGAATGTACGTCATATGGTTTAGGTAAATAGGCACACTGACCGTAAACCCTCCGTGAGCGCCACCACCTGCCATACCGTCGCTCCTGCAGACTTGATGTAAGTGTATGGCATCACCACCGATTGCATGATCAGCACGGCTACTAGCCGCAGAGCGTGTCATGAGTCTACCGCTCACCTCAAGGGAATGGGGTCCCACGTTGTGCGGCTTTTGGCCGCAGCCTTGAGAGTCTCCTCAGATCCTCCCGCCAACTACCACCCGCATGAGGTCGACACATATGCTCCACCAACCAATACAGCGGCAGATATAGCCAAAAGGCAGTTATAAGATAAGAGTAATAATTCGCCATCAGAAACGGTTGGTGTCACTGACGTTGAGTAAATGCATTTTCGATCATGTTTGCCTCACCCACCAACAAGTTGCCTTCAATCATTCAAAGGTGGGAAAGTTACAAAGATATATTATTATGTTGTTATATAAAACATCATGGAGGGCAGACAGTCTGCAGCCCCGTAATGAAGGGACCTGATTTGGGCAAAGCTACTCAGGTGTGAGTCAAACCAAGACGCTGAGAGCGCCACTGAGAATAGCGTCCCACTAAACAACCATCGCAGATACGCAATGCTGCAGAACGCAACAAGCATTAATACGACTATCTTCGGACTTACACCATCCCAAGGTCCCCCATACATCCCAGCAGACATCACCACCCGCATACCTCCATCGACCAGAACCACAAGAATGCGTCAAATCAGGCGCAGCATACTCGCAGATCCATCACGAGACGCAATACCGCAAGAAGCAGTAAGCATCAATGCAACTATCATACGGATGGCGCCCCCTCACAACACACCCACATGATCCCTATCGAATTTGGTAACAAAGTTTGTATTGTTGTTAACAAAAAATATCACCAACGTATCATAGTAGCACGCTACTAAGACGCCAGTGAACAAAACTCCACGTATCATAGCGCTAATGCACTAAGACATGAAGTTGAGTATGCCTGTTACACTTAAAAGTGCTACCAAACACACTCATTCCAATCCGAAAGATAGACGACGCATCGCTATGCGCTACGACGCCGCCCACAACCGGTATGAGTGTGGGAGGCGGGGGGGAGCATTACACTATGTTATCATATAATAATCAACTGCCATGTTTAGATTAGAGCCTACTCCTTTCTAAAAGGCTGGTAACGTACCTGCAATTCGAGACGGGACGGTGATCACTAACGCTTCTATGGTCTCTGTTTTGGCGCAAACACTCCTTTGTTTTCATCATCAGCTCGTAAAAGTTCACAGTAAGATATGAGCTTCTCAAATGTAAGGCTTTGCCTTAATCGTCACACTTGTTGGGTTTCTCAGGACCATTACGTTTCGCACCTTTAACGCTGCTGCCCGTCCCCGGTCTGGTTATTTTCTGTGGCGGTACAACCATACGTTTATCTACGCCGGTTTAGCGTAGATATGTTTATACCGCTGCTTATAGGAGACTATAAGAGCTTTTAGGAATATCCCATATTTGTCATTTACGACACCCACGGGCTGATATGCGATGATGGATTATCCTACGGCTCGAAAATCCGTCTTTACGACAGTATTACGACCAACGTGATACTAATGTTCGTATTTATGTTGACTATAAACATTTTCAGATCCCTTGTATCCTTCACATAATATGTATTTAAAAAAGATCCATACTTAATACTTA
This sequence comes from Parnassius smintheus behrii, assembly GCA_036936625.1. Taxonomy (NCBI): domain Eukaryota; kingdom Metazoa; phylum Arthropoda; class Insecta; order Lepidoptera; family Papilionidae; genus Parnassius; species Parnassius smintheus. Next base: position 6,527,578 of record JAUPFT010000009.1, read on the forward strand.
AACAATAAATCTAATGGGGGTCATCATTCTAGAAATCAAAAATCCATAGAAACCCGCGTAAAACACAAAACTGACCACAATATCACAACCATTACTTCAAATTTGATAGACCACAAATCATCGCAAAATGAAACCTATTCCTACCGATGATAACTTGCGAGACTATACAAATATAAAAAAAAATCCTCTTTCCAATAGAGAAGATGTCCTGGACTACAGCTATCTGCTTGGTATGGTTGGTATTCACACGTGACCACATTTTGTCGCTGCGATGTGGAGTAGTTGTGGTACGTGTGGGCTGACCCATATAGTTAGTGACAGCGAAAATGCCTAAGTTATACGTGTGGTACCTTTTATAATCTATTCATAAAAATAAAATTGAAGTGTTTGTTGTAATATACGTTTCAGAAGGAGTTTTCTTCCGCGTATGACCTCTCTGTGGAATGGTTTACCACCGGCGATTTTTCCGGACCGATACGACCTGGGGACCTTCAAGAAAAGAGCTTACTCCTTTCTAAAGGGCCGGCAACGCACCTGCAATTCTCCTGGTGTTGCGGTTGATCGTGGGCGGCGGTAGTCACTTAACATCAGGTGAGCCGCATGCTGGTTTGCCCCCTCTTCATTAAAAAAAAATAATTGGCTTCAATTTAGATTAGGCTAATCTTAGAAACAGTTAAACCGATTGAGAAAAAACTTAACGAACTGATAAAAAGCAATCTCATGTTAGGAGTCATTCATTACAGCAGCGAATGGCGGAATCGAACCGATGACCTATTAGTTCACGATCCTCACCCTGCCATTAGACTAATGTCCCTTCAAACATACCTATTCTAATGTCACCCAATAAATGAATAAATACTCAATAGTATTTGAGAAATACAACTTTTGTGCAGTAATTATGGCGCGCTTATGTCATCCGAGCAAAGACTCCAGTTAACAATGGCGGAATCAACCATCTGGTGAACTCTTAGTTCGTTTGTTACACTGAGTTGAAAAATAACTCAATATTAATTTAAAAATTGTTAATTACTGAAAAAAGTTCAGTAGCCTAATTTCATACATGAATAACGAAGACTTGCCGATAGACGAAAAACCAAATTAATGATACATCCAATTAAGCGCGCCTTGTATTAATTTACCATATCCAAGATTATGACAAACATTCCGTTTATAACTAAAGCATCAAAATTATTCACATGTAATATGTCAAAAAGCTGGGATACCAAAATTATGTGCTTCGTTAATGAATTTTCCTAACGAAATTATCTGAGAGATTAATTTACCTGAGAAGATAATATTAAACACATTTTTTGTTATATTTTTCATATTATATTGTTATATTTGTGTTTTTTAGTTGCATTTATATTACTTTTATAGAGCTTGTATTTTTGCGTCGTATAATTTTTTAAAGAATAAGGGCCATCACATTTCACACAGTCCACCTGACGGTAAGTGGATGCTGTAGCCCATGGAAATCTACATCTATCTTCGATTCAGAATGAAAATGCAGATGCGTTTTCACCTAGGGGTAGTATGACCAGGATTAAGATGGAATGAAGTCTCCGGTTCTCTACACTCACTACAGGAAACACAAAATTAAGCTGCTATTTTACGCTGGTATTTTGTGAGAGCGTTGTCACCTCCCTGTTGAATAGACCCATTCGTGCTACAACTTTAATATAGCTACAGCACGGCTCTACCACGTTACAATATACGTAATAATGAAAATATTGCAATAATTACGAGCAAAGGCTGAGTGATTGTGATTCCTATTCCGCCCAGGAGTAAGTCTGGGTAAATACTACCTTATTTTCTATTTTACCGCCAAAATTAATGTTTCCAATGATGTGTGCCGGTGTGAAGTGTCAAATGAGCAGGGATGATTACAGGCTGTGAGCCATCTTAGTCCTCAAAAGTGACAACGTATCTGTAGTGTTCTTTTTTAAAATCCATGAACCGCAATAGCCAATTTTCTATAGAATATGGGCGACAGTGCACCTGAAGGTTAGTGGATGCTAAGGCTTATATACGTCTACATTTATTCTTGATTTAGAATCACAATGCAAACGCATTGTTACCCATGAGGATTGTGATGGAATGTCTCATTTTCAGTAAAAAGGGTCTCTGATCCTCTACACTGACCATACGAAATAAGCGGCATAAAGTTACTATTTTAGACTGGTTTTCTATGAGAGCGAGGTCCTTCGTCTGTCAAGCCGACCCATTCGTGCTTCAACCATAATATAGCTGCAGTATATAAAGACTGCCAATAATTTGAAATTTCCTCAGGGGCAAGTGTTACTTACACCACGCGTTTTCCGTAAGTTTAGTCTCCGTTCCCACTATGAAAAATAATATGTTATATGTATATACAGGACCTGGAATAAACATCTTAAGTAATGTTGCTTCATAGAAACAAAAGGAACAAGTTTTTAAAGGACATATTTCCGTAAGGATAGAGTAATTAATGTAATGTTGAAGACTTGAGTTTTAATGCAGAATACTTAAGCATGAGCTGCAAAGTATGAAACGCTTGTTGTAGAGTGTCCGAATATAATTACAACACCCCGGAACGACTTTCTTGTTTATTTCACTACAGCATCTAAATGTCTTCGTTGGTCTTTTTAGCCTGGTTTAAAAAAAGGAGGAAGTTTATTGTTTCTTACTCTTTATCTATATTTATTATATTGTATATATTAAGTAAAAATAATAATATGTCGTACACATATTATTATTTTTTTATTATTATAAGTCAGTGCTTAATCAAGCACACCTGTACATTCATCAATTGTGAACTGATTTTGACGACTATTTTATGTTTAATAAGTTATAATTTAGTGTAGTCCCATATAAATATATAGAAATACTACACCTATATGGGTGGCAAAATATTATGAGCAAAAAAAATTTAAATGTTGCTATTTAGACTACATTCACCATTGAGACATTACCTTAGTCAACTTAAAGGATTAATAAAATATCTTATTAGACCCACCATGCCTTAGCACAAACATCGTAACACGGTATTGTTATACATAAGTGAAGTTACCTATATGCGTCTTATTGCTGGCTCCAGGCCTCCTTTCATTTCTGAGGGTGTTTAAGGGCAAGGAAATGTCCGCCGCATAGCTTCAATGTGTGTTGGCGCTTTTCACATGTTTTTGTAATGTTTTTGAATTTCTCAGAAAAACAGGTTCCTTTCCCTGCTCTTTTGCCGTCAACCACATAGTAAATCAGCATTATAATTACAATTAAATATTTCAGTGGTGCCAGTGTTTTATGTAAGGTAGAGCAACGCTGCAGCTATATTATGGTTGTAGCACGAATGGGTTGGCTCGACCGGGGGAGGACCACGCCCTCACTGAATACCAGCGTAAAATAGCAGCATTATACTGCTATGTTTCGTATGGTGAGTGTAGAGATCCGGAGACCTTTTTTTACTGGAAACGAGGCATTCCATCATAGTCCTCAAGGGTGACCACGCAACTGTGTTTTAGTTCTTAATCTAGGATAAATGTAGATGTCTATTGGACACAGCATCCACTTACCAATGGTGTGTCCAATAGACAACTACAGGTGGATCTCCAGGTGGATTGTGTGCTCGTTTGCACCCTTATTCTATAAAAAAAGACAAAACGGCCTTGCTTAGGTACTCTTGAATATGAAAACGTTGTCAGAAGCTTAATATAATATTATACTAGGTTATTTTAAATTGATCTTTGTTTAATTGGTGTGTGAATTTTGTTAATACACATGTAATCGGTCCTTGTCTACACTATATAATGCTTCCTCTTCTCCTCTTTTTACTCCCCTCTTGTCTAGTAGAAAATATCATTTGGTATTAATTCGCCGTTTGTACTTAGTCAAAAAAGTATGAAACTAAATAATTAATAAATACATTTGTTATGATACTGTATTTTTGACCTTTTAAAAAAGTTATTTCCAGACTAGAATTATCTTCTACCTATAATTTATGTATGTTAACTGCCCTCACGATGAGAAGAGAAATAACACATACATAAATTTTTCAAGGGAAAACATCCAGACCGGGAAATATTACTTGCAGGCCATACTAATTTCTTTCTGTGTGGAATTCAAACTCTCGGCCTTACCGCTGCAACTCATTGCTAAGTCACTGCACCATGGAGCCGTCATTATCTTTACAGCCCTTCAGAAGTCCACTGCTGAACAAAAGGCCTGCCTCAAGGAATGCCACAAAGCACGGTCCTGAGTCACCTGCATCCATCGACTTCGCGACCGTTGCATGTATTGTAATATAATAAAAATATTTTAAACAATAATATAGTTTATTGCAAGAAGCATATTCTTTGGATTTATATGAGTCGTCGTCATGCTAGCAGCTTTTGTGAATTTAGAGTATTTAATAAACACTGACTTTATAGAAAATTATCGTTTGTCGGAAGAACTCGCTTATAACTTGTTAGAAGATATCAAACATCTTTTGAAAACTCCGCAGCGTCGACGACGCGGATTGTTAGTAAAATGAAAGGTGTCTTTTTAAAATACCCATTAGTATTTTACGACATAAATCCAACTTCTTTAAGCATATTAACTGTGTATGTACTTTTTAGTTTCATGGCAGCCACTTCCATGAAACTAAAAAGTACTTTGCATAACTTAGATAAGCGGCTGCAGTTATGACGTCACTGAAGTCAAGTGGTCTCCACCATTCTAATCTTTTGTTTTTTTATCGGTCACCATGCTCAAAAAGTGTAACTTGAATTAATATCAAAGAAAAAACAAAGAAAAGAATACTGCATAAATAAAACAAATAAATAATTATTATTGCATAAGATGATAAAAATGCTATGCAATAGCTTTACCGCGGCAATCCTCGAGTGCCACACGTATTTTTTTTATAAAATACTAGCAATGCTATTAACATTACCAATATTCCCCGTAACTACCCGAGTTATGTAAAATGCTTGTGCTAGGAGGAGGATTCACGACAGTAGTCGAATGGCGGATTCGAACTCATGACCTTTAGAGTTCGCGGTCCGTACCCTGCCATTAGGATTTTCCTGGCATTTTCGACCCATGCTGAAATATTTTTATATATAAGAGTCACACAGAAGATCACAGTCCACCTGATGCTAAATGGATGCTGAGATTCTTAGACACCAAGATTAAGAACCAAAATTCGGGGTCAGGTGAAAGAATGTTTGTCTTATAAATTGCATCGTCTTGTTTTCAAAATAGAATTTCTAATATCTATTTGACCCAGGTAAACGTAACTTGTCAACAACTTCGAGATAACTGCTCCCAACAACTACCATAGCATAGGTGTGACATGGACATTACACATGATCTTTGTTTTGTCTACGTTCATCTTAAGAGCTGTCCGTTGAGAGACACTGTTGAGGTTATTGAGCATAGTGCTCAGGTCCTTTAGCGATTCCGCCATAAGGACTATATCGTCGGCAAATCGAAGGTGAGTGATGTACTCGCCATTGATACTAATACCGTTGCTTCAAAAAACTTACAATCAGGTGAACTGAGCGCTCGTATATCACCCTAATTCTTTAAAAAAATACATGCACGTATCCTCACGTTTTACTTCACCGTCGTTCGTTACGGTTTGAATTTAAAATTAGTTTAATTTAAAAAATGCACTTTAATTTCTTAAATAAGGATACTTTACTGAATATGTATATCACTTTGCTGCTTAATACTTACTGACTGAAGTATTTCTTTTACACAGAATTTCAAACGTGAAATTGTTATTTAAATTTTTTAATTATAAGGGGAATACGCTAAAGTTTACTCCACTTGCTTTCTTTTGTGGCTCTGATGGTCGACGGATGGCGGAAAATTTTACAAATATGTCGAATCTAAATCTACGAACTGGTGGTGGTTTATAATTACTGGAGTGAGGTAGCTGCTTTCGTTTCACAATCTCCGCAGCGTGTATGATCAAGTATTTGTAATCGGTATGCTTTGAAACGCATACAAATTGGCATTGGATTTAATCATATTCACAAACTTAATGAATAAAACCATAATTTAAAAGAAACTCCACTGCGTAAATGAGTATACTAAAAAGATAAAAAGTGTATGCATTGTACTATTTCTACAATGTAGACAAATCTTATGACGCGACATATGTAAAAATCCATCAAGCCGTTTAGGCTACAGAGCGTGCCAAACAAACAGGCATGCATACATCGAAAAACATTACCCTCCTTCTGGTATTGTCGGGTAAAAAGGTAATAATCGATTTCATTGGTACCAAAGGGAGTCGAACCCGGGTTGTTCGTGTTCTGTAAAATTTACAGTGAGTAGGCATTGCTATAGCGAGAGGTCAATCGACGGATTCAACTCGGCTGGGCAGCGTTCGGGAAATTACGACATATCTTCTCGTCAGGTAGCTCAATCTCTAAAAACTAGATTGTACAACCAGTGCGTGTTGCCAGTGATGACTTACGGATCTGAGACGTGGTCCTTCACTGCTGGCCATGTGAGGACGCTCAAGGTCGCTCAGCGAGCTATGGAGAGGGCTATGCTCGGAGTTTCTCTGCGTGATAGACTCAGAAATGAGGATATCCGCAGTAAAACCAGAGTGACCGACATAGCCCAACGGATTAGTAAGCTGAAGTGGCAATGGGCCGGCCATATAGCTCGAAGAACCGATAACCGATGGGGAAGAAAGGTTCTCGAGTGGCAGCCTCGTACCGGTAGGCGTAGTGTAGGGCGACCCCCCACTAGATGGAGTGACGACCTGGTAAGATATGCAGGAACTCTATGGATGTAGGTGTCTCAGAACCGTGCTTTGTGGCGTTATTTGTGGGAGGCCTATGTTCAGCAGTGCACTTGTGAAGGGCTGTAATGATGATGATGATGATGATGAGGCATTGCTCTTGAACTACAGCTTGGTATGCTCGGAATGAACTATAATACAGAAACAGAAACTTTTTTATTCAATGTAGATTATACCTAGGTGGATTGAAAAGTACTCGGCCTAACATGGATCCATTCAATTCTAAATATCAAATCTACCCACATTATTTAGTTCAGTTCAGACTAGTTCATTGTGTGAAGTTCGAAACGTGTGCGATAATTAGTTGTGATTTTATAAATTTATTAACAAAGTAATCGGACATAATTTCCGCGAATGGAGCAAATCGAGCAGCGTGCCGTCATTAAGTACCTCCATAAGAATGGGCTATCATCAAAAGCCATCCGTGATGACATGGTCAGTACATTAGGCGATTGTGCTCTGTCATATTCATCCGTCAAAAAATGGATAGCAGAATTTAAGCGTGGTAGAGAGAGTGTGAAAGATGAACCCCGCTCTGGAAGGCCTTCGACGTCAACTACTGACGAAAATATTAAAAAAGTACTTGATTTAATAATGGGAGGCCGCAGATTAAAAATTAGAGAGATAGCCGAGATTATAGGCATCTCTTATGAACGAACTCAAAACATCATTGTCAACGAGTTGGGTTTCCACAAGGTGTCTGCGAGAAGGGTTCCGCGACTGCTTTCAGTTGAACAAAAAAGGACGCGATTGACTATTTCACGCGACTGTTTGGAGTTATTTGAAGCCGATGCAGATGATTTTTTGAATCGTTTTGTTACTATGGACGAAACATGGGTTCATTACTGTATACCGGAAACAAAACAACAATCAAAACAGTGGAGAAGACCTGGTTCACAACCCCCTAAAAAGGCTAAGTCGATTTTGTCGGCAAATAAGGTGATGGCTTCAGTATTCTGGGACTCGAAAGGTGTGATTATGATTGATTATCTTGAAAGGGATCAGACTCTGATTACTACTGCACCTTACTACATCGTTTACCAGAGGAAATAAAAGAAAAACGTCGAGGAATGCTCAGAAGAAAAGTCCTGTTTCATCAAGATAACGCCCGTGTTCACACGTCAGTACAGTCAATGGCTGAAATTCACAACTGTGGCTTTGAACTGTTACCCCATCCGCCGTATTCACCTAATCTGGCACCATCAGACTTCTTTCTGTTCCCTAACCTAAAAAAGCACTTGGGAGGTCAAAGATTTTCGACAAACGACGAGGTCAAAGCAGCCGTAGACGCATATTTTGACTCTAAGGAAGAATCATTTTTTTTTCAACGGTCTAAATGCTTGGAAGGGGAGGTGGCAAAAGTGTATTGAACTTGATGGTGATTATGTAGAAAAATAAAAATATAACTGATTTAGTATGTGTTTATTTTCTTGGTTAGGCCGAGTACTTTTCAATCCACCCTCGTAAACAATACTTATAGAAAGTCAATTTTTTCATTTACGACTGGTTCGCAAAAAAAACCTCTGTCCTGGGAAGAACCAGCAAGAAACCCAGCGGGATAATTTTTTTTTTTTCAAATACAATTAGTTAATAAAATTTTGATTAATTATTAGGAATATTTTTTAATTCTATATACGTCCAATTTTCACCAATGTGGATTTACTGATAGAAAATGCTTTAATGCAATAAGTCTAGCATTTATTTTATTTCGATGTGTATGGAATGTAATAAAGAATAAATAAATGAATAACGATAATTTATAACTTCTGAAATAATTAATACATCGATCAATATACTGAGGAACTCATTCCAAAGTGATAAATTTGCAAATGTGTTTCCTTGGCTTTATTTATAAGGTCTAATAAATTTTCACAACCGTAGGCCATAAAAGATTTTGTCAAGGCACAAAATCCCCTACTTTATATGTGTCTCAACGAAAACATTCCGCAGTGGCATGTCGGAGCTTTTACATTTTACAGAGATGTCGTTTAATAGAACGACTGTAAGCGTTTGATACTACGCTCATTTATGTTAGAAAAGTATGTAAGCCTATACATATATTCAATTGCTAGGTATAAATCCGCTTCAGTATAATTTTTTTTATAGAAGAGGGACAAAAGAGCATGCGGCTCACCTGAATGTTAGTATCGATCGCCGCCCATGAACAACTGCAACACCAGTGGGATTGCAAGTGAGTTGCTGGACTTTTCAAAATATGTGAGCTCGTTTCTTGAAGGTATTGATAAAATCCTTTATAGCTATATATGTCTATTGATCGCACAGCGGTGACCGGGAGACAAGTCGATTATTGTATCACCTTAGTGCGGCTGCTGATGTGGCCCTAAATTAGTATCCTACAGCACAGCTGGTGTTTCTGGGGAACTTTAACGCCTGTCACCAAGACTAGCTGTTCATTTACCAGAAAATCGACCATGCGAGAAAAGAAAAGTGGAATTTTGCTTTGACGCTAGGTCTTTTCCAGCTGGTTAAGGAAATTGCTTGGACTTTCTGCTGACTATTGAACCAGACAGGTATGATGTACAGGTTACCTTCCTTTGGATGTATCTGACCACTATCTGGTGAAGTCTGTGTCATATGTTCCACCTGATTATGAATCCCAAGGCGTTGTGACGACGAAAATTGCGGTACATTCTTTCTTGTCTCCACAGTAATATAGGCTATATTATGTAGTAATAAGAGAGGCCACGAAGATAATATTGCGCAAAAAAAAAACATTTATATGAAACACCAGCCGGTTAAAATTTATTTTGGAAAGACGATTATTTACAATGTGACACGTTTTTTTCCGCGGAATAGCAAAAAGCTGTTAGGTTTTAATACAATAATAGTCAACGCCTGCAGGTAACGCAGACGTCACAAATGCGTCTATCATTGCGGTGTGGACGTTGGGAGTATGTTTTTCATTCATTAATTACAGCCTACCAAAAGTTCACCGCCGAATCTAAGCCTATATTTCTTCATAGAAAACTAATTGCCGAAACTGCCAAGCTCAGGGTGAGCAGCCACAATTTTTTTTGTTATTATTTAATGTTATTATCAGTTGCCGCTGCTCCTGTTTCATTTTCTCTCTCACCTTTTAAGACACACACGGGAAATCGAGGTAGTGAAATCTCTTAAGCCATAAATTAAAATGCATATATTACACAAAGTTAAATTCACCCAGTTAGTTCAGTTATCGTATCTATCTATATGTCAGTATAACAAAATCGTTTCTGCAACTTTTCATAATTTAAACTAGTCTATAAAGAAACAACGCATCCTAATAAGGTTCAAGACTTAGGTTGTAAGGAGATTTCACTGTAATTTGATTCACTTAACGCAGCGTGAAGTGGCTGAGGCTTAATATAAATTTACCGCAAAATTGCTGGCGTGCGAAATAGGTTCACGCGAGCTAGCTTTGTTACACGAAAAATTCTGCCAATTTCAAAACAACCTTGCAGCGTTTGAAATGCTTGTAACTTTTAATAATAAAATTGTTTGTTCCTTCTTTGAAATGAATGGGCTATCGTCGGCTACGAATGGGTAGCCAAGACCGGGTTATGACCACGCTCAGAATACGAGCGTGAAATAGCAACGTGTGTGCGTGCCGTTATGTTTATGTTTTTTCTTCAAATTTGTTGTTATCAGTTTTTTCTTAATAATTATATTCCTATTTATGCTTATTGCTATTTAGTAATAATATCCCTTGACTTTGCAGTTGTTCTTGGACAGCGGTCCACACTTAATACACACATTACACACATAAAATAATATAAAACAATAACTGCTATGAATATATATTTATACGTGGTAGAGCCATGCTGCAGTTATATTAATAGTATGTTGTAGCACGAATGGGTCGGCTCGACCGAGGAAGGACCTGGCTCTCACAGAATACCAGCGTGAAATAATAGCTTAGTGCTGCTGTGTTTCTTATGGTGAGTGTAGAGAACTGGAGACCCTTTTTACTGGAAACAAGGCATTCCATCTTAGTCCTCACGGGTGACAACGCATCTGCATTTTGATTTGTAATGGAAGATAGACGTTGTTGGCGACGCGCCTATAAGAATGTTTCAGTTTATTAAATCAACCGATGACGCATAGTTATAAAAAGCAAATTATCGAGCCACGACGCTCTGATAAGAAAATGCTTAGTTAAATCTTAAAGAAATGTCGAATTAATGATAAGAAGGTCTTGGGTTCGACTCCCAGGCCGGACTAGTTTGTTTGTTTTCCTAAGTAATATCGCCTAATAAATTCGCAAGGAATTTATGATATAAATTATGTTACCGGATTTGTTCCCCGGTTGAAATCATCTTTCTAATGATGTAAATTCATAAGAATATTAAAGTGAAGTTAAAGATCGGATTTGTTCCCCGGTCGAGATAATCACTCTGTGCATAAACAGAATTAACGGAAGTTAATTACATAAGTATTGTCTTGTATAAGAATGATATGTTTGTACGAAAACAAATGCCTATTTGTTATGATTGATTAATGAAAACATTCACTTGTATTGTTATCTGATAAGAAGCATGATAACGAATAAGAGTCTTATCAGAAATAGTTTCCTACTGTTTGAAAATTATGTAGAAGCACTCGTTTATTTAATATTGTTAAAATTAAGTGTATTTCAGACTTTCATTTTTCTGATAGTCGAGAGCCGTGCAAAGTTAGTTGTTCAAATAGTGTGAGTTCACGGAAGCACGCTGGCCACGCCCTTAGGAGGCCGAATATGTAAAAATGTAAAATGTTTGTAATTTCAGCAATTTATGTAAAAATGACTTGTAAAACATTTCAGGTTGATTGTACGTGCTAAAAAGGTGAATTCTGTGTTATTTTTATGTGAAAATTCCTGTGTATAAGTGAAATAATGATAGTTTTGTATAAGAAATTTAAAAGTGTTTTAAATAGTGAAATAAATAGAGAAAATGTAAATTAAAATATTGTATTAGTTAACATACGTATAAATTCAAGTGAGAAACATTGTTTTAACTTTCTGTGTTGAATATTTGAGAAATTTCGATTTCGAACTTGTGAGTAAAATAGGTGGTTTTCGTTTAATAAATAAAAGGTTTTTTGTAATATGAAGATATAATGCATATCATGGTGTAGATATTGTTTTGTACTACCTATATTGACAAATTGTATTTGTATATGACTTGAGTAAATAAAGATATTAAGTGAAACGTGAGAGAGTAATAGTACAAATTCATGTTGTTAAGTTGCGCAGGCACGCGAATGGCGCGGCTCACTTTCGCGTTTAGCTCTGGGGGTAGCTTAGTAAACGGGTTTTATTGCAATTCGTTCGGGGAAGAAGATAATTCGGGAAAATAGTTCGGAAAAACAAGAAAATCCTTCGGGAAAAGTGAAAACCAGCAGTCAAGAAGAAAAGTATAGGGAAAAGTGATTACTCTCTCACGGAACGGTTTGAAGATAATTGCTGTTTCATTCCCAAGATCCCTTAAGTTATACAGTCCACATCGAAGAATTAAGGCGTCGGGACCGGGACGACTTCGGAAGACCCGTAATCCCCGTCTGAACCTACTTGCTGAAAAGGAACGAGGTTATCGCCCTAGTGTGTTACTCCGTTGCGGAGATCACATACGTTGTTCCCGAACCCAACGTAGGCGTTATAGGAGGCCGGATCGAGAGAAGCCTCGATTCCTCCCTTCTGTTTCTTAATCGAAAGTCGAGTTCCGTTTGGTTCTTTTTCAATTGGTCCTTCGAGCAGGATTAAAGACCACCCGAACCCCGCCAGCTGGATCAAGGAACCAGCTGTGGACTGCTGGTTGTGGAAAAAAGAAGACCTTCGGAGCCGAGTGAAGATCAGCAACCGAAGGAAGCCGGAGGTTTGAGCTGAAGCAATAGGACCAAAGGCCAGAAGACCAGGACGTCAGCGCTGAAGGACGGGACCTGGAACTACCGGAAGAAAGAAAACCGGGATTGCGGCCGGGGGCGTGTGCTCGCATGGGGCACGTATCGCAGCCGGGCGCAGGTGTCTTGTGAAGGCACTCATCGTGGCCAAGCAGGGCTTGGCATTTTCCTGTCGGGCAAACGTGCTCGGCATTTCCTGTCAGACGATCGTGTCTGGCATTTCCTGTCGGACGACCGTGTCCGGCATTTCCCGTCGGGTCATCAGGGTGCAAGAAGCATCCACCGCTGCTGCTGCCGGGCGAGGGTGCGCGTGGGCACCTGACTGCATCGCGGCCGGAGGAGGGCGCTCGGACGAGGCGTCACCGGCAACTGGGCGGCGAGCACAGCATACATCCCGACCACCTAACGGTGCCAAACGGTTGGGCTCTGGCATAACACCTTCGGGTGGAGCAGTTCTCTCGAGCGAGACTGCGCTTGCACTACCGCTCGACTGTTTCGTCATATTCCTTGGCTGGACAGTTCCTGAACCTTTCCTCCATTCCATTCCTGCACGACTCCATCCCTGGACGGCTCACCTCGGTAGGCCCCGTTCAGGATTGATAGGGCTGTTAGGGCTGTTAGGGTGGTAGTAGGGTTGTAGGGTTGGGAGATAAGGGGGGGGGGGAGGGGTAGTGGTGTTAGGTTGGGGTGTAGAAGGGTTGTAGGTAAGGGGTTGTAGGGACCGTAGGGACAGTTAGGGACCGTAGGCCAACAATCACCTTCCTGCAAGATGAAGAAGGCACAAGACCAGACAGGGAGAAGCGAAGGGAGCAGGACAAGGACAGGGCTCTCAAGAAAAGCTAAAGAAGCGGAACCATCTGGAGCGACCACAGCTACTGCGTCAAATGGAGCAACTCCTTCAAGTGGAGCCACCACCGACACGTCCACATGCACGTGGGACACAGGGACGTCCGTGGCAACGACAAGCAACAGGACGGACACCAGTGGTACGCAGGCCAGCACCGCACAACAATCCGTTATATCCAGGAGTGAAACGGTGGTCGAAAAAGTAGGTCAAAGGACCGAAGAAGCGGCATCGTCAAGAACAGTAATCGGGCACACTAGTGATAAAGGGTCAAAAAGAGGTAGTAGGTCATCGCGATCGGCGAGGCTGAAAGCCGAATTAGAGGCGCGGATTAAATTCGAACGCTCAGAGCTCGAACGAGCACAGGCAGCTGCTGCCTTAGCCAAGTCTCAATTGGAGTTGGCACGACTCAACCGAGAAGAGGAGATCGACTCGAGTGAGGATGAAGAAGAGCGGAATACTCAGGTGGAACCTTTCGTAAGGAGTTGGGTTCAGCAGACCATAATGAGCGCGCCGGTTAGTGTAGCACAACCCGACGTTACTGATAAGGAAGCGTGTAAAGGATCACGCCGCAAAGGGGCGGAGATCGAGCGCAACCAAGGAAATGCACAGAAAACACACGCGAGTGAGGTGTCAGAATTGACCGAAGCGATTGTGAGTGCAATAAAAATAGCTGGTAAAGATAAGTCTTCCCAGCTTCATTTCCTCCAGGAATTACCGGTGTTCGATGGAGACCCGGGTGAATGGATAATTTTCAAAACGGTGTTTGAAGACACGAGAAGCCAATTTTCAGGGGTGCAAAATGTCGCACGCCTTAGGAGGGCATTAAAGGGCACCGCTAAGGAAGCGGTTAAGTCATTGTTGTTTACTTTGTGTGAACCGGAAGAAATAATGAACGCTCTCGAAAGAAGATTCGGTAGGGTTGAGATGCTCATTCTAGCCGAAATCGAGAATGTAAAGCGTATGCCAAGATTGGCAGAAGATTGCCGAAATATAGGATCTTTCGCAAGTCGTATTACGAACGTGGTTGCCACGATACAAGCGTTGAATCAACCACAGTATTTGTACTCACCGGAGTTAGTGAGCCGCATAGTAGAGAAGCTCGGAACTATGATTAAATTTAAATGGTTTGAATATCGAGCTCAGTATCCTTTGGAGCCAGAGTTACAGAAGATGGCCAAGTTTTTAAATTTATTGAGTGAACAATTTGGAGCGTCCTTAAACAACGAAAATGCGCCTGAAAAAAGGAAGCGTCCTGAATTCAGGAAGCAAACTAAACACACCGCAAAGGGAGGTGTACGCAGATGTGCCGTGAGCGAGCGCTGTATGCGCCGAAGTAATTCGAGCGAGCGTCTAGAACGCCGAAATAGTAAAGGGCACAACCGACAGGTGGTTATGACAACCCAGGATAAGCCTGCAAGTCGGGTAACACATAAGTGTGTTATATGCAACAAAGAGCACTCTATAGTGAGTTGTTACAAGTTTAAGGACATGAATATTCGCGAGAAATGGGAAACTGTCAAAAGGGCGAAAGTATGTTTCCAATGTTTGTCACCTAACCATAGGAGGTTAGAGTGCAAAGCGAAAAAATGTGGTGTAGAGGGATGTAAAATGTCACATCATCGAATGCTACACCGATACCCCAATGAAAAAACCTCGCCACAAGGGGACGAGGGGGGTAAAGATGCTCAGATTACAACTGTTAGTACAGTGAATGCACTGGCATGTGCATACTTAAAGATTATACCGGTCGAGTTGTATGGACCTAGAGGAAAGGTCAAGACAACAGCTCTTCTGGATGAAGGATCGACCATGACACTCATAGAGGAGTGTATGGCTCAGAAATTAGCGCCTCGCGGACGTAAAGAGGGATTACGTATCGAAGCCGTGGGAGGTAAGCGAATTAACGACGACAGTTCGTATCGCTTAAACATTAAAATAAAAGGCATTTACTCGAGCGACTTGAAAGAGATAAGTGTACAAACAATTAAGTCACTTAACCTTTCTCCTCAGTCGGTAAGCCGAGAATTATTGCAACGGTGTTCTCATTTGACACCGATTAAGGATGAGTTGATGTATGAGAGGTCCAAACCTACCATATTAATTGGTCAGGACAATTGGCATCTCATAGTTACTCGTGAATTAATTTCAGGAGGTAAGAACCTACCTGTAGCATCGCTCACCAAACTGGGATGGGTTTTGCATGGTCACATATCGGGTGGCATTAAACCGATCAAGATTGTTAACCACATCTCCACCAAGAAGGAGGAAGATATGGATAAATTAATCAAGGATTATTTTAGTTTGGAATCTCTGGGAGTATCGGCTAGAAAGCCCGTGAACGACCCAGAAGAACGAGCTTTAAGTATTTTGAACAAAACGGTACGTCGTATACCTAATAATAGGTACGAGACTGCTTTGTTATGGCGCACAGACAATGAGTGCTTGCCGTCGAATAGAGCGCAGGTTGAAAGTCGCCTGTTTAATATTGAGAAAAAGCTCGACAAAAATAGCGAGTTGAAAAAGGAATACGAGAAGCAAATTGAAAATCTCATCGTTAACGGTTACGCAGAGAAAGCGAACCATATTTCCATTTCCCCACGTACGTGGTACCTTCCTCACTTCGCAGTGACTCACCCACAAAAAAGGAAAATAAGGATAGTTTTCGACGCCGCCGCAAAGACGGGCGGACGTTGTCTCAATGATGCATTGTTAACCGGACCGGACTTATTGAAGTCGTTGTTCGGAGTTCTGCTACGATTCGGAGAAGGAAGCGTGGCAGTAATGGCAGACATTAAAGAAATGTTCCTGCAAGTGAAAATCCGGGATGAAGACAGGGATAGCCTTCGATTCTTATGGCGGCACAATCGTGACGCGCCACCGGAAGAGTATAGAATGACGTCACTCATATTTGGAGCGGCATCATCACCATGCATCGCTATATATGTAAAGAATAGAAATGCGCAGGACAACGCGCATATCTATCCAGAAGCAGCTTCCGCTACAGAAAGCAATTTTTATATGGATGACTATCTACAGGCATTTCCCGACGTGACGACGGCCGAAAGGATAGTAAAAGATATGAATGAATTACATAAGCATGCTTCTTTCCAACTGAGGGGATGGGCTAGCAACCGACCCGAAGTTTTAAGTAAGATGGAAAATAAATATAAGAGCGACAGTGCTTCGCTGGGAGATAAAGAGCACACAGAGCGCACGTTAGGTTTGATTTGGAATATCAAACGGGATATAATAAGTTTCTCCACAAGTCTTCGTAACACACCGGAAGAGGTGATGGAAGGTTTACGACCGCCTACGAAGAGGGAGATAACTAGCGCTGTGATGTCAGTTTTCGATCCTTTGGGACTCGCATCACCCATAACGATTCAAGGGAAGTCGTTGATCCAGCAAGTATGGAGGACAGGCATCTCTTGGGATGAAGAAGTTTCACACGAATTACACGTGTTATTTTGTAAATGGATATCGGAAGTGAAGAAATTAGGTCATTTAGAAGTACCTAGACCCGTTGCTGAAGGCGTCGGCAAGGGAGAGTTACACACTTTCACGGATGCTAGTGAAAAAGCATACGCTGCCGCGGTGTATTACGTCACCACGGACGAGCTAGGAATAAGGCGGATTACGCTGATCGCCGCAAAGGCAAGAGTAGCGCCGTTGAAACCAATTTCGATTCCAAGGCTTGAATTGCAAGCAGCTCTTATGGGCTGGCTGCCTCGGTTAGTGAAGAGAGCAAGTCCGAGATGTCCGAGAGAGTATTTTGGACAGACTCACGTACAGTGTTAGCGTGGATTAAGTCAGATCCTCGCGCCTTTAAACCATTCGTTGCTCATCGATTGGCTGAGATCGAAGATCACAGTAAGCCATGTGAATGGCGATGGGTTCCAACGTCACACAATGTGGCAGACGACGCCACTAGAAATTTCCCTTCCACCTTCGATGTAAGTCATCGCTGGTTTCAAGGACCTGAATTCCTCAGGAAAAGTCCTGATTTATGGCCCAAACAAGTGGACACCATAAAAAGCTTAGAAACAGGTGAAGAAAAATCGCCAAAGGGCGTAAATGCGTTAAGAAAGCAAGAACCGTTAAGTCTACCCGACTACGGACGATTTAGCAGCTTTAAGAAATTCCTTGGGGCAACTACACGCACCTTACAAGCGGTAGAAAAATTCAAGAGTTTAAGAAAGTCGGTTAAAGGACCCGACGACGCAGCCGAAAAGTCGGTTATGTGTTCCAACAAAGTTTTAGCAAAGTCGGTTAAAGGACCCGATGGCGCGTTGGACATAGCGCTCTTGAAAAAAGCGGAATTCTTAATTTGGAAGTTCGTTCAAGACGAATGTTTTTATTCGGAAATAAAGTGCTTGAAAGCAGGCAAAAGCGTTGAAAGAAGTTCACGCTTAAGTAAATTATCTATCGAAATAGGAGAAGATAACTTACTCCGTTTAAATGGACGTTTACCTTTCAAGTCTAATTTGACCGAGGAAAGTAGAAAACCTGTCATATTAGACGGTAAACACGAAATCGTTAAAATGATGATTAGAGAAGTTCATCATCATTTTGGACATGCCAATCACCAGACGGTGATGAATGAGGTGAACCAGAAATTTTACGTCTTGAACTTACGTAATGTAGTACGAAGTGTGTCACATCACTGTCAGTGGTGCAGGACATACAGGTCAAAGCCGCAGAACGTGCCACAAGGAAATATTCCTCTGGAGAGAATAGCTCATCATGAGCCACCTTTTACATGCTCAGCTGTGGATTATTTCGGTCCTATGAGTGTGACTATAGGAAGGCGACACGAAAAACGTTGGGGTGTTTTATTCACGTGTCTGACTACCAGAGCAGTACATCTGGAATTAGCAGCCTCATTGACACCAGCGTCAATGATAATGGCGTTAAGGCGATTTATCGCCAGAAGAGGAAAACCAGCCGTTATATACAGCGATAACGGGACGAATTTCAAAGCTGCAAATAAAGAATTATTGAAAGCATGCGAAGAATGCTATGAGAGCATGAAAAATGAGTCATTTAAGAAGTATATTAAATGGAAATTTATACCTCCGGGAGCACCGCACATGGGTGGCGCCTGGGAGAGGTTAGTAAGGTCGATTAAAATTGCGTTGACCGCTACGCTCAAGGAAAAGAGCCCACGAGAGGAGGTTCTACATACGTTACTTTTAGAAGCAGAGCATACGGTAAATTCCAGGCCTCTGGTAACATTCAGTATGGATAGTCCTGAAGAGGGTTTGACACCCAATCATTTTCTTCTGGGACGCTCATGTGGTGATCGACCACCTGGATTATTTCTAGAGCGGCATCTGACGGGTCAACTCAATTGGAAAGCTGCACAGAGGTTAGCCGACCATTTTTGGACAAGGTGGCTGAAGGAATACATGCCTACCTTAATACCGCGAACAGGTGATAACGGAAAGTTCATGGAACCTAAAGAGGGCGATATTGTTTTGATAATAGATCATTCGTTGCCACGAAATACGTGGCCAAAAGGTAAAATTAGTAGAACGTTACCGGGACCAGACGGTCACACCAGAGTGGTTGACGTCATTACTAGCACAGGTATCTTGAGGAGACCTACATCCAGAATAATAGTCCTGGTACCCGCGACGCCTCCCAAATGATGGTGCTAACGCACGGGGGGGAGATTGTTGGCGACGCGCCTATAAGAATGTTTCAGTTTATTAAATCAACCGATGACGCATAGTTATAAAAAGCAAATTATCGAGCCACGACGCTCTGATAAGAAAATGCTTAGTTAAATCTTAAAGAAATGTCGAATTAATGATAAGAAGGTCTTGGGTTCGACTCCCAGGCCGGACTAGTTTGTTTGTTTTCCTAAGTAATATCGCCTAATAAATTCGCAAGGAATTTATGATATAAATTATGTTACCGGATTTGTTCCCCGGTTGAAATCATCTTTCTAATGATGTAAATTCATAAGAATATTAAAGTGAAGTTAAAGATCGGATTTGTTCCCCGGTCGAGATAATCACTCTGTGCATAAACAGAATTAACGGAAGTTAATTACATAAGTATTGTCTTGTATAAGAATGATATGTTTGTACGAAAACAAATGCCTATTTGTTATGATTGATTAATGAAAACATTCACTTGTATTGTTATCTGATAAGAAGCATGATAACGAATAAGAGTCTTATCAGAAATAGTTTCCTACTGTTTGAAAATTATGTAGAAGCACTCGTTTATTTAATATTGTTAAAATTAAGTGTATTTCAGACTTTCATTTTTCTGATAGTCGAGAGCCGTGCAAAGTTAGTTGTTCAAATAGTGTGAGTTCACGGAAGCACGCTGGCCACGCCCTTAGGAGGCCGAATATGTAAAAATGTAAAATGTTTGTAATTTCAGCAATTTATGTAAAAATGACTTGTAAAACATTTCAGATTGATTGTACGTGCTAAAAAGGTGAATTCTGTGTTATTTTTATGTGAAAATTCCTGTGTATAAGTGAAATAATGATAGTTTTGTATAAGAAATTTAAAAGTGTTTTAAATAGTGAAATAAATAGAGAAAATGTAAATTAAAATATTGTATTAGTTAACATACGTATAAATTCAAGTGAGAAACATTGTTTTAACTTTCTGTGTTGAATATTTGAGAAATTTCGATTTCGAACTTGTGAGTAAAATAGGTGGTTTTCGTTTAATAAATAAAAGGTTTTTTGTAATATGAAGATATAATGCATATCATGGTGTAGATATTGTTTTGTACTACCTATATTGACAAATTGTATTTGTATATGACTTGAGTAAATAAAGATATTAAGTGAAACGTGAGAGAGTAATAGTACAAATTCATGTTGTTAAGTTGCGCAGGCACGCGAATGGCGCGGCTCACTTTCGCGTTTAGCTCTGGGGGTAGCTTAGTAAACGGGTTTTATTGCAATTCGTTCGGGGAAGAAGATAATTCGGGAAAATAGTTCGGAAAAACAAGAAAATCCTTCGGGAAAAGTGAAAACCAGCAGTCAAGAAGAAAAGTATAGGGAAAAGTGATTACTCTCTCACGGAACGGTTTGAAGATAATTGCTGTTTCATTCCCAAGATCCCTTAAGTTATACAGTCCACATCGAAGAATTAAGGCGTCGGGACCGGGACGACTTCGGAAGACCCGTAATCCCCGTCTGAACCTACTTGCTGAAAAGGAACGAGGTTATCGCCCTAGTGTGTTACTCCGTTGCGGAGATCACATACGTTGTTCCCGAACCCAACGTAGGCGTTATAGGAGGCCGGATCGAGAGAAGCCTCGATTCCTCCCTTCTGTTTCTTAATCGAAAGTCGAGTTCCGTTTGGTTCTTTTTCAGACGTAGATGTCTATGGGCCGCAGCAACCACTTACCATCAGGTGGACTGTGTGCTCGTTTGTCAGCCTATTCTATAAAAAATGACAATGTACCAATTGACTTACATATTATTTAACCGACATGTAATTTGAATAGATAAATTGTTAATCTCTTATATTATATACGGTAACACATTCAGTGCCACCGACTCGCCCGGAGAGTTCACGTAAATGTTATTCCAGTGCCGACGACTCGTCTGGCGAGTTCAGTGTTTTTCACTAATATTTCCAAAATGCAACCGTATTTTCTGCTTAAAATTATAGTTTAGACTAAATATATGCTAAACTAAAGATTTACGTGGTGGGCCGGGTGTGGAGACCCCGTTTAAATTTGAAAGGAAACAAACTATTCTGCAATGCTTTGAACTCGCTAGGCGAGTTCCCTGACATAGATCCTCAACCTTTGACATGTTAGACAACGACGTGAACATAGTAGCATGGACTACCTACATACTTGTGATATGGAACTAATATACAACAAACTGGTTTCATTAGAATAATTAGGATCGTGCCAAATGGAAGTCCGTAGTCTCTGCCTACCTCTCTGGGTGACAGGCGTGAGTGTTTATGTGTTACTTATCGAAAGTCACTCTTGTTTGATTACGTATTGATATACCACCAGTTTTGAATAAAGCCTCTGTCCTAGGAAGAACTATCAAGACATTATTTTTTTTTAAAACAAGCTTTAGAAATTCAAAGTTATCGTAATATTTGAGATAACATATCTAGCAGCCATATTATAAATCTTGTATCTTTGTAATAGGGTTGAAAATAAATGAAAAAAGGGTCGGCATCGATAAAACAGCCGACAAAAAAACACCGGCGCGCCGTTGTGTTTGAAGAACAAAAGCATTGATAACATTGTTTTTTACAAAGCTCTCATTGGCTAATGTTAAATCGCACTCCAAGAATGCACTTGCAACTAAATATTTCGTCTTGTATTCCTATTTGTGACGTTGGTGCCTACTCTAGTAAACTTCTGTAAACTTTGTTTTCAATATCGACCCTTTTGTCATCGCATGCGTTTATCTGTTCTCTACCTTTGTGAACCTGGCTTACGTTTACTGGACTCCCGTGTTTTGATGACGTTGACTGCTCTCCATTGCAACTTAATTTGTTGTATATAAGTCCCATCTCCAGCCACAAATGGATTGTTTGGGTCTGAGTGATTAACTTTTTTATGAGTGTATCTGTGTTAAAAAAACAAACTGACATAATATTTGCGTGTCGTTATATGTAATTTAATTAATCAAAATCAAGTACCGGATGTCTAGCCAACTCGATATAACCTCAAAACTTTAACTATCGATATCTCGAAAAATAAAGATTTCCGGCATAAAAATCACTTAAATGGTAATCAATAGCATCATTGCCTAAAATGGCCACTTAAATCGTGCAGCAGATTACTAAAGCCGACCCAAAATAATACATTTTAATCTGATACCATATTCTTAAAACTGAAAGCCCGTATTAAATTATTTCAGGGTAAAATTGTCTATTCACAAGTATTAGAAATTCAAAATATAACCTTAACAATAACCACAATTTAAAAGGTTGACAACCATTGCTCAAATTACGAAACAAACTTACTTTTTATTTTATCCAAAGAGTTTTTTGCCATTTTTACAAGCCGAATAGTCCGGAAACACTTTTTAATTGCGTAAACACGTTAAGTACACTGTGACGGCCACAAAAATTACAAAACATAGAATTTACCCTTACGTAGTGCCAGTGAACTCGCGTGGCGAGTCGATCAATTTATATTGCAGTGCCGGCCACTCGCCTGGCGAGTCAACCGTAAAATGTAGGCGGAATCCGAGAAGACATCATGAAAATCGTAGGGGTGATGAATGTGTTCAATCTGTAATGTGTTGTGAATTACATAATATAATCTGTACTATATATTTGTCACCACATTCTGTATAACACACATGTACAAAATAAAGAATTCATTAATTTATTTATTCACTGCGGTAGCCAACCCATCTACCAAGGAGGCAATTTATGTGGAAGGCCTATGTTCAGCAGTGGATTGATTAGTTTATTTATTTAAAAACGTTACTCCACACTAAAATTTTCTCGAAGAACCGAAAACCGATTGGGGAAAAAGGTTCTCGACTGGCAGCCTGGTAGGCAAAGTGTAGAGTAACCCCCACTAGATGGAGTGACGACCTGGTAAGACATGCAGGAAGTCTATGGATGTAGGTGTCTCAGAACCGTGCTTTGTGGTATTATTTGTGGGAGGCCTATGTTCAGTAGTGGACTTGAAAATGTAGTGGACGTGATGAAACCCCTATTAATTAAAGTTCCTACTTAATTTTATATATAGAAAACTTCCTAGAAGGCGCGGGACAAATACACGCGCAGCTAATCCAAGTTGGCAAACAATACCAAGCAAGTACTATGGAATGTGAATTTCACAGTATATGTGAATCTCGGTTTTGATCTCCGCTGTCAGAAGCGCTGATTTACCAAATTATCAGCAGTGCAGGAAGACTTATGAAGAAGCATGTGAAGTCTGTCAACCCAATAGGGGCTGCGCAGCCATTACTTTCCTGTCCCAAAATCATTACGCTACGAGTGGTGTCTCGCGCACAGCAGTTGAAAGTAAAGTATGTAGGCAGTTGCTATCTTTTACTTGATTAAAATTTATTATGGTATATTAATCCTAACTTCGCGATGTACAAGCATACTTGTTTAATTTATTACAAATCAGTTCGTGATCACAATCCTACCTGATGGTAAGTGGTGATGTAGCCCTAGATGGTAAGTCGCAATGCCTTAACGTAACAAAAACCTATTCACTTTTGCCTTCAAGGTCCCCTTTGGCCCAAAAATTTTTAGGATATTGTGTATTGGTTAAATCGATATTATATAGTTTCCAAGGTCTCCTGTTGCTTGCTTTGTGTGATCTACCTGCACATGTTAACCGGCTACATGTTGATCAAAGCTCGCCGAGCGAATGCGAGTACCAACGTATTGTTACGAGCTTAGGGTTCGTGATAATAAAAACTGCCGATTGAATTACCAAAATTGACACTTTAATTACTGTACTGGCTTGCTTTCCTTACTTTTCTGTTGCATCCTTCTTTCCAATTAACCGCAAAACAAACTTATGGCGCCAGCTGTTGGCCCACAACCAAGCGTCTGTAAAAGAAGTTGACGCGATCGATACCCACATGTAATCGAGACTCAAGACGAACTGCATCGGTAATGGCTGTTCTAGTCTAAGCCTTCCAATATAAAAATCAATGTAAATAGCGTTAGTGAGTGTGCCGGGTCGAACCAGATGTGTGCATAGACTATATAATCACGTAGGAGTGTGGTCAAGGAAGACTGAAGCCTTCCACATCCGAAGATATCGTTGAAGCCAAGTTGGAGTTGATCGCCGCTACCGCTGACCGTGAGTTTACCTATTCCATTTACCCTTCTTGGTGAGCCACACTAATTTTCTCCCACTGTAGGTAAATTTTAAGTAGCAATTCCAAAATAAGTATCTAATTATTTTTATTTCAAGTAAGAAGTGTCGCGATTACTACAATAAAAAAAAAGTTCAATCTGCGCATTTTTTTATTCTAACCTTTGATCATAGTGGTCCGTACGAGCGCGAATGTCCTATGGTATTTTGGGTTCAATTCATTCGAAAACTCCAAAAGTACAGTTCATAGCAATTCAAATTAAAAAAAAAAACTTTTACAAATAAAACTTAAGTAAAGTACTTATTTCATTGTCTTAATTTGAACGATATAATAAGAAACAACTTACTAAATTTATTTGATATAATTTTAAAAATAGGCAGAATCATTCTCTGATATTGATTACATGAATTATAATTCCTTTTGTAGTAACTAAACACGGAGGTAGTAGGTTAAAAATTTTACACCACATATTCAATACTGATTGTTGTTTCAATAGGCGTGGCACAATATATATATATATATATTTATATA
The DNA here is from genome assembly GCA_036936625.1 of Parnassius smintheus behrii. NCBI lineage: Eukaryota > Metazoa > Arthropoda > Insecta > Lepidoptera > Papilionidae > Parnassius > Parnassius smintheus. Next base: position 6,552,415 of record JAUPFT010000009.1, read on the forward strand.
TATATATATATATATATATATATATATATATATATATATATATATATATATATATATATATATATATATATATATATAATATATACATATATATATCTACCTATTATTAATAGCGACATTATTGGTTGATTAAAAAATTAGGTTGGTTTTAAATTTACGGTTTTATTATTTATAACTTCAGACATAATGACAGATAAAACAAAGTCGAACGCTAGTGAATTTGAGAGACAACTCAAGTTGCTTACTATTCAAAGAGAATATGCATTTCGAGAAATTCAAATAATATATGATTTATCGAAGAATATCCAAACGGATACTTCTACGTCTCAATTCGAGGCTAGGTTTAAGCGTATTGATTTAGTGCGTAAAGGATTCTTGGATTATACGAATTAAATAAACGAGTTAAAGTTAAAATTAAAGCCGGACGATATTATTGATATGAAGCCCGTGATTGCCTTTGACGACATGTACTACGCCGTCGATGCCGCCAGGACTGCTCTAAGCGAGGGTGGCACTCGAGCCGGCGCGCAATACAACGCAAACCCGGACCCGAGTTTGACTTCCGGATTATCATATCATAGTATGAAACCATACGCGCAAGCATGCTTACCAAAACTCGAATTACTGAAATTTGATGGAAAAATTGAACATTGGCAAACTTTCTTCGATACATTTTCCACACTTGTACATGAAAACAATAATATAAGGTCAATCGAAAAGTTTCATTATTTGTTGACGTGTCTCTCGGGCTCGGCGCTGTCAATCGCGACAGGAGTGCCAGTTACGTCTGACAACTACCAAATTGTTTTTGCCGCTCTTATCGAGCGGTTCCAAAATAAACGAATTTTGGCCGCAACGTACTTGAATAAAATTTGTATATCATATATAAAATTTGTATATCATATTTCTTTCCTTTGAAGTCTGGTAATTATGCCGATTTACGTAACTTAACTAATATGTTGAATGAAACCGTTAATGCTCTGAAAGCTATGAAAATTAAGAACCTAGATGTATTTTATTTTATTTAGCTGCACGTGTTTTAGATTCCGATTCGCGTAAACGTTTCGAGATGCAAAACGGGGAGCAAATTCCTACCTTTTCTGATTTATTAATTTTTTTACAAAGTTATGTTAAAGTGCTAGAAGTTAGTCAACCGGGTAATTGTTCCGACTCTGTTATTCGGTCAGGACAGTTGCATAAAAATTCTGTGCGTGCAACCGGGACACGAAACAGTCACAATAATAAACAATATCACAAAACTACATCATTGCCTTCGAACACTGCTATAGGTCCAAATGCTGTAAATAAAACAGCTGATTGTCTGTGTTGCGGGGCGGCACATGCGCTTTTCAAATGTCCGAAGTTTCAAGAACTTGATATTTCTGAAAGATATGGCTTAGTGTCTAATAAAAATGTTTGCATGAATTGTTTACGTTTAAATCATAATGCCAATAAATGTTTTTCGAAAAATACATGCTCAACTTGTGGTGAACGTCACCATTCGTCGCTCCACAATAACACCGCCATTGTTGCTGTTCCGTGTTGCTCCACTGACAGGACTATCGATAAAACAGCAGCTACGGCTGACGACTTGACCGCGACTGCGAGCTCCGTGACTACCAGCGCTCACGTTGGTCACAGTCGTGCTCTCGTTCTACTCGGCACATGTGTAGTGCGCGTTCCACCTGAGGTCGCTCACCAATGGCACAACTTTATCTCTTAAATTCAACTTGTTAAACAGATTAAACTGACTCGTAGAATTACATATGATGACGCCGAAAGTTATCAATTGATTGGTTTTTGTGATGGCTCTTCAAAGGCATATGGATATTGTGTGTACTTAAGGACAGTTCGTGCCAACCATTTTGGAACGCATCTGCTGATTGCAAAATCAAAAGTCGCACCCCTAAAACCATTAACGGTTAACCGTCTAGAACTTTGCGGTGCTGTACTTTTAGGGCGAGTTCTTAAGCACATGCAAAAATTGCTGCGAGATAAAATCACTGTCAGTAAAGTGATTGCCTTTACTGACAGTAGCACAGTTCTAGCATGGTTAAATACGGAACCTCATAAACTAAAGACTTTTGTTTCCCATCGTGTTGCGAAAATCATCGACGATGTATCCTTGGATAGCTGGCTACACGTATCGATATATGATAATCCTGCCGATCATTGCAGTCGAGGTCTCAGTGGTTCACAACTGGCGACATGTTGTATGTGGTGGTTAGGTCCAAGCTGGCTCGCTAACGATTCCTCCACTTGGCCAATAAAGTTAAAATGAGAATCACAAGCTTCCGTACCCGAGTTGCGCTCTACTGCTCATGTGTCTCAAACGGATAACGGCTTTACTGAGCTTGATTTTATTAGTGGACTCTTAGACCGCTACTCCACGCTATCCCGCGTTCAGCGTGTGCTAGCTTGGTGTTTGCGGGCTGTAGCAGCGTTCAAACGAAACTATAAAACTAAGAATTTCTTGAGCGTATCAGATCTGGAGCAGTCTATCGTCTATATGGTTCGACATGAACAAAAACTTCATCTTACAGAGGAAATCAAAGCCACCAAAGCCGTTAAAAAACTGAATCCCTTTATTGATGATGAGGGATTGCTGCGAGTGGGGGGCCGTCTAGAGCAATCTAATCTACCCGCAACCGCAAAACATCCCGTACTGTTGCTAAAGGCGTCTCGCTTATCTTTGCTTATTATAGATTACTTTCGTGTTAATTACTTACACTGCGGTCCTCGTACTCTTCAATCGATTATTCAGCGAAGATATTGGATACTTGGCATTCGTAACTTAATTCGGTCGCATTTATCCAAATGTATTGCATGTTTTAAGGTAAAACCCGTTGCTTGCCAACCTTTAATGGGAAATCTTCCGTCGCCTAGAGTACAATCAACGCGGTGTTTCCAAAATGTGGGAATTGACTTCGCCGGTCCATTCATAGTGAAGGAAAGTCGTAGACGAAACGCTCGTACGTACAAGGCCTACGTATGTGTATTCGTTTCCCTTGCAGTAAAGGCTATCCATCTTGAGGCAGTAACCGAGCTATCGACTTCTGCCTTTCTGGCGGCGTTAGATCGCTTCGTATCTCGTCGTGGCCTTTGTACTTTCATAGTGAACGACTGCGGGACTAACTTTATTGGTGCCCGGCGCTACCTTCAGGGGAAATATAACCTGAAATGGCTTAGCAAGATCCTCCGTTATGCCGAAAGGATTGTAGCATTAATTTTGAAATAAATATATGGTAAAGTTGAGGGTTAATGTTAAAGATTATGTTAGACGAAAACACGATTCCGTAAAATTTTCTCGATAGAAAAAAGTCCAAAGTTACCTCCAAACTGAACATAAACCGCTGTTATTCATAAAATACTTTTAATAAGATCATGAAACTTTGCATACTAACTGAACTAACTATAAAGCAGTGCTTATGTTATTTATTTTTTTTAAATACCATTATTTTCACTGTAAAAAGAAATTACCTAAACTATCGGCGCCCTGAAGCTTGATTCCTGTCGCCCCGTTAGTATCGTTTAGGCTTTTGAAGGGAGAAGTTGTGTCGCTTACGATCAGAATACACATTACGCAACAAGACGACGTAAAATTAAAACGGGAAATAACCGTGATAAAAATAAGAAGCGACTGGGTTGGCGTTAAGAAACAGGCATAAATATGATAAACCTAATGAAATAAGTATCTAACGACCTATCTACTTACAGTATTAGTGATTACAAACATGTTGGTACATAGCATACGACGCGCGGGGAAGTGGGGACGAAATTAGAATTTAAGCTGACTTACTATATCCTCTTAACGAACTACAACAAATGGTTTATAAGAACAATGATTCGCTTGAGTCTAGTCTTGCGAAACGTAATATTGTCTGGCGACTGAACCCTCCTACCGGGAGTAATTTTGGTGGCATATTTGAGAGCGGTGTAAAATCAATGAAGTTCCACTTAAAACGCGTTATAGGGTCACAAGTGTTGACATTCGAGGAGCTAATAACGATCCTTACTAAAGTAGAAGCTGTACTTAACTCGCGACCGTTGTGCTGTCTGTCTCCGGATCCTAATGAGGTCGATATTCTTACACCTGGACATTTTTTGGCCCACGGTCCTCTTATATCGTTACCAGAACCTGAACTCTCTAATGAATATGTTACCCTTCGGGCCCGCTGGCAGATTTTGCAAAAAATTACACAGTCTTTTTGGCATATTTGGCAATGCGATTATCTCCATACCTTACAGCAACACGCTAAATGGTTTCGAGAACAACCGAATGTTCAAGTCGGAGATATTGTATTAATCATACGTGGTAGAGCCATGCTGCAGTTATATTAGTAGTATAGTTGTAGCACGAGTGGGTCGGCTCGACCGGGGAAGGACCACGCTCTCACAGAATACCAGCGTGAAATAGTAGCTTAATGCTGCTGTATTTCGTATGGTGAGTGTAGAGAACCGGAGACCCTTTTTACTGGAAACGAGGCATTCCATCTTAGTCCTCACGGGTGACAACGTATCTGCATTTTGATTCGTAATCGAGGATAGATGTAGATGTCTATGAGCCACAGCAACCACTTACCATCAGGTGGACTGTGTGCTCGCTTGTCACCCTATCCTAGAAAAAAAAAAATAATTGTCGATAGCGATTTACCACCACTAGAGTGGCGTTCAGGTAGAGTTCAAGACGTCCATCCCGGCAAAGACGGTGTAGTGCGTGTGGTCACCCTACGCACTACTAATGGACTCCTTAAGAGACCAGTAAATAAACTGTGTCCTCTACCATTAAATCAATAATATACCAATAGTTGTCAATTTTTTTTCTCATAATTAATATTATAGCCTTTTGTTACTTAGCTGGTAGATTTAGTTGTTAAATTATGTTGCCTTATATACCATTCCAATAGGTATGCAACTAAAATTTAATTGTTAATACTATAGTAAGTAAGGTACATATTATTCTAAGCTTGCTTCTATTTTTGAAGTATTTAATTTTATAGGGAGAACTGCTATTGATTATTTACTCATGAAATCTGAAACGATTTCAAGTGGGGGGAATTATGTACTGGCTTGCTTTTCTTACTATTCTATTGCATCCTTCTTTCCAATTAACCGCAAAACAAACTTATCGCGCCATCTGTTGGCCCACAACCAAAGCGTCTGTAAAAGAAGTAGACGCGATCGATACCCACATATAATCGAGATTCAAGACGAACTGCATCGGTAATGGCTGTTCTAGTCTAAGCCTTCCAATATAAAAATCAATGTAAATAGCGTTAGTGAGTGTGCCGGGTCGACCCAGATGTGTGCATAGACTATATAATCACGTAGGAGTTTGGTCAAGGAAGACTGAAGCCTTCCACATCCGAAGATATCGTTGAAGCCAAGTTGGAATTGATCGCCGCTGCCGCTAACCGTGAGTTTACCTATTCCATTTACCCTTCTTGGTGAGCCAGACTAATTTTCTCTCACTGTAGGTAAATTTTAAGTAGCAATTCCAAAATAAGTTTCTAATTATTTTTATTTCAAGTAGGAAGTGTCGCGATTACTACAATAAAAAAGGAGTTCAATCCGCGCATTTTTTTATTCTAACCTTTGATCAATTGCCGAACACCAATTAAAACTTAAATCACACTAATAATTAATCACACTTAACCCTTTAGTGCACTTTATTTCACTCCGAAAGATTCGCTCGTATCGCTAATTTAATACTGCCCCCTGTCGCGACCCTCAACGGCTTTAAATAGGCCTTTTCCACCGAAACATCCAGAATATTCCAGTAAATACAGGCCCCGACCGACGAGGTGCAGAATGTTCGAGTGTGGGGCTTTCTAGAAAGCTTAGTTCTTCCATTCGATACTAGATGGCGCTGTTGGGAGAGTTATAGAAAGCTTGCAGTTTACGTGGTAGAGCCTGTTGCAGTTATATTAGTAGTATAGTTGTAGCACGAATGGGTCGGCTCGACCGGGGAAGGACCACGCTCTCACAGAATACCAGCGTGAAATAGTAGCTTAATGCTGCTGTATTTCGTATGGTGAGTGTAGAGAACCGGAGACCCTTTTTACTGGAAATGAGGCATTCCATCTCAGTCCTCATGGGTGACAACGCATCTGCATTTTGATTTGCAATGGAAGATAGATGTAGATGTCTATGGGCCGCAGCAACCACTTACCATCAGGTGGACTGTGTGCTCGTTTGACACCCTATTCTATAAAAAAAAAGCTCTTGACACTCCTATTTCTGATACTTGATACCAGATGGCGCTAGTGCCGTCAACTGTGGCGCGCAACAGTATAAACAGCCCATTTAACCAGCCTGGCCATTGCTAGTAGTCGCTTACCTAGCTGGCGTATGAAGGCGAGCGTCGTCAACGTTTATACGGTTGCCTAACGTGCCTTGCCACCATTGGAAATCGCTCGCCACGACTCGTCTCACTTTAGTATCAGTGTTGGTTTTCCCAAACAAATCAAATCAAATTCATTTACGATCAAGTACTATGCTGTAGTCTCTTCTCTTTGTGGTTGTAGCACTATGGCCCGACCAGGGAAAGACCACGATCTCACATAATACCAGCTTAAAAAAGCAGCTCAATGCCGCTGTATTTAGTTTGGTGAGTGTAGAGAACCAAAGACCCTTTTAAATGGAAATGACGCGTGCCATCTTAGTCCTCAGGGGTGACAATGCATCTGCATTTTAATTCTTAATAGAGGGTGATGTAATTGTATATCGACCAAAGTATCCACTTACAATGTAATAGACTTCGTGCTCGCTTGCGACCCTTATTCTATAAAAATACAACTATTCTAGATCAAGTGTTAAATATAAACATAACTGAAGTTCACCTACGGACCACAACATTAAGGCCGGTTTTAGAGCTCGACCGACTGTCGGTGCGTACGTCGGTCGCGCTTGCCTTTTGTATGAAAATTCACAAGTCGTTACAGTGCTCGACCGACCGACCGTATGTAGCTAGTAGCTACACAGTGCGTACGAGGACCGTCGGTCTAGCGCGTCCACATGCGTACCGTCGGTCGACCGACGCGCTATGGAATCATATTGACGCGTTCAGTGTCAGTGCTACACCGACCGTACGGATGCGTGCATCATCGTCAAGAAAATCGAACCTAAACTTCATTAATATTGTATGATTTTATAGGTATTAAGTAGTGTTGTGATTTAAGTAATTTTTATCAAACATGGCATATGTCGATACCGAACGCCTCGCGGATGTTTTAAATTGTCTTGTAATTTCACCGATAATTCATCAAAAATTTTGATTGACATTATAAAGTAATTAAAAAATGTTTCTTCATCTTCGCGCAATAATGAATATAAAGTAGTAAATTCCCCTTGAAGTGCTCTTTGGGCGACGATTGGGTGAACCTGATATTTACGTCTTCTGTTCCTTATACGTTTACGAACATAGTAAGCAGCAATTAAACAATTAACGCGTCCATTTCATGTACGTGTTTGTGACTGTACCAGTACGGCCAGTTTCTTTGTTCAGGAGAGCTCTGAACGCTACAAACTGACGATCGGTTATGCGTATCGTCAGGACCGATGATACGCACTGACGGTCGGTCGAGCTCTAAAACCGACCTAAAGCCTGACATATTTTTGGTGTATATCTCTCAATTTTTTTCCGAGTAAGTTCTTGCATCCGATTTTCATTCAGACTTCTTTTAAGCGAGACAAATGGCGCAGCCTCTCGTCTGTGCTCTCCTACAATAGAACATACCAGGACGCATTAAGAACATTTATACATTATGGAGCAAATTAGTCAATAACGCGAGATATTTTATATTTATATATATATGGTGATCTTTCATTTTTGAGCCGACTAATTAGAAATTAAATTAAATTTGGCGAAGATATCGCATTTAATGCGATATCTTCGCCAAATTTAAATCGATTTTTATAACTTTTTAATAGGCATAGTCATAGACATTTTTAGAAAACCAATAAACATTGTGTAGGAAAACATAATAAAACATGAAATATAAAATAAATTAATTAAAATTATTCGTGCTTGCATTATTCACCAATAGTCCTTCACTGCTGGCCGTATGAGGACGCTCAAGATCGCTCAGCGAGCTATGGAGAGGGCTGTGCTCGGAGTTTCTCTGCGTGATAAACTTAGAAATGAGGATATCTGCAGTAGAACCAGAGTGACCGACATAGCCCAACGTATTAATAAGTTGAAACTGCTATATGCCGGCCATATAGCTCCAAGTACCGACAACCGATTGGGAAAAAAGGCCCCACTAGATGGAGTGACGACCTGGTAAGACATGCAGGAAGTCGATGGATGCAGGTGGCTCAGGAGCGTGCTTTGTGGCATTGCTTGGGGGAGGCCTATGTTCAGCAGTGGACTTGTGAAGGGCTGTAATGATGATGATTCGTGTTTACTTCAAAATAACTTGATATTAACTAATATTCAAATTATGAATGCAATTAAAAATTCAAATTACTATTTACCAAATTTATTTGATCTTCTTTGTAATTAACTAAATCTCAAAAATGTTTCCGTTTAAATTGACGCTAGAATATTGGTAAAAGTTTTAATTTTAGATTTTTTTTTATAGGATAGGGTGAAAAACGAGCACACACACACCTGATGGTAAGTGGTTGCTGTGGCCCATAGACATCTACATCTATCCTCGATTACGAATCAAAATGCAGATGCGTTGTCACCCGTGAGGACTAAGATAGAATGCCTCGTTTCCAGTAAAAAGGGTCTTCGGTTCTCTACACTCACCATACGAAATACAGCATTAAGCTACTATTTCACGTTGATATTCTGTGAGAGCGTGGTCCTTCCCCAGTCAAGACGACCCATTCGTGCTACAACTATACATCTAATATAACTGCAGCATGGCTCTACCATGTATAAAATTAATATAAGATTAATTGACAAATGAAAATTCAACCTGAAATTCGAAAAATAAGGATAGAAATTTTTAATGTCGTCAACTAGAATGTCGTTTGAATAGTTTTAAACGACATTCTAGTTGTTACCTCAAAAAAACCTCAAAATGTTGAATCCACTTAAAAGTTACTCAAAAATTACTTATTTAATTTGATTTTTTCATGTTGATTCGTAGTATTTCTACCCCAGATGACATTTTTAAGCTTAGGTAGTTAATTTGGCTTAAGACCCTATAATTTTTTTCCAGGTAGTCGAATTTCCCTTTTTGAAAGGATTATTTCTTAAGAAAATGTAACAGACTAATTACTTTTTCAAACTTTAGCAGTAAAGTGTCGGAAACTCGCTTGACTACGCCTCGGGTTCAAGGGTATTGGGGTGAATTTTAAATGAGAAGAGTTAATTGAACTTCTTTTTTGTTGTGTACGTAAATCTTTGTAGATACCGATTTCTAACCACCTGAGTATATATCATATACTACCAATGCGCCCCGCCCCTACTTCGCCTGGGTTAATTGTAATATTTGATGTAATTTTATTTCTTCGAATTTACAAAACAGAGACATTCCCCGAGATTTTTAGTTAAAATATAGTCTAAGTAGCAGAGATGGCCTTGGCATATTCACGATCGAAGTACTAAACGTCTCTGCGACTGCCTCCTTGGAATAACGGTCTTAAACGCGAACGCTGATCATGATTAGCTTCGGATCCTAGGTTGGGACAAAAGTCCACTGCCACTTCCACCGACCACTTCTCATCCGGACGGATATCAGATTTCTGTCGACGCCCCTTTAGGCTCTGAGCATTGTCTTGTCCGGGGTGTGGTGCCACTCACGCTGAAATCGCGGTGGTATTCTGCAGGCTGCCGCCGTGTTTGGCAGTATAGGTCAGCTGATTGGGATAGGATGCGGTCTTTCTTTGCATCCTACCCTTGGGGGCGGGGTTGCTTCACGCCTAACGATCCCAACGTTGTTGCGGATTCTGTCGCTGATGTGGTACTTCAGGGTACGGAACTTTTTATTCCTTCCTCTGTGGTGCCCATCGTAGGCAAATCTCAGCCATGGTTTGGTCGCTCCTGTAAAATAGCATCATACTATAAGCAGAAGTGCTACCAAGCCTGGGCTGATGCATCAATGATCCCGGATGTAAACACCTGTGCTCTAAAAAAGAAGTATAATTCCGCTTCCAGGTCCATTAAAAGAGACACTGCCAAGGCAAAGTCAGAGAACATAGGCAGAATTGGCGAGAAACTAGTTCGCCTTCCTTCTGGAAAAGGGGTTTTTGTCAGCTATCTCTTCCATCTCTGCACAGGGAGGAAGACTCACTGGCCCATGCCTCAAAGGAGAAAGCTGACTTTCAGGCTCTATCTTTGCGTCCAACTCGACTCTTGATGACGGGGGGAGTACGCCGCTGACCATACCGCGATGTGAGTGCTCCATGCCGGAGGTGCGGTTCACACATCGTTCGGTTCGCAAAGCACTCCTGTCCCTGGACATTCACAAGTCGAGTGGGTCTGACGATATCCCCCCAATTGTGCTGAGGACGTGTGCTCCAGAGTTGGCACCGGTATTAACGCGTCTTTTCTGGTATTCCTTCTCCCTAGGCGTAGTTCCAAAATCATGGAAGACGGCTTTCATCCACCCGATCCCTAAAAAAGGCGACCGCTCAGACCCGTCCAACTACAGGCCCATTGCCATCACCTCCTTGTTCTTCAAAACAATGGAGTCCATTGTAAACTGTCAACTCATGAGGTACCTTGAGGATCACCAGCTGATTAGTGATTGCCAATACGATTTTCGTCGTGGTCGATCAGCTGGTGATCTTATGGTGTACCTGACTCATAGATGGGCGGCAGCAGTAGAGTCCAAGGGTGAGGCATTGCCCGTTAGTTTGGACATTGCGAAGGCCTTCGATCGGGTTTGGCACAAAGCGCTTCTTCCGAAGCTCCCTTCCTATGGGCCTCCCGAGAAATTGTACATTTAATCACCAGTTTTCTTGCAAATCGGAGCATCAAGGTCGTTGTAGACGGTACAAACTCCGATTACAGGCCTATTAATGCTGGTGTTCTACAAGGCTGCGTGCTATCACCAACGCTGTTTCTTCTGCATATCAATGATATGTTGCAAACCGGCAATATTCATTGCTATGCGGATGACAGCACTGGTTATGCTCTGTACACCGTCCGTCCAATATTTCTCGGGAAAACGTCTCCGAGTACCGGGATAAACTTTTGTCTAAATTCGAGTCTTTGCTGAACAAACTCTCGGATTAGGTGCGACTAAATCTAGTCCAGGTTAACACTCAGAGGGCACAAGTTTGCGCGTTAACCGCTAAAAAGGACCCCTTTGTCGCATCTCTTCAGTTTCAAGGCACTACCTTTGTTGCCACAGCCAGTATCGGTATCTTCGGAGTCGGCATATTGAGTGACGTACAGTTTCGTGGTCACTTGTAAGAGAAGGCCAAATTGGCCTCTAAAAAGCTTGGCGTGCTCAGCAGAGTGGGACAGTATTTCATGCCGGCACACCGCCTGCAACTTTACAAGGCGCAGGTTTGGCCGCACATGGAATACTGTTCCCTTCTCTGGGCTGGGGCTCCCCAGTGCCAGTTCCTTTCACTTGACCGCATCCAGCACAGAGCTCGGATCCAGGCTTGGATTTTCAACGACCGAGTGCGTATTTTATCGCATCTATCACGGGGAGTGCTCTGAGAAATTGTTCGGATTAATCCCAGCCGGCCGACAAATTTCATGAACGCACTACGCGGCAAACCTTCCGATACTATCCACACGATCTGGATGCTTGGCGGTCCACCACTGTACGTTTCACAAGGAGTTTTCTACCGCGTACGACCTTTCTGTGGAATAGTTTACCTCCGGCGATTTTTCCGGACCGATACAACCTGGGGACCTTCAAGAAAAGAGCTTACTCCTTTCTAAAGGGCCGGCAACACACCCGCAATTCCCTTCGTGTTGCGGATGTTCATGGGCCGCGGTAGTCTTACCATCAGGTGAACCGTATGCTCGTGCCCCCTCTTCTATAAAAAATACAATTTTTATACAATTGTTTATAATGTTTATAATTGTTATACAATTGTTTTATTGTAGATATTATTATTTACGTTGCATGTAAATTTTAGATTAGTGGTTTGTGATTATTAAGTTATTATGAAAAGTCCTTTAAAATGTGGTTTTTTAGTAATTTATTAAAATTGGACAGGGATATTGCTTCTTTAATAAAAATATTAAAGAAGCAATATCCGTCGGTAATTTGTTGTACTTTTGAGCTCCCTCGTAAAGGATAATCCTTTTTCCATAGTTTGTTCTACAAGTATTTTTAAACATAGGTCATTAGCCTGACTTGACATACGTTTATCGTAATTTATCTTTTTTTTTTAAATGTTATTAGAGAGTGAATATCATTAGTAAACATTTTTCTTATAAAAATGCATATTTTATATTTGCACGTTTGGGCTTGATTAAATAACTTTGTTTCTTTATATATTTGAGTGGTAAGTTTTTTTATAGGGTAGGGTGACAAACGAGCACACAGTCCACCTGACCGTAAGTAGTTGCTGTGGCCAATAGACATCTACATCTATCCTCGATTACGGATCAAAATGCAGATGCGTTTTCACCTGTGTGGACTAAGATGGAATGCCTCGTTTCCAGTTAAAAGGGTCTCCGGTTCTCCACACTCACCATACGAAAAACAGCAGCATTGAGCTGCTAGTCTACGCTGGTATTCTGTAAGGGCGTGGTTCTTTCCTTGTCGAGCCGACCTATTCATGCTGCAACTATAATAGCCACAGCGTGGCTCTTACACGTATAAAAGAGAAGTTAAATAGCGCTGAACATTTTCGAGAGGTGTTAAATAGTTTTATTGGTATAATGTTTTTATGATTTTATTATTTTATTTTGTGTTTATTTATGTATAATGTAGGCAAATAAGCAGAGTCCACGTGATAATATGTGAAGTCTGTGAACACGTACAGGCTCGCGTATACCATTCAATCAGATTCTATAGACCACAAATACTCTTCAAAGAACACCGATTTCTACTAAAGATGATTAGGGAGGCTATCGAAATTAAAAATATATATCCTAATTTCAATAGATAATTAGATTGGGTGCTCCCATCCGTTTGAAATCCTATATCCTTCCTATAATGAATAAAATTAAATCCCAACTCAAGCGTACCACTGCAAAATTTCAAGATATTATAAGTTCTTTCTATGTAGATCGTACCAAAAGATGAAGTGTTTATTTACATATATTTTATTGGAAATCAAACAATCATTTTGTTTTCAAAACACCATTTCTTAATACATAAAACATTTTTTAACGCACGTATTTTCTTATGAGTAAAACAGTTATACAGTAAAGTATCTTTAATACACAATAAAGTTCACAAAAAGTATTTAAATTAGAAGCTCCTAAGCAACTTATATCTATGATAGTATTATTTTTATCACAAATATCTTGCACCCATTTGATTTTTTCACATTCTTTTAAAAAATCTTTTTATCTTTCGATTTATATGTCTATAATTCTGTGAAAGTCTCTATAATCAACAAAGCCCTCACTCCATCGATACCCTCTGTGCTTTTCAATCCAGCCAATTTTTTTTTTATAGAAGTTTGTTTTTTCCCTTCAAGAGATAGTGAAGTGAATGGGTAAGGAGGTTTAATTAGAAATATATTGGTATACTCTAATGAAGCTGTAAGAGTCGCATTTTTTTTTATAGAATAGGGTGACAAATGAGCACACAGTCCACCTGATGGTAAGTGGTTGCTGCGGCCCATAGACATCTACATCTATCTTCCATTGCAAATCAAAATGCAGATGCGTTGTCACCCATGAGGACTGAGATGGAATGCCTCATTTCCAGTAAAAAGGGTCTCCGGTTCTCTACACTCACCATACGAAATACAGCAGCAATAAGCTATTATTTCACGATGGTATTCTGTGAGAGCGTGATCCTTCCCCGGTCTCTACCACGTAAACGTCACATCATCATCATCATCATCATTATCATCATCATTTTCTTAACGATATTACTCAGTGGTTTGTATTCGAATATATAGTCGTTTAATATCAAGCAATAAGCGGTTTTCTGATCTGGTATTTCTTGATCTGTTTCGATTTCAACTCTCACATCGATCGAACATTTTAAAGTTTCGTGTTGTCTTGAACAATCAATTACAAATAATGGAGCCACGTCTCTGAACTCCTTTAAACCCATCAACGGCTCTGACCGGCGTCCATGATACGACTGTTGAAATCTTGCATACTGATCGTATAATAAAGTAAACTTATCTTCTGAAAAACTGACATTCAGCCCCTCATAAGGATAATATGATGAATTTAAAAATACTCTTACATCTCGTACGTGACAATGATCAAACTCTGCCATTGATAATTTCGCGTTATGTTTGCGGTTGGTTTGTAAGGCAATGACTACAAATCGTGGTTTCTCTATTTGCGATGAAGTTTTTATAGACCAAGTATGTTTACGTGTTTTGGGTAGCAATGGATACTCATATAAGTCCCAGGAACGGAATGCCAATGGAATAGCTCGATCTTTCTGTAAATGTTTTAATAGGCTGATTCTTTCACGATCTGATACTTTGATGTGTGGAACTCGCCAGTTTTATTTATTATAATATCTTCTACAACTTCACCTGTATTTAACTTGATCGCATTAAGATTTGTATTGCTTCGTAATAATATTAACTCATGTTTACAATTAATTATAATTTTTTCATAATCTTCTGCAAATCCTAATATCTTGTTCAATGGTATAGACGCGGAAAACGCTCCACCACTAGTATTGCTTGTTCCACCAGTTGACCAGCCCCAAACTCGAGCACATTTGAATTCATTTTCATTTAATGATGCATAGGTAAGATTTTTATTGTAGTAGTGACACCAGCATTCTTAATTTTATCTATTTCTACTCCATTAAGTTTGGTTGCGCGGAAAACCATTCGTATTTGTTTGACGGTAGGAATTTGCCAAATCATTTATCCTTTCCAAATGAGATATCGTTACAGAATCATTCATACCCTCCTATCGACACATCGGGGTGGTGGGGTGGGAGGGGAAAGAAGACGATTCTAGAATATCACGTAATCATCGCAACCGAAGGAATAAAAGGCACGCGCGACCGACATGCGCCCTCTTCCCGCCGTGCTCGTTGTTGGAACCACACCGCTTAAGACGATAGTGTCCGCTACGTAGTACGACGTAGTAGAACCGCTTTAGCCTGGAAGCAGAGCTCCAGGAAACCCGCCTCACCTCGTGTGAGAAATAGTCACACACCGCACTCTCTTCCGACACGTCATCGGACAAGAAAGGCAGAGAGTCTACCTAGAAGAAGTTCCAGAAGTCGCAGCTATAGTGCTCAAGCAGCATAGAAGAAAAACCCCGGTGAGTGAACATTCCTAATATTTCCTGCTTGATATAATTGTGTTTAATTGTGGTAATCCGCTCCAATTTTGTTTTCTCCTAATCAAGCAGGATTTCTTTCATAGATTTTGGCAAATAATAGTTTGTTTTTAGGGAAGAGCGAGTGCATTGTACCGCGTCCTATAGTAGCCATTTTATGGAAGCGTAGAAGCATTTTCGCATATACAGTCCACTTTAGTTAATATCTCGCGTAATAGGCTTAAGGTTCGACCGGGGAATTAGACTTCGGTAACCTTAGGCTCGTCGCTCCACCATTTTATGGTCACTTCGGCAGGATTTGGACTGATGTTTTAGTAGTCGTTCAACCATTTTCTGGTCGAATTATTAGATTAATTATTTAGATAATGCACTCTAATCTATGGAATAGACTTAGATAGTATTCGTTTAAAAATAGAATTATTCATTAAATTGTGTTCGTATTTGGTTTAAATTTAAAGCTTATCAGTCGCTGAAATAATTGAAACAGCGTAATCGCAACCATTTCGTTTGCTTACCCGACAATTTTGATAAAATATATTGAGTTTAGCGAGCGACGCGTCACCTCGACTCGTTGTAACAGGTGTTCGATTTAATTACGTAATACGGCGTATGAGCGTCCATCCTCCATTATTTGTGCATTGTGAGATTAATTGTGATTAATATAACTTTATTATAATAATTTAAAATGGCAGTTAGAAGTATGCAAAGTATAAGTGATCATACAAAGAACATTAATGTAGAAGCAGTGCGGGAAACTTTTTTGAATGAAATTGAAACGGTAGATTCTTTGCGGACGGATTACGAAAGAATATTAGACCAAATTAATCATTTGGAATTACAAATCGACCCGAAATATATAGTGAACTACCAACCGCTTCTAGCATTCGAAGATATATTGTGTCGCGTGAAAAGAACGGCGAAACACTTACAATCTCCATCTCAAAACGAAGCAAAGCCGGAAATACAGGTACGTCCACGTGACTCAATTAGGTTGCCGCCAATAGATATTCCGGTATTCAATGGTGATATTAAGACATGGCCCTTCTTCTTCAGTAGTTTTCAAAACAATATACACAACAACCCATCGTTATCGGACGCTGAAAAATTATATTATTTAATTAGTAAACTTAGTGGCAGGGCACAGTCAATTTGCTCGGGTTTTACACCTACAGCAAATAATTACTTGTTAATATTCGAAACGCTTAAAACTAAATGTGAAGATAGGAGAATGTTAGCTTCCGAATATTTGAACCAGATATTCGATCTTAAACCTATATCATCCGCGAGCATCAACGGCTTAGAGCAGTTTTTAGATAAATTTGTGGCATCGGTGGCTGCACTTAAGAATTTGAAATTTAATGACCTTATGGACGTGGTGTTTCTCCATATTGCACTAAAGAAGTTAGACACCGACACCGTGCGTGCGTTTGAAATGGAGCATCGTAGCTCGGAGATGCCTTCCTTTCATTCATTAGCATCGTTTGTGCGAGATCAAATAAAGGTGATGTAGCGCTCCCCGAACGTTAAACAGGAGATTAAAAGGTGCGTCAACCGTAGACAGACTCAACCATCAAAAATGGCGGGGTCGTTAACGTACGTAACCGCAACGTCGGCACCATTTCAGCATGCCTGTATCGTATGTAAAGATAAACACGGTAATTTATACAATTGTGCGCCTTTTCGTAAATATTCACCAAGCGAACGTTATAAATTAGTAAAGACAAACAACCTATGTCTGAACTGCTTAAGCGATAAGCATTTAGTTGCAAAATGCAATTCAAGTTCCGTATGTAGCAAGTGCGCCAGGAAACATCACACGTTATTACATTTTGAAAATAGCAACATAGCGGCGTCAAGTAAAGCGGACAAGGAATTCACCCCTACTAAAGTCAACGATTCTAGCGGTCGACCTGGTGATGTCGCTCTGTGCTCATTGGCAAATATGGGAGCACAACCTCTTTCAACCGTGTTACTGGGTACGGCACGTATTTTGGTTAGGGACTCGCATGGAAACGAACAAAGCGTCCGTGCACTGCTGGACAGCGGAGCCCAAAATAGCTTTATAACGCGACAATGTTGTGAGCGCTTAGGCTTAATATTTAATAGGTCACTTTCATGTCCTGTAATCAAAGGCATTGGAGGTACTAGTAAAGCTACCCAGGGATATATAAATTTAAAATTTTACTCTCGGATAGATCGTAATGTTAACTTTGATATAAATGCACTAGTAGTAGATAGGGTCACTGAACGGTTGCCAACCGTTTCGGTTGACACCTCGGCAATGATTGAATTTAAAAATTTGACTCTAGCGGACGACACTTACGCCGTTCCTGGAAATATAGACATGCTCATTGGAGCATCGCTTTTCCCTCATCTTTTGTTAAACAATAAGGTCAGGGGCAACTCCTCGCATACCGCGCCTTACGCACTGGAAACCGTATTGGGCTATGTCATCGTTGGCTCCGCCCCCATCATAGATAGTATTTCGGCAACCTCTTATTGTGGTATGGCTGTCGAACCGCTCGAGTCGTTAGTCCGCAAATTTTGGGAGATGGAGGAGGTGAACGTCCCACCCATAGCTAGCTCAGATGACAGATTATGCGAGGAAATTTACGTCCGCACGACCGTTCGTGATCGCGACGGTAGATATAGTGTAGCGCTACCCTTTAAAGGAGATGTTTTATCTCTCGGCGATTCGCGTCACATGGCGGAAAAACGTTTCTACAGCTTGGAACGTACGATGCTCGTTTCACCCCAGTTAAAAGAAGCTTATGACGGCGTCATTAACGAATATATAAGAGAAGGTTACATATCACTTGTGGCTTCGAAATTAGATAACTACGAAGACACACCGTCGTATTTCATACCACATCATGGGGTCATTAGGGAGAACAAACTTACATCTAAGTTACGTGTAGTGCTCGACGCTAGTGCTAAAACTAGCACTCACCTGTCGCTTAACGATATCCTCTATAGTGGGCAAAATTTACAGGGCAGTTTATTTAATATAATAGCCAATTTTCGTTTGTTTAGTATAGCACTATCCGCCGATATTCGCCAAATGTTCCTTTGTATAAGGGTCCGTGAATGCGACCGTAGATTTCAACGCATTTTATATCGTTTCAACCCAAAGGAACCTCTAATGGTGTATGAATTTAACCGCGTTTGTTTTGGTTTAAAGTCGAGCCCATTTCATGCGTTACGCACGGTGAGACAGCTCGCTCACGATGAAGGTCTCCCTTACCCTAAAGCTAAGAGGGCAATTGAGAGCGGTTTATATATGGATGATTTTGTGTACTCGGTCGATAGCGTGGAGGAGGCCACCCTAACCACCGCCGAGGTTATAAAGCTCATGAAATCGGGTCAATTCGATCTTGTCAAGTGGACTAGTAATTCGCGTCCGGTTTTAGATACAACCCCACTATCACACCGTCTTTCGGGGATAAAGGAATTCGACGATTCATATACACACAAGGTGCTCGATCTGTGCTGGTCACCTGAGTCCGACGTGTTTAGCCCTTAAGGTAAATCCGCCCGTAGAGAAGTGCACCAAGCGCACAATACTGTCATGCGTTGCTAGATTATGGGACGTCATGGGTTTCGTAGCTCCGGTGGTATTATACGCTAAGCTTGTGATTAAACAACTTTGGTTATTTGAATGCGATTGGGATGACTTGCCGCCTGACAGCATTGTTCGGTTGTGGCAGCGTTTTAGAGAGGAACTTCCTTTACTAAGAGAAATTAAAATACCGCGTCATATAAACGTCGATAGAAATAGCGTCATAACGGTCGTTGGGTTTGCAGACGCCAGCGAGAAGGCTTACGGGGGCGTTGTATATTTCCACGTCCAGAATTATGGTAGAAATTCGATTAGCCTCATTAGTTTTAAGTCGAGAGTCTCCCCCCGTAAGGTTGTCTCTCTGGCGCGCTTAGAGCTTTGCGCAATATTAGTACTCACCAAGCTTATTACCGCAGTTATCAGCGCATGTAGGGATAGAGTTCACATAGAAAGGATATTTGCCTTTTCCGACTCCATCGTCGCCTTATGCTGGGTTCATTCTTCACCCCACCGTTGGGATACGTTTGTCGCGAACCGAGTGGCCAAGATCCAAGACGAGTTAGAAACGCGGAACTTTTATCACGTGTCCGGTACGGAAAACCCCGCCGATTGTCTATTCCGTGGACTCACCCCGATGCAAATAATGGACCACCCGCTTTGGTTCCACGGACCTGCTTGGGTTCACTTGGATCCCTCGCAATGGCCAATAACCGATTTCGAACCTTCTTCAGTGTCACAACCGCCGGAAGAGGAGACACGCTCTAGTGGCGAACGTTTCGAGCGAGGTTTCTCCAATCATTGCTTTGGCGAACCGCTTGTCCTCTTGGTCGAAATTATTGCGTAGCGTAATTTACGTTTGTCGATTCGCGAAGCTTTTACCGCGACGTTCGTATGTCTTAGCGTCCGATTACAACTATGCCGAGTCGCTAGTACTGCGTGAACTTCAACGTGCGCATTTTTCTGACGAAATTACAAGATTACAATCGAATAGAGCTTGTAGTCGCGCCTTTCAACGCCTTAAGCCATTTTTACAGGATGGGATTGTAAGGGTAGGTGGACGCTTGTCCAACTCGCAGTTGAGTTTCGACCAACGGCACCCTATAGTTTTACCGCGTAAAGACCATATCATGAATTTATTAGTCGATTACCATCATAAAATGAACTCGCACGCTGGCCCCGATTTGCTGATGTCGATCTTTCGTCAGAATTATTGGATTCTTTCTGCACGTAGTTTAATACGCAGTCGGGTGCACAGATGTATAGCTTGCTTTCGGGCACGCTCCAAGCCGTCATTTCCGGAAATGGCGGAACTTAGATCTTGTCGAGTAATACAATCAGTAAAGCCCTTTACGCACACCGGGTCTGATTTCGCTGGTCCGTTTAAGGTCACGCTCACTCGTGGGCGTGGTATAAGATCCACAAAGGCTTACGTCTGCATTTTCGTATGTCTAACTACTCGAGCGGTGCATATAGAACTCGTTGGAGATCTAAGCACAGCAGGCTTTATGGGTGCATTTAAAAGATTTCTTTCCCGCCGTGGCCCTGTAAGTAAATTGTATTCGGATAACGGTACAAACTACGTCGGTGCAAAACGTATTTTGTCAGAACTACATGAGCTCTTAGCTAGCAAGTATTATAATTCGGAGTTCGCTCACATTCTAGCCGAGAACCGCATTGAGTGGTCTCTGAACGTCCCAGCCGCGAGTCATTTTGGGGGCAATTGGGAGACTAATATTAAGAGTCTAAAGAGTCACTTATACAGAGTAATAGGTGATCAAATTTTGTCCTTCAAAGAGCTAAGTACGGTGCTCGCTCAAATTGAATGCGTAATGAATAGCCGCCCACTTTGTCGTACGTTGTCTAGTGACCCCTCGGAACCGCTGGCTCTAACTCCAGCACATTTTTTGAATTTAACGCCTTTAAAGTATTTGCCCGCCGCAGATATGGATGAGAACAGACTTAGCATTTCCGCACGCCACAAATTATTAGACCGATTAGTGCAATCGTTTTGGAAACGATGGAGGATGGAATACTTGCATACTTTGCAGTCTCGGCAAAAATGGAACACAGCAACTGAGCCTTTAGCTGTAGGAACTGTAGTTGTGCTCACCAAAGAGAACACGCCGCCTCTCCATTGGCCGTTAGGAATTGTCGAAGAGGTCTTTCCCGGTTCCGACGGAGTAGTTAGGGTTGCTCGCGTTAAGACCACGGTTGGGTCTTACCTGCGTCCTGTTGTCCGTTTGTGCCCCTTGCCTCTTCCATAATTTAAATTAGCTCTCTAAATTAGAAATTGTAGTTGAATTTAGGTAATCTTAGCGTTAATTAGTTATTTTGTTAGTTTGATCTTAGCTCTAGTTGTTTTAGTTAATTTTGAAGGAAATCCTTCAAGGGCGGGGGAGATGGTTGCGCGGAAAATCATTCGTATTTATTTGACGGTAGGAATTTGCCAAATCATTTATCCTTTCCAAACGATATCATTCATACCCTCCTATCGACACATCGGGGTGGTGGGCTGGGAGGGGAAAGAAGACGATTCTAGAATATCACGTAATCATCGCAACCGAAGGAATAAAAGGCACGCGCGACCGACGCGCGCCTCTTCCCGCCGTGCTCGTTGTTGGAACCACACCGCTTAAGACGATAGTGTCATAGTAGAACCGCTTTAGCCTGGAAGCAGTCGAGCTCCAGGAAACCCGCCTCACCTCGTGTGAGAAATAGTCGCGCACCGCACTCTCTTCCGACGCGTCATCGGACAAGAAAGGCAGAGAGTCTACCTAGAAGAAGTTCCAGAAGTCGCAGCTATAGTGCTCAAGCAGCATAGAAGAAACACCCCGGTGAGTGAACATTCCTAATATTTCCTGCTTGATATAATTGTGTTTAATTGTGTTAATCCGCTCCAATTTTGTTTTCTCCTAATCAAGCAGGATTCCTTTCATAGATTTTGGCAAATAATAGTTTGTTTTTAGGGAAGAGCGAGTGCATTGTACCGCGTCCTATAGTAGCCATTTTATGGAAGCGTAGAAGCATTTTCGCATATACAGTCCACTTTAGTTAATATCTCGCGTAATAGGCTTAAGGTTCGACCGGGGAATTAGACTTCGGTAACCTTAGGCTCGTCGCTCCACCAAAGTTCATATCGTATGTCTTGAAAAAGAATTGGGTGATCCAAAAGTAATGATAATCGGTTACTTCAGGTCCGCATAAAAATCCAAAAAAAAAAAAAAATTTTTGCTTACTTATATACTCACTACGTCAGCCTAAAAAATCATATAAATAGATCATGATTTCCGGGAGATACATTCATTTGAATACGAACTGTCAAAGAGATAACATCAACATAGAGAAAAAACGAAATTAGAGCTGTCATCAAGTACCTCTGTTTGAAAAAAATGTCTTCAAAAGACATACACAATGACTTAGTAGAAACATTGGAGGACTCTGCTCCTCCATATTCTACAGTTGCACGCTGGGCCAAGGAGTTTAAACTGGGCAGAACATCCACTGAATATGAACATCGCGAAGGACGCCCATCCACGTCCCTCACTGAAGACAACGTGAAAAAAGTCGAAGATGTTGTGTTGGCAGATCGAAGAGTGACCATCAGGCATGTAGCTGAGGTCACAGGGATCTCATATGGCAGCGTTCAAAGAATCCTTGCGAACGAGTTCCATATGAAAAAGATCTCTGCGCGTTGGGTACCCAGAATGTTAACCGACGAGCGAAAGAAAAATCGAGTTGACATTTCGAGGGTCAATCTCGAAAAGTTCCAAGCAGATCAAGAAAAGTCTTTGTTCCGTTTTGTGACTATGGACGAGACTTAGATCCACCATTTTGATCCTGAAACGAAATAACAATCGATGACTTGGAAGCGAGCCTCCTCACTGACGCCAAAGAAATTCAAAGTTTCAAGTTCGGCGGGAAAGGTTATGGCATCTGTTTTTTGGGACGCTCAAGGCATAATTATGGTTGAATATTTGGAAAAGGGAGCCACTATTACGGGCTCTTACTACGCAGACCAAATAAGAAGATTACGGGAGGCCATTAAGGAAAAAAGACGCGGCAAACTGCGAGCTGGAGTGCTGTTTTACCAAGACAACGCACCGGGTCCCAAAGCCGCAGTTGCGATGGCTGCCATTTAGGAAACGGGATTCGAACTGCTCGAACACCCTCCCTATTCGCCAAATCTAGCTTCTAGTGTCAAATCAAAATCAAAAAATCGGCTCAAGGAACGGCTCCGAGGCAAGAAATTCGAAGACGTTAGCGAAGTAATGGCCGCTGTTGAAGCGTTTTGGGAGGGTCAAGACAAAGAATTTTTTTCAAATCGAACCCTGTGTTTAGAAAAAAGATGGACTAAATGTATTGATTTATTAGGAGACTATGTAGAAAAATAAATTATTATTTTAACTTTAATTACCGTGTTTTATTTTCATTATCATTATTTTTGGATCACTCCTCGTACGTTTGATACCTTTTCTTTTGTGGTGCTGTTATAAACGTTCACCTTTCCCTCGATATATAAACTACTGAGTGAAGGTAGTAGGTACGTACAGGTCTTGCTGATTAATAGGGATACGTATTTCGTCATTCTTGTTAAAACTAGTTACATATGGTTTGTATGAATGATACTCAAACCTTTCAATGCTTTTATCGTATGATGTTTGTTGAGATACGTTTAAAATATTCATTTTATCAAGCCAATTAGCTTAAGAAATTCTTTGTTAGATTTGGTAAGCTTCTTTTTTAGCTGAAGAGGTGTGCCTTTATGAGATGTTCTTTTAAAACTGGCTTGGATACACGAAGTAGACGGGCTTTTATTGAAATTTATCATATTCATATATTCATCATCATCATTCATCATTACAGCCCTTCACAAGTCCACTGCTGAACATAGGCCTACCCCAAGTAATGCCACAAAGCACGGTCCTGAGCCACCTGCATCCATCGACTTCCTGCATATCTTACCAGGTCGTCACTCCATCTAGTGGGGGGTCGCCCTACACTACGCCTACCGGTACGAGGCTGCCACTCGAGAACCTTTCTTCCCCATCGGTTATCGGTTCTTCGAGCTATATGGCCGGCCCATTGCCACTTCAGCTTACTAATCCGTTGGGCTATGTCGGTCACTCTGGTTTTACTGCGGATATCCTCATTTCTGAGTCTATCACGCAGAGAAACTCCGAGCATAGCCCTCTCCATAGCTCGCTGAGCGACCTTGAGCGTCCTCATACGGCCAGCAGTGAAGGACCACGTCTCAGATCCGTAAGTCATCACTGGCAACACGCACTGGTTGTACAATCTAGTTTTTAGAGATTGAGGTATACCTGACGAGAAGATATGTCGTAATTTCCCGAACGCTGCCCAGCCGAGTTGAATCCGTCGATTGACCTCTCGGTCGAAGTTGGACTTACCTAGTCGGACTATTTGTCCTAGGTAAACGTACTCGTCAACAACTTCGAGCATAGTGCTCCCAACAACTACCGGCATAGGTGTGACATGGACATTAAACATGATCTTTGTTTTGTCCATGTTCATCTTAAGACCTATCCGTTGGGAGGCACTATTGAGGTCATTGAGCATAGTGCTTAAGTCTTCCAGCGATTCTGCCATAAGGACTATATCGTCGGCAAATCGAAGGTGAGTGATGTACTCGCCATTGATGTTAATACCGTATTCTTTCCAGTCCAGTAGCTTGAAAACGTCTTCCAAAGCAGCGGTGAAGAGTTTCGGGGATATAACGTCACCCTGTCTTACACCTCTCTGCAGTTGGATAGGTTTCGAGCTCTGGTTCTGTACTCGGATAGCCATCGTAGTCCTACTGTACAAACACTTCAGCACTTCGATATACCGACAGTCAACTTGGCACCGCTGAAGGGACTGCAGCACCGCCCAAATTTCGACGGAATCAAAGGCTTTCTCATAGTCCACATACGCCAGGCAAAGCGGCAAATTGTACTCTTCAGTCTTCTGTACAATCTGCCGCAGGGTATGTATGTGGTCTATGGTACTGAAGCCTTTTCGGAAACCGGCTTGTTCGGGAGGCTGGAAGTCGTCGAGTCTGCGTGCGAGACGATTCGTAATGACTCTCGAAAACAGCACGTAGACGCGGCTCAGAAGGGAAATCGGTCTGTAGTTCTTCAAGAGAGCAGTGTCGCCTTTCTTAAAGAACAAGACCACCGCACTTCTGCTCCACGCCTCTGGAGTAGTGCCACCATGGAGGACGGAATTGAAGAGCCTCTGAAGGACTTCAAGTACCGGTGTTCCACCCGCTTTCAGAAGCTCCGCTGTAATTCCATCCTCGCCTGGGGCCCTGCCGTTTTTATGGTGCTGGAGAGCCATTCTAATCTCGCTTAGACTGACGTCCGGGATATCATCGGAATAGTGTCGGATAAGACTTGCTCTTGGATCGTTACTCACACTTACGTGTGGCTCCAACGATGATGTGTACAGCTGCCCATAGAACCTCTCAATCTCACTCAAAATCTCAGGTGTCCCGGAAACGATGCTGCCACAATCAGTCTTCAGCTTTGACAGTTGGCTCTTACGGGCAGACAGATCTCTGGCAAAGACTTTGGAGCCCTGGTTCCGCTCGATCGCTTCTTTAATACGAGCAGTATTAAAGTTGCGTAAGTCTCGCCGCATGCATTTGGAGATCTGTCTGTTCAGTTGCCTGTATGCTGTCAAATCTGTTGACGATTGCCGCCTCATCTCCCGTCTAACAGCCATGAGATTAAGAGTGTGATCGGAGAGTTTTTGTGTTCTTCTGCGGCGGGTCTTGCAGAACTTAGCTCCGACCGCATGGACAGTTTCCACGAGCTTGTCATTCATATCGTCCACTGCATTGCAATCTTGTAGGCACTGAAAGCGGTTGTGTAACTCGAGCTGAAAGTTTTCGGGATTCTGGATTAGAGCACGAGGGGGACGGAGCGTTGACTTCATTAGACGAGACCTCTCCAACTTAACGTTTAGGTTCAGTGTGCCTCTAACCATTCGGTGATCGCTGCCAGTTTTCACCCTTGCGATCACTGAGACATCACTAAACAGTTGGCGTCTGGTCGTCATAATGAAGTCAATCTCATTTTTTGTCGAACCGTCGGGGCTCGACCAGGTCCACTTCCTGTGGGGCCGCTTCTGGAAGAAAGAGTTCATCATAAAGAGTCCCTCTTTCTCCATAAAGTCGGCCAGCTGCTGGCCCCTTCGGTTCCGTTGCCCTACTCCAAATTTCCCTAACTTCAGCTCACCGCTTTCTCTTGTGCCTAGTTTTGCGTTGAAGTCTCCCATCAACACCGTGTAGTGGGTTTTGGAGGAATGCATGGCTTTGGAAATATCCTCATACATTTCCTCCACCTCCTCATCGGGATGTGCCGAGGTTGGTGCGTAAACCTGTATGACCTTCAGGGAATACCGTTTGGTGATTCTGAGTATCAGGTACGCGACCTCGTCGACACACTCCCAATCTTTACAACGTTGTTGACGAGAGACTTGTGGACGATAAATCCGACACCTCCTTGGGACAGATGGTCGCCCTCCCCGTGATAGAACAAGTTGCCGGATTCGAGAATTACCGTGTCCTCCCCCTCTCTTCGGACCTCGGATAATCCTATAATACTCCAGTGCAACTTGTCTATCTCTTCTTCCAGCTCCAGGATCTTCTCGTCAGTCCTCAGTGTGCGTGCGTTAAATGTTGCCAGGTCGAGTCGTCGTAGGTGGCAACCGAACCTCCACCGGAGATTCTTAGCACCCCCTGCCCCGCCGTTACCATGGTCGCCACCGTAGCCAGGAATAGCGGGGCCGCCGGGGACTACCTGCCCTATTGTTATTAAACAATGAACATCATCTATCTCTCTCTAACGTATAGTCTCCCTCTATCTATATCTCTCTAACTTCTAAATTTTACTGACTACGCACATCTCCAATTCAAGTTCTAAGAACTTGCAACAAAAACCTTTTTTGGCACTTAGTGTAGTGTAGTGAAAGTGATTAACTAGCAACAAAAATTATGTTCAAAATTTCGATTCTTGTTTAGAAATAGTAGGCTTTTTTGTGGCTAGTTTTCCAAGAGTATTATACCACTTTAGAATCTTGGTTAATTGCGTCAATTTTTAAAAAAATTTGCTATAGTAGTGTCAGTACTTTTTTTTACACCACGATGAGTGAAAGTGGACTGAAAGTAAAAATCTCAATATTTTAGGGGAAAAAATAATTTTGATTGATTTTTGTGTAAAAACTACACGTATTCTGGGATTTATAAGGTTTTGATAAATAGCAGTACTACTAAGGTTGCTGATACAAAAAAAATACAAACAAAAAAATGAAAAATGTGCTCATGGTAGTTAAAAATACCATATCGGGATATCGATTTTCGAAGAAATTCATTTTTTTTTGTAATTTCAAAAACGATTTAGATTTTTTTTTCTTTTTATTTTTTCTCGAGTAGTCATGAGCAGGTCCACCCTCTGGTGCCCGTTTATCGTTGAATTTTGGGACACGTTGTATATATATATCATATATATGTTACAAATAGTTTGCTATCACTCGACGCTATAATATGGCGTTTGGACAGACGAGGGGTTAGAGTAAAAACTGTTTGTAGTTTCAACCCGGCTCCAATAGAGTAAAATTCAATCTTTTTTATATAGAATAATGGTGGCAAACGAGCACACAGTCCACCTGATGGTAAGTGGATGCTGTGGCCCATGGATATCCACATTTATCCTCGATTAAGAATCAAAACGCAGATGCGTTGTCACCCCTGAGGACTAAGACGGAATGCCTCCTAACCAATAAAAAAAGGGTCTCCGGATCTATACACTCACCTTACGAAACACAGCAGTATTAAGCTGCTAACTTACGCTGCATTGCTCCTTAACTATCATAACTCCCCTAATTTTAATAAGTTAAATTAAATTCCTTGGCGTGTAGTGGTGGCACAAGCTAACGAACAAGCCCTATTTTTTCTGTATGTATCATAAGAAACAATAAAGGGAAACTTGAACGGGAAACTTAAAATAACGACAAGAAAACTGCGATTGTTAACGCGCTTACCAAGCGTGGCAACAAAGACAAATATCTGTCTTAACCCTGTGTTGAGCAGTGGGCCTGTGATGGGCTGTAATGAAAGTTAAAACAATGATAAAAAAAACCTATTCTTCGGGTGAAATCTTTTGCAGATGGCATTTTTTATGACTTTATATTTTTATATACATATTATTTATACATATGTTAAAACTTTAAACATAACACTGCCCAGTGTCCCAGATATCTGAATTTGGTGACTCAACTCAGTGTAATTCCTCCAAGTATAACATGAGGAACAGACTTAGGTTTTTTTTTATTTCCATCCTTAAAAAATAGTAATTTGCTCCTTTTCGAATTATATCTGAGACCATGAGCTACCGTGTACCTTTCACAAAAGCCCACTAGCGTTTCGAATGCCCTGGTCGATGTGCTCAGCAAGACTATGTCGTCATAACTTATATTTTTTATAAATGAGCGTCAATTGAGCAGCCGACTACGTCATCACTGAGCTCAATAAATTTTTACCTCATTGATAATGCTTATACTTCATTTCTATTATTTTCAAGTAGTCATACTTTAGATTTGCGTATTCTTTTTTCTCATTAACCATTTATTCTGGCTTTAACTGACTGCTCACACCGTGCATACATTTGAACTTTTTTATCAATATTAATTTGGTTTATACAATAATTATATTCTTAATCATATGTGTTAGACAGATTACTGTTAAAGCTACTTTCACCATAATCCTTACATAAGTACCAATTTAAATTGTGTAATTATTGTTAACTACGCACGAGAGACGTGGTGATACGACTGCGCTTCTTGATTCCTCGTAGTTCTCGACCTTGCCTTTGGGTCGGTCGTTGGTGCGATATTATGTATTATTAGCGCATCGGTCAATTGCCTCGGCTCCTTGGTCACTCATTTTCCTTAAAATCGAAATAATTTTTATGTATATATGTTTTTTGTACATAATTAAGAAAAATTATCGAAATTTGGATTCATTCAATATTCGCAGGTATTTTAAAAATATTATTATTATTGTAGGGGTATCTGTATAGTTTTCTCATCTGGTTGGGTTCTATAAATATATAATTATAAATTAAAATGAAAAGATAAATATACATAAATGTCAATAAAATAAAATAAATACAAAAATTACACAAATAAATAAAGATCCAATTAGATGGAAGCCCTCGGCAGAGGAGACCAAACGGCCGAGGGTTGGGAGGAAAGGGAAAGAAACCGACGGACGATGCGAGCGGTATCGAGAAGCACCGCCTTCTGCATTTGAGCCCGGAGCGGTCCGTCACGGAGTCCCAGTCGCCTCAGATGACCCGAGAGGCTGACTGGGATTAGCCCATTCGCAGAGACGACTACAGGAATAATTTCGGTCGGCCGACCACCCCACATGTCAGTCACCTCGTGAGCCAGGTCCAGATATTTTGTTTGCTTATCTGTTTCGGCTTTCACGAGGTTCTTGTCATACGGAATGGTAATGTTGACCAAAAATATCCTGGACTGTGCCCGGTCCATCAGCACAATATCAGGCTTATTCGCAAGAATAGTCCTGTCTGTGAGATGGCCCGGTCCCAGTAGAGCCTGGCGCGGTCATTTTCGAGCACGGCTTCCGGCAAGTACTTGTAATACGGCACTTTCCGGTCCACGAGACTGTATTTCAGAGCGAGCTCCTGGTGTAGAATTCTGGCTACTAGGTTGTGCCTGTGCAAGTACTCAGAGTTAGAAAGCGCCGAACAACCGGAGATGACATGCTTAAGTGACTCCCCGGGATGGCGACAAGCTCGACAGACGTCGACGGTGCCATCCTTTAGTATGTATCTCCGATAGTTTTTGGTCTTAATAACCTGATCCTGTATTGCACAGACAAAACCCTCGGTTTCGCCGAAGAGGTCACCGAAGCGTAGCCAGTTGAGGGAGGCGACTGTATCTACAAAGGGCTCATGTAGAGCCTTGTAGTACCTCCCGTGGAGCTTCTTCTCCTTCCATACGGTCTCCCGTTCGGAAATGCTAAGCACTGCTGGGTCCTGTCATTGCTCGTTGGCTAAGGATAGAGGGGTAAGCCCTTTATCACCAGAAATGTCATTATAGAATGGATCATCTGATCTCGCCAAGAAGTATTGACGGAGACTGCACACTTCGCGATTATGCATGGTGAGCGCACTCAGAAAGCCACGCCCACCATGCTTTCGCGGCAAGTACAGCCTCATAACCGACGATCTCGGATGATGCATTATTATTATTATTTACGGTAAGTGTTTTCACTTCTCAGCTCTAGGCTGGATTTCAACTACATTTACGGGCCGAAGCCAAAGCAAATGCAGCGTGTGGTGTGTAGTGTAGTTCATGTGATTTGATGAGGTCCTATTTCGTTTTCTTCTATCTACATGAATTTCCTAACTATTCTGCATGTATATAATATAGCTGCTTTTTGAAGTGTAATATATAGAGTTTCTTTTAGTTGTAATAATTTTAAGCTACGGAGGAGATGATTTGGGATGACACCTGTTGTGGAGAGGACTATAGGGACCACATATACTTTTTCTTGTTGCCAGATTCTAGTCACTTCATCTTTAAGTTCTGCGTACTTACTAATTTTTTCAGTTATCGTCTTCTGCAAGTTGTGTGTGTTGGGGACTGCAATGTCTATCAGGTAAGTAATATTATTTATTTTATCTTGTAGAATTATATCTGGTCGGTTATAGTGGATTGTCCTATCGGTGAGAATGCCGCGGTCGTAAAAAAGTTTATGTGTGGTGTTTTCTAGAGTAGATTTTGGTGTATAATTGTAGTACGGAGTGTTGGCATCTGGAATGAGGGCGTGTTTGAGTGCTAGTTTTTGATGAATGACATTGGCCACCTGGTTGTGTCTGTGAGTGTAGTCAGTCTGTGTGAGAGTTGTGCATGCGCCTGTGATGTGTTGAATGGTTTCTGGATGTGTGTGGCATTTGCGACAATTGTGATTATTTACTGTAGGATCTTTGATTATATATTTTCTGTAATTTTTTGTGTTTATGATCTGGTCTTGAATAGCTATTATAAATCCTTCTGTTTCTGGAAATAAGTTGCCTATTTTCAGCCACTTATTTGAAGCTAACTTATTTATGTGGGATTGCTCTAAGTCATGAGGGTGCCGACCGTGGTGAACTTTCTTCTTCCATTCGTCAATTTTGTGTGTCTGTGGGTTATCACTAGTAGTGTTTTGGGATTCAATCTGATTGCTTAAGTTAAGTGGAGTGTAGTTAATATCATTCGTTACGATGGCTTTATGAATATTGCTAGTATGGGATTTTGTATAGAAGAATGATTTTAATCGACTAACTTGTTTCCGCCATTAGGCCTCTCCCTCCATGTTCTCGTTTTATTGTTAGTTTATTATTATTAATATTATTATTATTGCTAATCGCAACTTTAATGTTTTAGCTCCATAGTGTAACAGAGTTATCGGCTACTAATTAATGTTTTTTTTCTGCTTACATCACCTAAACTGCTGACTTATGTCTGTTTTATCACCTTTTTTGTTTCATTTTACAGCATTACCCCTTTAAAATAATATTTCTAACCATATTGTAACAGCTAAAATATTTAAATATCAAAACGTAATTTTAATCACGTAATCTTCTGAATTCTTATATTAACGCGAAAACAACACGGCGATAGATGGTGTCACTTGTATCTCCCATTGTCACCGATATATTTATGGAGGACTTTGAGGAGTAAGTCCTTCTTACTGCACCTGTAACGTCAAGCTTCAACACGATACCATTAGACAAAGTAACTGCATTTTTAGACCTTTGATCTTAATTCCATAAATTGTATAGTTGAATTTACTTTGGAGTTGGAGTCAAATTATTCCTTAGCTTTCCTAGATGTGTTAGTCATCTGAAATCCTAGCAACAGCATAGGTCACACTGTGTAGAGAAAAAAGACCCATACGAACAGATATTTAAACGTTGAATCTCACCATCATCTTTTACTTTGAGCAAATTTTTGTTACAGAGAGTAGGAGGGATCTGTGCCAGTGAACATCTAGCCACCAAACTTCAGCACGTCAAGCAGGTTCTGTACGACAACAAGCTTCGGGTCCCGCGCCTATGTCACAGACACCGAGTGAAACCGGTCACGGTCTAGTGTGTGGCTGTTGAACTACTATAATATGTCAAAGGTGTCACAGACAACATTAGTTACATCTTGAAGCGAGCATTTATAAGAACATTCTACGAGCCGTCGAAGAAGATTAGTCAGTTCTTATCATCCGTCAAGTGTAATATCTTACTACAAGATGCAAGAGTGTACAGAAGGTACAGTGTGCAGGATTGTGAATGTGGTCTCTCATATATAGGGCAAACAAAAAGATCAATTAGATCCCACGTAAAAGAACATATAGCTGACGTGAAACACCAACGCTCCGGGAAGCCTACAGTTTGTGACCATGTAGATGGCACTCGCCATTATATCAGATATGATAGACCACAAATCCTCGCAAAAGAACATCGATTCTTGCCAAGGATGATACCACCAGACATTGGAACGTCAATCAACACAGTCCCCCGTGGCCATGAGTGCTGGCAAGTCTCAAGATTAAAATCAAGTAAATTAACCGCTATAAAATAAGTAAAAGTAGTTTAATTCACAAAATCCTCTATTTGTTTTTCAATATTCATCACGAAAATGAATGATCATTCCGAAATTATTTTAGTGATAACAATTGTTAGTTTCTCTACATTACCAATAGAAATTAATATTATTGGTAAAATTATGAAGTTATTATTTGATGTACTGATTTTTCACTAAAGCGAGATAATATAGAAAAAATACGAGTATCACCTCAACGGTTGAGGTCATGGGGTGGATTAGCACAAATCAAATTTTGTTGTAAATTACACTTCTGATATGTAATGTACCTCAGATAATGAATCGTCGAATTCTAAATAAAAGGATTGTATTAACGCAATAACAATATTAATTTCAAGTAAACTACATCAATTGCACTGTCTAATAAAATAACATATAAGCCTTCTTGTCACTCCGGCGGCTCGTCTTTGAACGACTTTCGACTGCTAAGTGCTAAATTTCAATCCACAGACAAAATTTGACGTCACTTTAACACCAATCGAGTTGAAAGGTAATCTATTATTTTATGGATATCACCAGACCTGACTATACACTCTTTAGTATTGACAAAATATTGTAAATAACTACTGTAATGGACAAGTCTTGTTACAAATATTACAACATATCATTTGTAGGTATTTACAAGCGCTTATATAACTAAATTTACCTATTTCAATGATAATAAATTTTGGACGTGTAAGTAAAAATGTTTGTATTCAAAAAGGTTTTTTTTGAATACAAATATTTTAATTTATTTTTTATATTATTATTGTAAGGCAATATTTTCAAATAACCTAATTTAATTCACAAAGATGAAGAAAGATTACACATGGTAGTCCATGTGTAATCTTTCTTCTTTTCCCTATTTTTTATTTTTTAATTATAAGTAATTAGTATTCCAATAAGCTAAGAAAAACATATTTGAAGTATGTACTAACACGCACCCTGCCACATAGCCTGATAGATCTAAAGCCTGTTCGATAGTTTGAAAAAACAATCATTTATACAATCCTACTTCTGCTTATGGTGCAGTTCATCTGGTTAACTAATTAATTGCATAAACTTAATTTCCAAATACTTTTAATGAACCAATGCGTTCATTATATTATATTATTAATATTAGTAAATGTTAAGATTTGTTTTTTATTTTCTTAAAATTAAAAAAAATAATCTAGTTGACTTAACTTTAGACATTTTTGATTTCTTATATTTACGCGAACACTACACAGTAAACGATAATAAATTTACGGATTTTATCGCATTTAATTTTAACCTATGGTCATGGGGAGGACTTAGGTGTTTCACAACCCAATGTCATAGTTAGCCCGGCTAAATTCAGTTTTTAATATTCATTTTGGTCCGATCCGCGCAGAAAGACCTTACAGTATCTTAAAGTCTTGTCTCGCCAAGTGTAAAGTGTGTAACATCCCTCTACAAAATGCAGGAGGGTACAAGCTGTGAATCTGGTCTCTTTTACATAGGACAAACAAAAAGTTCGATTAAAACCCGCGTATAAGAATATAGCTGACATAAAGCACAGACGCTCCGTTAAGTCTGCAGTCTGTAACCATGTTCTAGGTAGCCCCCCACCGCATTAGATTTGTTTGGCCACAAATCCTCGCAAAAAACACTTATTAAGAAGGTGGATAGGTGCACATGTAATTTTATTATTTACAGGTTGCGATCCTGTAAATAATAAAATTAAAACCAAACCCAAGCATACCGCTGCAAGACTTCAAGATACTTTAAGCTCGTTCTGCTTAGACCTGGCTAAAAATTATTATTCAAAAACGGAAGGTAGCCTTGCCAACAAGGAAATTGGGAAGTCAAATACGTCAGTCCCCCCACCCTACCCGTGACCATAGGTGCTGCAAAGCACCAGAAACGTCGGGAATTAAAAAAGCTCAAACTAAATACACAAAATTCCGTAAAATTAGTTTCATTTAATCTAAACATTTATTTTCGAAAAATCACCCAATCGCTACCCACCCTGCAGTCATATAATTTCAGGTAACACACATTAGGAAATAACAAGTCTGTGGAAAAAATATAATTGTAGTATTATAACTACATTTTAAACATAAAAAGTTGCGTTTCATTTATTTTCGAACCATACAAGGTGTGCGTGCTCATACGTAGATTTAATACGTCTATGGTGTATACATTGATATAAGCCCCATAAGTGTAATGCCTCAAGCTTAATATTATTTGAGCTAGTTGTTATGAATTCAAAAAATTTAAATATTTTTTTCTTTAAAGTTATAGTTTTGATTTTTATATGTCTCTCAATACCTTTTTGTGAAAATCAAGAAATATTATTTCAAGACAATAATAAGAATTTACTATCGTGTATTCGGAGTATAATTACACTTTGGTTCGAAAAAAGATCCGAAGTTACGTATGTAGATATAAATTTTTTTGACAATGATTTAATTAAGTCAGTTCACGAAATGGAATATGTGTCTGTAATATCACGAACAACCAAGAAGAAAGTACTATATCAAAATGAAGGCTACATGATAACAGCTAAAAATTTAAGAGTTTTAAAAGATGAATTTATGTTTCTATCAATGGAGGAAGGTTGGAAACCGGATGTCTTTTTTCTGATTATTTTTAAGGAACTTGAATTATCAGAAATAAATGATATATTTAAAATTCTTCTACATTATCATGTTTTTAAAGTGTTGGTAATAAATGAAGCAAGTAATGCGGATGTCCACACGTACAATCCATTTGAAAACTATGGCTGTGGAAAGGTTTTCACTAGGACTATATCATACGGGACATGTATGAAAGCAAACATAACAAAATCAATTTTTCTAAAACCCATGACAGGACTTAGAAAGTGCACATTTAAAGTAGGTTTTTCTGATTTGCCACCATACGTTATTGATCCTAATAATGATCAGAGGAAAGAAAAACTTATAGGAATAGACCAATATGTTTTGCAAACTTTAAGTGAATTGGAACAGTTCAAACTTATATACACCCACAAATTTCATCCTGATAGATTTTCTGGTATAGGAGATGATATGATAGCTTCTGGTCCCATGAGTTACATTCAGAAAGGTGATATTGAGATATTATTAGGAGGATTGTTTTTGATGCATAAAAGAGCAGAAGCTTTTAGCTACTTATATGGACATCATTCTAACTACGACGGACTCATAATTTTAGTCAAAAAAGCAGGCTTAGTGTCGCATTTGAAAAACAGTTATATAGAGTTTGATGTCGTGGTTTGGATATTATTAGGCCTAGCATTCATATTATTTTTTGTGGTTTTTGTTAAAATATTTCGTATAAAAGACAAATGTGGTACAAGTTTAGTTATGTGGGACGTTCTTTTTCAACACGGTGCTACATTGGGTAATATGGTAAAATTTAGGTATTTTATATTTATTTGGATTGTTTTTGCTTATTTGATTAACATACATTACCAAACAAATCTTTCGAGTCTTACAACACACCCTAACTACGAATATCAAATTTCCAACGAGAACGACTTGGCTATCTTTAATATAAAGCCATGTTTAAGCTCTCCTATAAGAAACTTTCTACAAATCGTATCGGGGCTTGAGTTAGAAGAGGGAAACAGTGAAGAATGTGAAACTATGTTGCAAAGTATGAAGACAATCAGCCAAGTTCATGACAAGTATACTATAATGTTTTATTCTTTTTATAATCGCCATAAGCTAACCTTCATTGACGAATATGGAGATCCTCAAATTTATGCGTTTAAACAACCAATTAGCAAGGTTATAGTTGCTATATTCTTTTACAAAGGATTTCCTATGCTAAAGCATTTACGATTGAAACTTTTGCATATTATTGAGAGTGGTTTGTTTGATAAGCATTTAAGAGATTTGTTAAATGAAGGTGTAAAAAAGCACTATTTTTCTGAAACACACGTTCGGGTTCATCTTATTATTCCTTGGCATATTCTTGCTATTGGTCTTAGTCTTGCAACCGGATGTTTCGTAGCTGAAATAATAATATGTTATATTAGACAAAAGATCAGAAACAAGGTCTTCCCTTTCGTAAGTTAAATGTTTAACATTCAAATCGTCCATCTATTACAAAGATTTAAACAATAATTTTATGTTATTTGAAAACACATAAACGAAGATATAAAATTATTTTATCCTTCTTTGTCGTATTTTTATCCATCATATTATGAATTTAATGTTTGATTTTTGTAAAGGTAGGCGCGGAACGTCATCTTGAATTAAAGCTTTTAATGTAATACCTCGACAACAGTATTGTTATTTTTTAAATTTCTAATATTTTTTAATAAAGCGGAAGTAAACTTAGAGCCAAATCGATCTTAAATCAATAGAAAACCTTGAGGAATAATTTAAAATGTTTCAGAGCCTGTAATGTATGGCTTGCTGTACACTTTAGACCAAAACAAAGCAGTGCAAGTATTGCTATTTGACATCAGAAATAGGCAAGAAGGTGATACCTATGGATGGACTCCATAAATATAATATATTTTTGACAAAGCTCTTAAGTATAGGAAATGAGATAATTTAAAATAAGTGTTTCGGTGAGAAATACCAATCCATTTTATTTTAGTACTAATTTTTGTTTATGATAGATTTTGTAAAAAGTAAACGAGAAATATTGATTTCTATTTTTTAAATTGCATTATAAATTTTATTTTTCAATTTTTAAAATATTTTTTGTCTCAAATCTGCAAAGGCTGTTCGCCATATTAGAAACTGTAGTGACGTCACTGATCGCGTCTAAGGGTATTAGTATTATGTGTCACTGATTAAAGAGAACTAGCTAATGTGCCGTGTTATTTCGAAACATTTCAAGTTATCATTACGATTATTGGGATTTATTCCGGATTTTATTGAAAAGGCATAATGGAAGACGAATTTGTAAAAGCAGAAAGTACTAATTTACCAAGGATAAATAAATTGATGATGGCAAAATTTTTTGCATGCAATCCCAATTTTTGTTCTGCTGAGGAATGTTAAAACATCAATGTAAGTACCTATTACCAACTTTTGTTTAGGTTTAAGTTTTAGGTTTAAGATATTATTTATTTCTACAAAGATAACAAATTACTTACAAGAAATTAAAAAATTACAAACAACAATGAAGGAATCCATTACGAGTATACAGAATATTAAATATAGATGTGGGTATAACATAAACAATTAAAATAACAGTAAACATAGGTTTGAGCATCGCGCAGAAATTGTAATGACCGAACAATTAATGTAACCGAAAAATAAATTAGGGTGCGTGCAAACTAATTTAGCTTTAATTTTAGCTCATATTTACTTTTTTTGGTCAAGTCTCCAAAATAAGTTTTTCGGTAAGTTTTTAAACAAAGATAATGTTTATGATTCCTTTCTGTATTTAGGTAAAGTGTTATACAGTTTTGCACCGTCAATTTTTATATCTTACCATACTCTGTTTTAACTTTTTGCATGTATATATCACGGGCACGTCTAAGGTTACGATTGTGAAAATCTAATTTAAAACAATATTTGCGAATGAATGTCGTTTTTAAGAATTTTACATATGCATATGCAAATATTATATTGATATATTTGTGATATAATTAATATTTTTGTTTCTTTATACATAATATTAGATGGTTTCAATTATTTATAATGACATACTTACGTAGTTTACGTAGTTTGCAATCTACACACATTTATTTTGTGTGTTGATCCCCATACCTCGATTAAATAGTCAAAATGTGGTTTGACAAGTGTATTATATAAAATATATAGAAAATTTTGTGTGAGCCGTCCTTTTTTATTTCTCACATTTCATTTAAAAAAGAAGACAATTTAGAATTTATTTTCTAAATCTGTGGCTTCTACCACAACCTGTTATAGAATATAAATCCTAGGTATTTTTCCTTATTTGGCTTATTTATATGTGCACTATTTATTGTGAGATGCGAAAAGTCTGTAATCTTTTTGCTTTTTACAGAAAAGATGACATAATTAGTTTTTGACACATTAGTAGTCAAAAAATTGCATGAAAACGTAGACAGAGAATCCTATAGACTCCGCCATAGCGTGTCGCAGAAAGGGACAAAAGAAAATACGTCACTATATTTAGGGTTACAAGTGTGAGGAAAAATTTACCCCACAACTAGCTATAAAATTAGAAATTAGTACGTGAAGTAAGCCTGAAATGGAACACTGCTATTAACGATTATCATTGATATGTATTGTAGTTGATGGAGAGCTAAGTGGACTGTATTTGACTAATTATTTATTATAATTTACTGTGGCGAAGAAAGAAGACACTAAAAAATTGTGATATCTGTCTGACTAATAAACTTAAAGAAACTATTGTGTAATTAATGAGAGCTTAGTGGGCTGTATTTATGTAGGTTGTGTTTTAATATTGAAGAAAGAAGATACTGAACTAACTGTTACCAGCCCTCTGTCACTCTTGCTACCTGCGTGAAATAATTACCTACAATCGCTAGGCACCCAGAGTAACATACGCAGTCGGGGCTAGAGCGTTGTAGGCGATTGAATGTTTGTTTTGAATTTTTTAACGTAACATAAACACCCACGCCTATCACCCAGAGGGATAGGCAGAGACTACGGACTTCCATTTGGCACGATCCATACATACCTCTTTCGCCTCCTTTACATCCATATATCTACGCATACATGCTCGTCGGTTAAGGGTACTTCTAACGTGGCCCATTTTCAAAATATGCCAATTTGGTCGATAAACTTTTTTTAACGGTGTTTACGTAATTAGTTTTTTTTGTAAATACTTGTTGAAATCGTCTTTGTTTAGTGTTATTTTACCTATTTGATAATTTTTTATGGAAAAACGTCGCTCCTACTATAACTGTTGCGTGGATGGATGCCAAATGCCCAAAAAAAAGTTTCAGATATATCATTCTTTAAAATTACCGAAGGATTTTAGAAGCAAGTTATGAAAGGTGAATTTATTTCTTTTTTTTTGTTAGATAGGTTCTGATAGTAAAAAAGAATTAAGTAATAACACAGTCTATAAATCCATACAGTCGTCCGACTAAGACGTCTAGACGGGGCAATCGTGCGGGGTGTGTGGGGTGAGACGCGGGAAGGACGAGCCCGATCTGCTTATGCCAATCGTATTAGTAGCTCGGGACACGACTTCTAGGGTTAGCGCGCGCTTGCTTTTATTATTTTTAAATGTTATCCATTTTTATATCCAAGATGGCGGACATTTTTTAATAATATAATATGAGTATCAATTTCGAGGTTCTTGTAGTGCTTATTACGAAACCGACATCCATTTTCATATCCAAGATGGCGGACATTTTTTTAATAATATGATATGGGTATCAATTTCTGGGTTTCTTGGGGTGCTTATTACGAAAATGGCATCCATTTTTATATCCAAGATGGCTAACATTTTTTTCATAATATGATATGGGTATCAATTTCGGTGTTTCTTGGGGTACTTATTACGAAACTGGCATCCATTTTCATATCCAAGATGGCTAACATTTTTTTCATAATATGATATGAGTATCAATTTCGAGGTTTCTTGGGGTGCTGATAACGAAAATGAAATTTATTTTTAAATAATAAAATAAGAGTTTATAATAAAATAAGATGGTGGACATCATTTTTCTAATGTTAGGGATGTCAATTTTGAGGAGGAGTCGAAACTGAGGTATGGCCACATATCGAGAGTAGAGCACTCCCTCATGTTGTGAGGCGTGCAATTAGCGTTTTGAGTACTTTCAGGAAAAATGTAAGAACAAATTATTACTTATTCTTTATATTAGTAATCATATTGTTGATCACGATGTAGATCTAAAATAAATAATGAAATTAGTAAAAGTTGTTAATTTGTGACAACCCTAACTTCCATACGCTGTCTAGACGTTGTCGGCATTTACCACGAGATCAAAGACGTCGTCCTACTGTATGTTTTTATTATACTGTGGTAATAATTTATCTACTCAAGTAATACCTATGTACTTTATTACTTAACGTAGTTGAAATTTACTTCACTATCCAAGTATCTACATACCTATATATTATGTCTTGTAATTAAAATATAAAATTGTAATAAAAAATAAGTAAGTTATAATAACACTAAACACTGAAATTAAAACTTTGTTTTCTAACAAGATTTTAACTGAGTAGAATACGATCACATTTCTGTTAGGAATCGTATTTCGGGTTTATTTGCTGTGGCCTTGCTAGTTGCATGCGTTGAGCATCGCAGAAATCACATAGGTACGAAAATATGATCAGGCGATCATAGTTAGAGTAGGTACTTCACCTAAGTAACTTAATTAACATTTTGCAATGTATTTTTTTACTCTTTATTGTTAGCCCTTAGTAACCACGAAAAGTCCCCCATGGCGCAGGAAGGGGAAAAGATGCAAAGTAATGTCGCCTCTACACGTTGGCCAACACAGTGGCGAATGGAGTGGCGAATATATTGGCCGAGATTTGGTGACGGCGTCCACACGTTGGAAGGTCGTTCAGTTTACTTCGGTTCGGGCCAAGTGCGGACGAATTTATAAGCATCGTGGCGCAGTGGCTCAGCAATGAGTGGCTGCGCCGAGCGCCGCGGGTTAGATCCCGCACGGAACAAGTATTTGTATGTCCTACAAATAATTGTTTCGGGTCTGGATGTGTGTTCTTGTGCAATTTATGTTTGTAAACTGCCTGCGCGATACGGGAGAAGATCCTAGTGTGGGGTTAACGTTTTTATAAAAGAATTATAAAATAATAGTGGTTATTAATGGGGCTGTAAATAGATATACGATACACAATTAGCTTTATTTATTTTTTACATGCATCATAAACTGGAATAAATACCATTAATAAGAACTTAACTTATTTTAAAGTTAAAGGAGTTATAATCGATTAGTCTATGTTTTAAAATTGGGTTTTGATTTTAAAGTTTAGAAAAACATGTACTTGGTTTCATCAGATTTCATTTCAGGTTTCATCAGACATTTGATATATATTAGATAAAAAAACCTTATAATTTATTTGACAAAAATATAGAAGACAAAAACAATAGCAATAAATATAATTAACACTGACTTAATAATAGGTACTAATTATAACTTAGAACATAAATGAAAAACTCATGACGAGCAAAGTGGCTCAGGAGCATGCTTTGCGGCAGTCTGTGGAGGATGATGTTCATTAGTGGACTTGTGAACAGCTGTAATGATGATAATGCTTCGAAAACTTGCACGATTAAATTATAAGAAATCGACGTTTTTTATAGAATAGGGTGACAAACGAGCACACAGTTCACCTGATGGTAAGTGGTTACTGTGGCCCACAGACATCTACTTCTATCCTCGATTACGAATCAAAATGCAGATGCGTTGTCACCCGTGAGGACTAAGATGGAATGCCTCGTTTCCTTTAAAAAGGGTCTCTGGTTCCCTACACTCACTATACAGAACACAGCATCAGTAAGCTACTATTTTACGCTGATATTCTGCGAGAGCGTGGCCCTTCCCCGGTCGAGCCGACCTTCGTGTTGAAACAATACTTCTAATATAATTGCATGGTTCTACCACGTATAAACGACGTGCTTCATTTTTTTTTTTCATTTTAAAATTGATCTCGCAATAATCTGATTGTAAAAAAACGTTAATTTTTTTGATAAATAGCGTGTTGATTAAAACAAATGTTTAATAATAACTAAATCGCGCTAATTAAAGTATTAGGAATGTTTAAATTGGCACTAAAAGGCCGGTAATTGGGGCATCCACCCTACAAAGCTAGAATACAAAATTTAAGTCAAATGCGTGTAATCACTCTGGGAGCTTGTAGCAAACTAAATGCGCGGCCAGTGTTGCCAGATGCCTTGAACGTTTTATCTGTATTAGAAACTGCTAAAATCTGTATTAAATCTGTATGCCATTTTAACTTAAAATCTGTATAAAATCTGTTTATTCAAATAAACCAAAATCGATTTATTGGTAACAAGGGAAAACAAGGGATAAGTACTAACGTTATAAGTTTTGATTATCTTTAGTACCCGGTTGACCGAGCTTTGCTCGGTATTTTTCGCTCGGTTTTTTTTAATTCATGTGTTTTGGAAATTATATTTAGATACAAATTACATACTAATGAAATACGAATAATATTTTTTGATCTTAGCGACGTAATAGAAAAAACTGAACTGGTTATTTGAATAAAAAATCATGAGTGCAATTAGTTTAATTTAAATTTTCGTGTTTTTAAAAAATACTAAAAAAAGGGCTCAAAAAAACAGATTTTCTCAAAAAAGAAAGGAAGGCCTCTTTAAGGGGTATGAGACAAAGAAATGCATCCTCAACTTTTCTTTCAAAAAAACGTGCTAATATGCATAAATGCTTAACACATCCCCTATCTGTGCTTTCATCGACGATTAAAGAAAATTTAAGTTTTTATAACTTTTCTATTATCATTTGTTTTGCAGTTATGCCAGTCACATTTTTTACAATAGCTGTAGTTTTTGTTCTGTCACAACTAATACTTTTTGCAATTTGTGAATCGGGACACATGTTTTTTATTAATTGTGGCAAGTGTTCTATAACGTTCATGGGAATATTATGTTCAGCTATAAACGCTGCGAGCAAAATTTCTCCTCTTTTGACTGGTTCAATATTCTTGTTTGAAAATAAATCTGTCATTAATGTTTGCGAGCTACATCCACCAGGACTTGAATTTACGTGTTTATTTGTTTTCGTCGTATCTGTGTTACAAAATGTACAAAAAGCAAAGTAATCACCTTTATTACTAGGTCTTAACCACGCCTTATAGGAAGAATCTTCCATCCAGTTCCGATTAAATTTTTGCATCACTCTCGGTTTTTTAGATGCCATAATGGTTCACAGTACAAAATCACAATCAATATTATATGTATTTAATAAAAGTGCATGAACGTTTTTAAATATTTACGTATTACCTACGCACACACAACGCAACGAATGCGACAGCGAAGTACCTTGGACAGCACCTCAGATCATATAAACAACAGGAGATATGGCAAGGAGGCGTGGCACTTGCGAACGCATCTGGCCGCAAAGCGGCCTGTTGCCAGTTTCGGTAATTAGTCGAATGTCAACTTGTGACGTCTTCACTGCTCGTGATTTTTGACAAAATGCCGCGTTGTTCAGTGATTGCTTGCAAAAATAACAGCTGTATTGTGAATTACATGAAAGATGGCATCTCATTTCACACGTAAGTACTAAAATATTAATGATTTTCTTATTCAATTTATTAAAACATTACTTCGTGGTACTAGAAACACGATGAACAATGATGATGAACAAAAACCATTGCTTGCTAAGTACAAATCGACCTGTGAATCAGCTGGTCTAATAGCGCAATGGATAAGTGTTTTACTGATACTCTCACTCACACGATAGTTTCGTGAAGCAGCCGCTGCCGGCTTTTGTGAGTGAATGATAGCGACAGATGTTTTTGTGTGAATAAGTTTTGTACGGTGCATTGTAAATTCACGCTGTGTATGATGAGATAAGGTTTATAATTGGTTGTGTAGTATATTCTGATTTATAAAATGCGAGTGTGTGCGCGATTGTGTATCTATTGCTTTTATTATGTAGTAGTTGGCGCGTGGTGGGGGCCAACTGGAGACACCGGGTTCCGACACATTTTCAACTACTGAGCATATCTCCTGTTGTTTATATGATCTGAGGACAGCACGCAAAAATCTTTTGGGGATTTCCCGAGCAGAGCGAGTGACACTTGTAATGCTGCCATACTAACTAATTACGCTGTGAAAAAATTAACCATAAATAATAGAATCATGCAATTATATGTGTAACGCGGTATCTAGTCATATAGCTTTCTTAATTCTGTTTTAAGTTGAATATTATGTTAGTTTAATCAATAGAACTAGAAAAGTCTGTATAAAAATCTGTATCCAGTGCTAATCTGTATTACACACCGAAAATCTGTATAAATACAGAGAAATCTGTATATATGGCAACGCTGTGCGCGGCCAACGTGTGGACGCGGCGACCAAACTCTGCCAACAATCTCACCACACGGATCTCGCGCCAACTTGCGGGCCATCGTTCCAATGAAGCCCAAACACCCCGTCTACACGTTGGCCAATGCTATTGGCCACTACATTCGCCACTGTGTTGGCCAACGTGTAGAGGCGCCGTAACATTGACACTCGCGCGCAGCGATAAAATT
The DNA here is from genome assembly GCA_036936625.1 of Parnassius smintheus behrii. Taxonomy (NCBI): domain Eukaryota; kingdom Metazoa; phylum Arthropoda; class Insecta; order Lepidoptera; family Papilionidae; genus Parnassius; species Parnassius smintheus. The sequence goes on from JAUPFT010000009.1 coordinate 6,597,173, forward strand.
TTATTTAGCTTGCGTGCGCGATTTATCTGATTAGTAATGTGGGCTATTTAACGTCGGCAAGCAGTCGACATCAAAGGATTGCAACTTCTGTACGTAGTACTATTATTTATTCTGTGCTGTTACTGTGATATCTATATGACTAATTATTTACTGAGAGAATTTATTGCTATTTTAAACTGCTAGGATTAAAGTTAAATTAAAGATTGTACAAAAAACTAAAGTAAATTTATTAAACTATTTACACAATGCGGCAGTCTTACAAACTATCACTAATCTAATGCCTAATGGGACCTAATAGGGAGCCTTAGAGGTCTTCTTGCTTGTTGTTCTTCTTTTAAGCACTGTCGCGAATGTCGTACGCCGGCCGGTAGCCCTTCTTTCATTCCCGCCCACGGGTTCACGTTGGCGCTGACTAGAATGTTAGGTTTAGCATGGTCGTATTTGATGCCTGTGTCGTAACAGGTTTTGGAGAGTCTGGTGAATTGACCCTGGTCTCTGAGGAAGGAATCACCCTTCTTGGGGGTTATTGTCTTCCATAAATACCTTAATATTATAATAACCATTTTTATACAAACTTAGTTCAACAAAGTTTTAGACTTCGATTCAAAGCTACTACATAGTTCACCAGACTTACACATTTTGTTCCATCCCATTGGACGTGCCTCCTTATAGCCATCTCATCCATGCTTACTGCACAATACAGTTCGGTGTTTTTGTTCTTTGCCACTAATTTAATGCATTCTAATGATTCTGTTGTAAACCCTGGGTTTGCATCTACACTTTTGTACCATGTGGTAAGTGCGGATGGAAGAGGCAGACAAGTATTAAATTGTTGTCGTACATACGTATAAGCCCGAGGACTTATAAATTGCAAGCAAATAGTAAATTTACGAAATCCTTTTCAATTTGACGACAAAGTTTAAAAGAAAGGAAGAGTTTTAGTATTATGTAAGCAAGCTCGGGGCTTTAAATTTTTTCTTACCTTTGCTGACAAATGGAGCGGGGGGGGGGGGGAACATACATTAAAAATCTTACGTAAAATAAAGAAATATAAAACAATAAAAATATTAATACAACAATATTTATAAATAAAATTAATAATAGGTACTATTTTTATTATTTCTAGTTAGTATACTCAATGAATATCTTTTCACATTTTTTACCAAAAATAAATCGATGGCTCTTCCGATACTCCATGTCCATTTTTTCCTTTTTATTATTTACTAAAATTATATATAAGATTTAAAGTTTTTTCAACTCTTAAATTTAATAACCAGTATTTTAGAGACGGAAAAAATTTATAAAACATTATATTAAAGTAAAACAATTGTGAAGTAAATAAATTATTAATGTTATACATACTGTATTTTTACTCTTTCTTGACAGCCCTAAGTAACCTCGGAAAAACAGCCGTGATGTGAGAATGAGAAAAGGTGCAAAGTAATACTTAATAATTAAAGCTATTAAACGTCGGCAAGCTGTCAACTCAACATGAAAAGAGTGAAACTTCTCTACGTAGTACTATTATTTATTCTGTGCCCAGGGTAACATACGCAGTTATATATATTATTTTACCTATTTGATAAATTGTAGTGGTTAAACGTCGTTCCTACTACAATTTTTACGTGGATGGATGCTAAATGCCCAAAAAAAGGTTCAGATATATCATTCCTTAAAATTACCGAAGGATTTTAGAGCGGAGTTATGAAAGGTGAATTTATTTCATTATTTTGTTAGGTAGGTACTTATAGCAAAAAAGAATTAAGTAATAATTTATCTACACAAGTAATACGTACTTAATTACAAAACTTAGTTGAAATTTACTTCACTATCCAAGTATCTACATACTTACATACCTATATATTATGTCTTTTCTAATTAAAATATTTTAAGTTATAATAACACAAAACACTGAAATTAACACTTTGTTTTCTAACAAGATTATTAACTGAGTAGAATACGATCACATGTCTGTTAGCAATCGTATCTGAGGTTTATTTGCTGTGGCCTTGCTAGTTGCATGCGTTGAGCATCGCAGAAATCACATAGGTACGAAAATATGGTCAGGCGATCATAGTTAGAATAGGTACTTCACCTAAGTAACTTAATTAACATTTCGCAATGTATTTTTAACTCTTTTTTGATAGTCCTTAATATCCACGAAGTCCGCCATGGCGTAGGAAGGGGAAAAGATGCAAAGTAATATGGACGCTCGTGCGCAGCGCTAAAATTTTATTTAACTTGCGTGCGTGATTTATCTGATTAATAATAACTATGTAGGCTATTAAACGTCTGCAAGCAGTCGACATCAAAGGAGTGCAACAAAATTATTTATTCTGTGCTGTTACTGTGATATATATAAGACTAATTATTTACTGAGAGAATTTATTGCTATTTTAAACTGCAAGGGGTTGAGTTAAATTAAAGATTGTACAAAAAACAAAAGTAAATTTATAAAACTATTTACACAATGCGGCAGTCTTACAAGCTATCACTAATCTGACGTCCATTGTGACCTAATACGGAGCCTGAAGTGTCTTCTTGCTTGTTGTTCTTGAGTTTGTGTAAGCGCTCGCGGTCGCGTGGGCCTCGCTCTGATGCAGGGCGGTTGCTCACTCGCCGTCCGTAACATATTGCTAAGGAGTGTATTAATTAAAAGGTAGTGCGATGAACTAACATTAATTTATTTACTATTTATAAAATGAGGCAGTTTTTAATTATAACCTATTCTCTATTTTATTGCCTAATCTAATGCCTAATAGGGAGCTTGAGGGATCTTTTTTTCCTCTGGAGCGCTAGTCTGCCGCGAATGCCGACGCCGGATTTTTTTTTTGCGCCCAGAAGCTATGTAAAGGGCTACCCTCCGGGAAGCGGGGGAGGGAGGTGGTGAATGCTCTTAGCATACCACGCAGCCGGCTGCGTGGTTATGTGGGACTCACTATGAAAACCTAAGGCCTACCCACTAAACACCACCTTCGACAGAAGACTCGGCCTGAGCCGCCAAGAGGCAGTCCAGGTCGGCCGAAAGCTTGCTGGGGGTGGGGGGCGAGAGAGAGTTTCTCGGTCTGCGAACTCGATAGCGAGAGGGAGTGGGGCTGCATAGGAAGCTGCCTCACGAATAAGATGATTTGAGTGAGACTCTGAGACTTTGAAGAAGTTCTAAGAGAGTGATTTTAGAAATTGTTGGATTGTGGGGAACTCTAATTCTCGGTGAAAGTCAGCGTTTCAGATGAACCAGAGCGCGTTCGTAGTTCTACGACAAAATTAGTTTTGAACTACTTGAAGTTCGTTTAGAATGTTAGGTTTAGCACGGTCATATTTGAAACCTGTGTCGTAACAGGTTTTGGAGAGTCTGGTGAATTGACCCTGGTCTCTGAGGAAGGAATCACCCTTCTTGGGGGTTGTTGTCTTCTATAAATTCCTTAATATTATCATAACCATTTTTATACAAACTTAGTTCAACAAAGTTTTAGAACTTTGATTGATAGTTCAAGCGAGGAATTTATTCTACTTTAAACTGAGTGGATTCTACATACTATTATGTAGGTCGCCCAGATAATTATAGCTAAAAGTAAAATTGCAGACATTATAAGTTCCACTTTCGAGCAAAGGTCTCGACTGAACTGCCCCAATAAGTGTGTGCGTACTTAAAAAATATTTGAAAAAACAAATGTTTTTAAAAAAAAAAAAAGTTTCTAATTCCTCACGATGTTTTCCTTCATCGCTGTGTGTTCAGCGTTTGGTAAATCAGCAGCTATAATTGCAATAAACGATTTTATTAAAGCCAGGGGGATCGAACCCGAATTGCTCGCGTAGGTACTATGAAATTGACAGCAAGTGTTTAGCTACTACAGCTCTCTTCCATATCAGACATGGAGCTATAGCTTCTCAATATACAGTTACATTTAGTTACGGTTACTAAAATATCAACAAGAAGTGTAAAAATAAAATTTTTGCATTCATATAAATTTGATATAAACAAAACGAGAACAAAATAAACGTCAATTAAATACGCATTATTAAGGATAACTCAAAGTCAGATCTTGATCAAACTTATATGAGATCACAAGAGAAGCACCAGCTTTCAAATAAAAAAAGAATTATAAAAATCGTTAGAATAATATTCTGAGGTAACACACATAAAAAAAGATACGGTCGAATTGACTACAACATCAAATTTTTTTTTGAAAAATTAATATGCTGATTTTTAAGACGGTTAGCTAGATGGAGACCCTCCTTTTCTTGCAGATTATGAAGCAATTCTATAAAATGCGATGAAATGATTCCACCATGCAGATTTGTTAATTCATTTTTCTGACCTAGTGTATTTCTGACAAGTTTCAGCATATGAGCTGGATCCGGAAATATAACTATGTGCTCTTTATCACAAAGAAAATACGAAGTAATATCTTTCAATTCATCGAAATTGCAACCTAAGTTTTTAGCCATCGAAAAGTTGGTTGGAGAGCCATCAAAAGTTAGGGAGACTATATTAACACCACAATCTACTAACAAACCCATACATTGTTTAATTTATGTTGCCTTTTGTTCGCCTGTACAACCATCAATAAAAAAATAACCGATAGGCATTTTCCATGCACTATTTATAAATGTCACCATAAACACCAATGCCTCCCTAGCTTCAGCTACATTGTGACCATCCAAGGCTACCCCATAGTTCACCAGACCTACACATTTTGTTCCATCCCATTGGACGTGCCTCCTTATAGCCATCTCATCCATGCTTACTGCACAATACAGTTCGGTTTTTTTGTTCTTTGCCACTAATTTAATGCATTCTAATGATTTTGTTGTAAACCCTGGGTTTGCATCTACACTTTTGTACCATGTGGTAAGTGTGGATGGATGAGGCAGACAAGTATTAAATTGTTGTCGTACGTCCCTGTAAGCCCGAGGACTTATAAATTGCAAGCAAAGGGCGAATTTGCGTAAAGATGGTGAATATTTTCTACCACTGAAGGCGGGGTTCAACATTTTTTTCAAGAAGTCTCTATTAGTAGGGTCAACAGATTCCAATAAATCCCCATCTTCTTCACTTATCAAAGACTTTTTTTAAGTTCTGCAACAATATTTTCTAGTTTAGCTACTTTTTTTTAAACGCCTACTTTTTTCTCGAAGAGTCTTTAATTTTTTAAGTCGTTCGGACGATAGCTTTTCTGAGTGTTTCCATTTCTTTCGCAACGTTCGAGGAGTGTACTCTGGAGTCTTGTCCAAAAACCCAAAAAAACGTTTTATAATCATAACTTTGTTACTGCAGACACATTTTCTGATTCTAATACTTACTATTGATGTTTGATTGGAAATTGGAGGTTTTACTATTTCAACTGGCTTTTGACTACTAGTCGACGGCAGTAGGTCAACAGCAGGAGCAATCTGAAATCATTTAATTTGTATGTCAAATCTGCAACAGTTTTAGTTTCATAACATCCCTTGATCAAGCTTTCGATAATGAAATTTTTTATAGGATGGGGTGACAAACGAGCACACAGTCCACCTGACGGTAAGTGGTTGCTGCGGCACATAAACATCTACATCTATCCTCGATTACAAATCAAATTGGAGATGCGTTGTCACCCGTGAGGACTAAGATGTAATGCCTCTCGTTTCCAGTAAAAGGGGTCTCCGATTCTCTACACTCACCATACGAAATACAGCAGCATTAAGCTACTATTTCACGCTGGTACTCTGTGAGAGCGTGGTCCTTCCCCGGTCAAGCCGACCCATTCGTACTGCAACTATACTACTAATATAACTGCAGCATGGCTCTACCAACTAAGATTAATAATAATAATAATATTCCACAACTATCACACAACGCCATCTAGTCCCAAGCTAAGCAGAGCTTGTGTTATGGGTACTAGACAACTGATAAACATACTTATATATTTCTAAATACATAAATATTATAGATAAATTACACCCTAACACCCTAATGTACCAATATTATAATTTGTAAGGTAATTTATTTTAATACTGTAGAATACATTGCCAAATTGAAGAGCTAACTGGACAAAGGTTACTTGACAAATTAAAAAATCCGACTTTTTTTTTTTTGAAAACGAACTTAATTTTTACTGAACTTAAGTTTTATCTGATGGTAAATTTAATGATTCTTGAATTTAAACACACCTATTCTAATTCGTTACATAGTTACAGACGCTAGCAAAGGTGTTAACTTAAAAAAAAATATAAATTTCTTTGCAACTTTCCGCTAAACATATAAAATGATGTGTCTTACCTGGATTGAAGCGCACCTCCCGCCCTCCCTCAATTGCATACACTAACTCCGTCACCACTAGACCAAGCACCACTACTCTCAACACCACTATTCCAGGCAAGACACACCATCGACGATAATACGACACGTGTTTCGCCTCTACACGAGGCATCCTCAGGTAATATAGAGTCTACGGCGGTCAGCCGCCGTAGAGTCTATATTACGGCGGTCAGCCGCCGTAGAGTCTATATTACCTGAGGATGCCTCGTGTAGAGGCGAAACACGTGTCGTATTATCGTCGATGGTGTGTCTTGCCTGGAATAGTGGTGTTGAGAGTAGTGGTGCTTGGTCTAGTGGTGACGGAGTTAGTGTATGCAATTGAGGGAGGGCGGGAGGTGCGCTTCAATCCAGGTAAGACACATCATTTTATATGTTTAGCGGAAAGTTGCAAAGAAATTTATATTTTTATTTTTTATTATAATGGATTTCCGCAAAGTAACGCCTGATTCTATCAAGGTGTTAACTGCCAAACAAGTATATATTTCAGATTTATCTATCTATATGTGGCCACCACATCCAGGTTCTGGCCTGCTCTTTTGTTTTTACCACGCTAAAGTGTGAAGAATGTAGTTTGTTTAATAGCTGCTCGCGGAATATTGACAGCATGATTATTTTATGGCACCGACAGTATGATTATTAATAACGGATCCGACACTTTTCGAGGCTACGCTTAATGCATAAACTTTAACACTTTTGTTAAAAGATTATCTCGGGATGTTTCTTTTTTTATATCTTCCACAGTTATTCGTTTTATAACTAAGTTATCTATAAATTTAATATACAATGTTTTATCAAGATCTGAACATTCATTATGAATTTCGTTCCGTATTTGATTTACAGACCGTGATAAGTAATCAGCCACATTGCTGTCACTTCTAACATACTTTAATGTGAAATTATAGGCAGATAAAAAGATCGCTAATTAGCCGCCTTGTCAGGTATACCCTTTTTGTTTCGGAAAATGGTTAGTAAGCTCCTATGATCCGTCCTTTGGATAAACGGTACCGTTCGACCATACCAATATTGGTGGAAATTTCAGAGCATACAAGGGCTGTCCGTTCTACTAGAAATAAGAATCCTATTTATAAAGCATAATTTACATTTTATTACATAATTCTTTACCATTGGTGGAGGGAACTGTGGTGTTTTAAAAATGTGATAACATAATAAGATTTTATTACCTCATAAAGCCATTGTAAGTAAAAGTTCTTGTAAAAGTTCTTCTTAACAAAACTTAATATGGTTTATAAGAAACAAAGCTGTGTTATGTTTTTTTTAAAAATTTGCATAGAATAACCTATTTTTTAACATAATATATAAAATAATCAATCTTATCTAAGTATTGCTACCAATATTGTATTTGAAAACTATATGCTTTAGTCCTTAGTTCATTTGATTATTTATTATTTTCATTTACATTTATTTATTATTTTCAACACTCATTAATTGTTTAAAACTATTTGCTAGTTTACACCTTAAATTTAATTAACTTTAAAACATTGCTTAATACAAAATTGGTGTAGGAAGGTGCTTTTTAGAAATATATTTTCAATACAAAATTTTGTCTATATTTTAAACAACCTAAAACTGATGTGTGTAACAAATCTGATTCTAATATACACACTGAAGAGCATATTGATAACTACAAAAGAGCATTTGAGTTACAAAAACAAGAAAGAGAGATGAGTATTAGTGGAAAAAAAATCACTTTTGACATACAACAAACTCAGCCTCTACCTGAAATTCCCATATCAAAAGCATTTTATTTAAGGCAAATATGGTTTTATAATAAAGATATCTATATCATTAGAGATGGCCACAGGCCACATAAATAGTGTGTAAGAACATGTGGCATACCTATTTTTAAATAATAATACTATTTCATATAAATAATGTTATTTTTATTTTTTTACCACATAGAGCCATTGTAAGTTCTTCTTAACTAATTAATATGGTTTGTAGGAAACAAAGGTGTATTATATACATACTTTCATTGTTTTTTTAAATAAATTTGCATAGAATAACCTATTTTTCAATATAATATATAAAATAATCAATCTATCAATCTAAGTATTGATACTAATATTGTATTTTAAAACTAGGTATATGCTTCAGTTCCTCAGTTCATTTGATTATTTATTATTTTCAAAGGCTCATTAGTTGTTTAAAACTATTTGCTAGTTTACACCTTTGCCCACTTAACCCTTCAATTCGGTATTGGCTGGAGGAAAAATAATATTATTTTTATTTAATATTGTTTACCTACTTACATGAATGCATAAATTATTATCAATTTCCATAAGTGATTCTTCATGTAAATTGATGGAGGAAGATGTTGGAATACAAGCTTTTGTTTCCTAAAAGTTAATTATCTTTAAAACATTAATTAATACAAAATAGGTGTAGAAAGATGCATTTTACAGAAAATTTAATTTAAAGTTCTAGGTATATTAAACTCTGAACAAGATCCAAGTTTTAATATTGATTGTTAAAACTTGAATCGCGTTCAGTCTAAAAGAAGCCTGTCTCAGTCATTTATTGCTATTAAAATTCACAAAATAATGTTTGTAACAAACAAGATAATTGTACTAAATAGTATGAATATGTCATTAACTGAATATTTACCAGAATTGGTACAGCAAAGGTAATAGCAGAGTAAGTTTCTTCTTTTTTTATTAACATCTTATCCTTAAAATGTCTGCTGCAAATTTTTGATGACGGTTTTGGTGTCCAGTCTGTTCGTCCTGTAGCTACAATCCAATTCCGACGTAAATTATCATGTTCAGGAAAACTGCAACAAACCATTCAATCTTTCAGATATTTAATTAATAGACACTGCAGAATACATATCTGTACACCTTAGGCAAATGATCATAAGTCACATTAAGCTAATTGTTCAGTGCACACGTTTTAAGTCTCAATTTGAACATTACTACACAATTGTAAATAAAAATTTATTTGTTGTTTAAAAGTAGTTTTTGATTACAATAAGATATTAATAAAAATTTAATTAACTAACTAAATAATGAACTTGGGATATGCTACCTCTAAACACTAAAGATAATTTTTTATAAGTTACATGTAATAAAAGAACATTCTAAGTCCTGATTTTCAAGGCACAATGAAAATCATGTTTCATTAATCACAAGTTTTGTTTACTATTCATAAGCATTATTGTCGTCGGGAAAGTCCGATGCAGTGGAAGATTGTGGAATTTTTATAATAGTCATGACAATATGACGGCAATTCAATATGAATGTAAATCTTGGTATCTTTATATTTTTTGGCTGAAATTGAAATTAAGTTTTGGTTCATATTTTGTAAACTTCCTGAAAAATTCAACTCCTTCCTCTTCTGACGCCTTAAGTCTGTCATTTTAAAATTTTGATTATCAAATGAATTTTAATAAAATAAATACCCAGTTTTCTTTTCTAACTTGCAGAGTAACTGACTTTGAAATTTGAAATGGTTCCTTATCAATATTTACTTTTCTATTAATAAAAGGACCATTAGTAAATAATAAATATTAAAATGATCAAGTTCCATATTGTTGACTGTATTTTTGTAAAAACATAGCGGAATAAATTGTTGCCAGTCCCAAGGTGTGTAGGTGTAGGTAAGTTTTTACATCTTCTCTTAATATTGTATCTGCTTATAATATATATAACTTTGAACTGAGAAAATTTTTAAGAAGGAAAAACATGCACATGACAACATAAATATTCTTATTTTGCACATAACAGTTATCTGACCTGGTCACTGACTGATATGGTCATTTGTTCAATATCTGATCCTGGTACATTTTTAGATGCCCAGTTTAAGATGATTGAAGCTATTTCGTTTCCATCCCTTTGAGCTTTAGTTTCATCCCACATAAATAGAAATGCAGAACTGTCAGAACCATCATAAATATTGTAATTTAATATCCAAATTTTTCTCCTATAGAAATTAACCCCCTTTTAGGTCTGTATTTTGATTCAGACATATCCTGCGATTTATGTTTGTACCTATTATCAGCTTCAATAATTAAAGGTAAATCTTTTTCTATTTACAGAAGTTGTTTCTCAGTGCCATCCTATATCCCTTTAAGTTTTGCTGAAAACATATCGCAATCGTCACAAGTATAAAGTAATTTGTAAAGATCGTACAATCGTTCAATAACATCTCTTTGATCTCTCACGATTGTATTGACATTTATACTATGGGAGAGATGAAATGTGGGACATAACAGATTTAATAATTTCAGGATCCGTTTAGGGTCCGTTCACACAGACCGGCTCGGAGAGCATCGGCCTGCTTTTTTCTTTTCACACAGACCGGGTCGTATACGCTTGGAATTGGCCGGAGCGGAGCCGCCAACTATTTCACATCGACCGGCTGGAAGAGATCTGAAAGCGGGTGCGGTTGGATGTGCTCGGAGCCGGTCGGATGCGCTCGGAGTCGGGTGGATACACTACAAAGGCAGTGCCAGTATTCCGCGCAGTCTAAGTTTTGTTTTCGGTGTGTTAACGTGTGCTTTTCGAAACATGGATTTAGATAGCTCCGACGAAGAAATATATTTGTTAGCAAGATTACTTGAAATAGAACATAGGAAACGTAAGCGCAAGCGGAAACAAATATGGGTAAAACATATTTGGAAAAACAGACTAATCCATGGGGAGTTTCACACCATTTTCGAGGAATTGAAGAGAGATAGCCTAAAATTTTATGAGTATTATCGTATGGAATATTGGCAATTTTTGAAATTGACAGATTTGTTAAGAGTACATATAACAAAAAAGACTACAAATTATCGTTGCACCATTACAGCCGAAGAAAGGTTAACGGTAACTTTAAGGTAAATAAAAAACAATTATTTATACTAATCATGTTATTTAGATCACAAAATCACAGCCCTCCATTTATTAAGCATTATTTACGTTAATGAAATGTAATTAAATAGTACAGATTTGTGTGTGTTTAATTATTATTATTATAATTATTATTGTTTTGGATTGTTTATTATTTTGTATTTTGTGTGCTGGTATTGTACCCGTAAGTAGTCTGATCTGGATAGTTTTGAGGAATATAGGTTTCGTTTGACACTAGGTAAGTAGATTGATTAGTCGATGGCGGTGAATTTATAGACAAAGAATAATTCAAATCTGTACTATTTTCATACAGACTTAATTCAGCTTCATTAACAATGTTAAACACGCGCCTTTTAATTCGTGCTTGGACTTCTTTTGGGAATGTTTCCACTGTATCTGACATAGACAAAAAAAAATTACGTAATGCCTTGTCACGGGGTGTAGTATTTCTTTTTTCTTCAAGATACTCTTCGAAAACCGTAGCAACATCTTTGCTCTTTTTCGAGCCAGAAGTACTTGCAAGCGATTCAACTTCAGAATGGTCAGAACGTTTAGATGATGTCGATGGTGGTGGTATTGGTGTGCCAGGCTCTGAATCATCCGATGATAATGTTACATTAGATATTTGGTTTCGATTGCGAAAAAATGGTATTATAAAAGAAAGTTCTTTTTCAAATTTTATCAATTTGGACGTAGTTGCACCATCGCCACTCTTGCCTTTTCGGTTATAATAGGCTTTTCTGAAGTTATCTCGCAGTTTCTTCCAACGATCCTGGCACTGCGTCACTGGAAAGAACAGAAATGAAAAATTAATAACTCTTTTTTATTTTATAGTTCGTTTTGGTACGGCAGTCTTATATTTCTATTTTGTGTGTTTGTTTTATTTTTACAGATTCCTCATCACTGGTTGCAGTTTCAAAAACTTGTCATTTAATTTTCGAATGGGAATTTCTACAGTTCATTCAATTATTCATGAAACAATCAGAGTAATTTGTGATGTTTTGATGCCCATAGTTATGCAGATGCCAGATGAAGAAATGTGGGAAAAGGTTTAACGTGATTTCTTTAATATTTGGAATTTTCCTAACTGTTTGGGCGCTATAGACGGAAAGCATGTCAATATACAGGCACCAGATAATAGTGGAAGCTTATACTATAATTATAAAAACTTTTTCAGTACAGTGTTACTAGCTGTGGTCGACGCGAAATACAGTTTTTTAATTGTTGATGTCGGATCATATGGTAAAAATAGCGACGGCGGAATTTTACAGAATTCAAAATTTTGGAAAAAACTCAACACCAATAAGTTAAAGCTGCCCCCAAATAAACCTCTACCTAGTACCACTGAAAGCTTACCACATGTTTTTATAGGAGACGAGGCATTTCCTTTGAGCAATAATATATTGCGGCCGTATCCAAGAGAACAAGCAAGAACAGAATTATCAAAAAAAGTATTTAATCTGCGTTTAAGCAGGGCAAGAAAAGTCGTAGAATGTGCATTTGGAATGCTAACTCAAAGATTTGAAATTTATCAAAAACGAATGAAAATTCAGCCGAAGTACTGTGATTTAATTATATTAGCAACTACATGTTTACATAATTTTTTAATAGAAAATCGGACGCCAGGACAAGAGAATGAATTTCACAGCAATATAAATTTATTAACAGCAATAACAGACAATAATAATGAAAACAGTTCTAATAGCGACGCAGTTCTAACCACAAGGAATAAATTTAAGGATTATTTTTCATCAAGTGGTGCTTTAGATTGGCAAGATCAAGTGGCTACGCGAGTTTCTTAAGTTATATTTAATAAAAATTGTCTACTACATAAGTATATTCTAACGATCAGATACTCAAACGAGTTTTTAAAGTAAGGGCGCATTTAAACTCATGTTATTCCTATTTTGACTTTGAATCTAACACGTCGCAGCACGAGTTTAAGAAGCCCTTGCTTTAAAATTCGTTTGAGTATCTGGGGGTAGGTGTAAAACAATGAAAACCTTACTTACCACTTATTCCGAGACATTTGCTAATTTCCTCCCATGCATTGTCTTTCATTATCCGATCGCTATATGATGGCTTGGTTATGTCAAATAAACACTCATATTTTGACACGAGTATTATTAATTTTTCATCATTCATCTTTTCGTACAAGTACGCACAACTATTACGTTCAAATGTTGCTATCAAAATGGCGGTCGGCGCGGCCGCAGCGGGCACCCAATCGGAGCCGATCGGCTACGCGATAGAGAAAGAGCACGCAATCGGAGCCCATCGGCTGCGCGAGCGAGAAAGAGCACGCAATCGGAGCCGACAGGCTGCGCAAGCGAGAAAGAGCACGCAATCAGAGCCGATCGGCTGCGCGAGCGAGAAAGAGCACGCAAGCGGAGCCGGTCGGCTCCTTTTATTACTTCACACGAAGCGCGTTCAGGCATTTTTAATGACAAAAAAGGTGCAAATGCAAAAATAAACTTTACTACAATCACTCAAAACACTGTTTCCAACGTGATAAAAATCTGCTCTCCTCTCCGAGCCGGTCTGTGTGAACGGACCCTTAGTTTATGTTTCCCCCTTTTGTCACTTTCAACAATACATCCCTCTTATCTCAGTCTAAGGGTCCGTTCACACAGACCGGCTCGGAGAGCATCGGCCTGCTTTTTTCTTTTCACACAGACCGGGTCGTATACGCTTGGAATTGGCCGGAGCGGAGCCGCCAACTATTTCACATCGACCGGCTGGAAGAGATCTGAAAGCGGGTGCGGTTGGATGTGCTCGGAGCCGGTCGGATGCGCTCGGAGTCGGGTGGATACACTACAAAGGCAGTGCCAGTATTCCGCGCAGTCTAAGTTTTGTTTTCGGTGTGTTAACGTGTGCTTTTCGAAACATGGATTTAGATAGCTCCGACGAAGAAATATATTTGTTAGCAAGATTACTTGAAATAGAACATAGGAAACGTAAGCGCAAGCGGAAACAAATATGGGTAAAACATATTTGGAAAAACAGACTAATCCATGGGGAGTTTCACACCATTTTCGAGGAATTGAAGAGAGATAGCCTAAAATTTTATGAGTATTATCGTATGGAATATTGGCAATTTTTGAAATTGACAGATTTGTTAAGAGTACATATAACAAAAAAGACTACAAATTATCGTTGCACCATTACAGCCGAAGAAAGGTTAACGGTAACTTTAAGGTAAATAAAAAACAATTATTTATACTAATCATGTTATTTAGATCACAAAATCACAGCCCTCCATTTATTAAGCATTATTTACGTTAATGAAATGTAATTAAATAGTACAGATTTGTGTGTGTTTAATTATTATTATTATAATTATTATTGTTTTTGATTGTTTATTATTTTGTATTTTGTGTGCTGGTATTGTACCCGTAAGTAGTCTGATCTGGATAGTTTTGAGGAATATAGGTTTCGTTTGACACTAGGTAAGTAGATTGATTAGTCGATGGCGGTGAATTTATAGACAAAGAATAATTCAAATCTGTACTATTTTCATACAGACTTAATTCAGCTTCATTAACAATGTTAAACACGCGCCTTTTAATTCGTGCTTGGACTTCTTTTGGGAATGTTTCCACTGTATCTGACATAGACAAAAAAAAATTACGTAATGCCTTGTCACGGGGTGTAGTATTTCTTTTTTCTTCAAGATACTCTTCGAAAACCGTAGCAACATCTTTGCTCTTTTTCGAGCCAGAAGTACTTGCAAGCGATTCAACTTCAGAATGGTCAGAACGTTTAGATGATGTCGATGGTGGTGGTATTGGTGTGCCAGGCTCTGAATCATCCGATGATAATGTTACATTAGATATTTGGTTTCGATTGCGAAAAAATGGTATTATAAAAGAAAGTTCTTTTTCAAATTTTATCAATTTGGACGTAGTTGCACCATCGCCACTCTTGCCTTTTCGGTTATAATAGGCTTTTCTGAAGTTATCTCGCAGTTTCTTCCAACGATCCTGGCACTGCGTCACTGGAAAGAACAGAAATGAAAAATTAATAACTCTTTTTTATTTTATAGTTCGTTTTGGTACGGCAGTCTTATATTTCTATTTTGTGTGTTTGTTTTATTTTTACAGATTCCTCATCACTGGTTGCAGTTTCAAAAACTTGTCATTTAATTTTCGAATGGGAATTTCTACAGTTCATTCAATTATTCATGAGACAATCAGAGTAATTTGTGATGTTTTGATGCCCATAGTTATGCAGATGCCAGATGAAGAAATGTGGGAAAAGGTTTCACGTGATTTCTTTAATATTTGGAATTTTCCTAACTGTTTGGGCGCTATAGACGGAAAGCATGTCAATATACAGGCACCAGATAATAGTGGAAGCTTATACTATAATTATAAAAACTTTTTCAGTACAGTGTTACTAGCTGTGGTCGACGCGAAATACAGTTTTTTAATTGTTGATGTCGGATCATATGGTAAAAATAGCGACGGCGGAATTTTACAGAATTCAAAATTTTGGAAAAAACTCAACACCAATAAGTTAAAGCTGCCCCCAAATAAACCTCTACCTAGTACCACTGAAAGCTTACCACATGTTTTTATAGGAGACGAGGCATTTCCTTTGAGCAATAATATATTGCGGCCGTATCCAAGAGAACAAGCAAGAACAGAATTATCAAAAAAAGTATTTAATCTGCGTTTAAGCAGGGCAAGAAAAGTCGTAGAATGTGCATTTGGAATGCTAACTCAAAGATTTGAAATTTATCAAAAACGAATGAAAATTCAGCCGAAGTACTGTGATTTAATTATATTAGCAACTACATGTTTACATAATTTTTTAATAGAAAATCGGACGCCAGGACAAGAGAATGAATTTCACAGCAATATAAATTTATTAACAGCAATAACAGACAATAATAATGAAAACAGTTCTAATAGCGACGCAGTTCTAACCACAAGGAATAAATTTAAGGATTATTTTTCATCAAGTGGTGCTTTAGATTGGCAAGATCAAGTGGCTACGCGAGTTTCTTAAGTTATATTTAATAAAAATTGTCTACTACATAAGTATATTCTAACGATCAGATACTCAAACGAGTTTTTAAAGTAAGGGCGCATTTAAACTCATGTTATTCCTATTTTGACTTTGAATCTAACACGTCGCAGCACGAGTTTAAGAAGCCCTTGCTTTAAAATTCGTTTGAGTATCTGGGGGTAGGTGTAAAACAATGAAAACCTTACTTACCACTTATTCCGAGACATTTGCTAATTTCCTCCCATGCATTGTCTTTCATTATCCGATCGCTATATGATGGCTTGGTTATGTCAAATAAACACTCATATTTTGACACGAGTATTATTAATTTTTCATCATTCATCTTTTCGTACAAGTACGCACAACTATTACGTTCAAATGTTGCTATCAAAATGGCGGTCGGCGCGGCCGCAGCGGGCACCCAATCGGAGCCGATCGGCTACGCGATAGAGAAAGAGCACGCAATCGGAGCCCATCGGCTGCGCGAGCGAGAAAGAGCACGCAATCGGAGCCGACAGGCTGCGCAAGCGAGAAAGAGCACGCAATCAGAGCCGATCGGCTGCGCGAGCGAGAAAGAGCACGCAAGCGGAGCCGGTCGGCTCCTTTTATTACTTCACACGAAGCGCGTTCAGGCATTTTTAATGACAAAAAAGGTGCAAATGCAAAAATAAACTTTACTACAATCACTCAAAACACTGTTTCCAACGTGATAAAAATCTGCTCTCCTCTCCGAGCCGGTCTGTGTGAACGGACCCTTAGTTTATGTTTCCCCCTTTTGTCACTTTCAACAATACATCCCTCTTATCTCAGTCTAAGGGTCCGTTCACACAGACCGGCTCGGAGAGCATCGGCCTGCTTTTTTCTTTTCACACAGACCGGGTCGTATACGCTTGGAATTGGCCGGAGCGGAGCCGCCAACTATTTCACATCGACCGGCTGGAAGAGATCTGAAAGCGGGTGCGGTTGGATGTGCTCGGAGCCGGTCGGATGCGCTCGGAGTCGGGTGGATACACTACAAAGGCAGTGCCAGTATTCCGCGCAGTCTAAGTTTTGTTTTCGGTGTGTTAACGTGTGCTTTTCGAAACATGGATTTAGATAGCTCCGACGAAGAAATATATTTGTTAGCAAGATTACTTGAAATAGAACATAGGAAACGTAAGCGCAAGCGGAAACAAATATGGGTAAAACATATTTGGAAAAACAGACTAATCCATGGGGAGTTTCACACCATTTTCGAGGAATTGAAGAGAGATAGCCTAAAATTTTATGAGTATTATCGTATGGAATATTGGCAATTTTTGAAATTGACAGATTTGTTAAGAGTACATATAACAAAAAAGACTACAAATTATCGTTGCACCATTACAGCCGAAGAAAGGTTAACGGTAACTTTAAGGTAAATAAAAAACAATTATTTATACTAATCATGTTATTTAGATCACAAAATCACAGCCCTCCATTTATTAAGCATTATTTACGTTAATGAAATGTAATTAAATAGTACAGATTTGTGTGTGTTTAATTATTATTATTATAATTATTATTGTTTTTGATTGTTTATTATTTTGTATTTTGTGTGCTGGTATTGTACCCGTAAGTAGTCTGATCTGGATAGTTTTGAGGAATATAGGTTTCGTTTGACACTAGGTAAGTAGATTGATTAGTCGATGGCGGTGAATTTATAGACAAAGAATAATTCAAATCTGTACTATTTTCATACAGACTTAATTCAGCTTCATTAACAATGTTAAACACGCGCCTTTTAATTCGTGCTTGGACTTCTTTTGGGAATGTTTCCACTGTATCTGACATAGACAAAAAAAAATTACGTAATGCCTTGTCACGGGGTGTAGTATTTCTTTTTTCTTCAAGATACTCTTCGAAAACCGTAGCAACATCTTTGCTCTTTTTCGAGCCAGAAGTACTTGCAAGCGATTCAACTTCAGAATGGTCAGAACGTTTAGATGATGTCGATGGTGGTGGTATTGGTGTGCCAGGCTCTGAATCATCCGATGATAATGTTACATTAGATATTTGGTTTCGATTGCGAAAAAATGGTATTATAAAAGAAAGTTCTTTTTCAAATTTTATCAATTTGGACGTAGTTGCACCATCGCCACTCTTGCCTTTTCGGTTATAATAGGCTTTTCTGAAGTTATCTCGCAGTTTCTTCCAACGATCCTGGCACTGCGTCACTGGAAAGAACAGAAATGAAAAATTAATAACTCTTTTTTATTTTATAGTTCGTTTTGGTACGGCAGTCTTATATTTCTATTTTGTGTGTTTGTTTTATTTTTACAGATTCCTCATCACTGGTTGCAGTTTCAAAAACTTGTCATTTAATTTTCGAATGGGAATTTCTACAGTTCATTCAATTATTCATGAGACAATCAGAGTAATTTGTGATGTTTTGATGCCCATAGTTATGCAGATGCCAGATGAAGAAATGTGGGAAAAGGTTTCACGTGATTTCTTTAATATTTGGAATTTTCCTAACTGTTTGGGCGCTATAGACGGAAAGCATGTCAATATACAGGCACCAGATAATAGTGGAAGCTTATACTATAATTATAAAAACTTTTTCAGTACAGTGTTACTAGCTGTGGTCGACGCGAAATACAGTTTTTTAATTGTTGATGTCGGATCATATGGTAAAAATAGCGACGGCGGAATTTTACAGAATTCAAAATTTTGGAAAAAACTCAACACCAATAAGTTAAAGCTGCCCCCAAATAAACCTCTACCTAGTACCACTGAAAGCTTACCACATGTTTTTATAGGAGACGAGGCATTTCCTTTGAGCAATAATATATTGCGGCCGTATCCAAGAGAACAAGCAAGAACAGAATTATCAAAAAAAGTATTTAATCTGCGTTTAAGCAGGGCAAGAAAAGTCGTAGAATGTGCATTTGGAATGCTAACTCAAAGATTTGAAATTTATCAAAAACGAATGAAAATTCAGCCGAAGTACTGTGATTTAATTATATTAGCAACTACATGTTTACATAATTTTTTAATAGAAAATCGGACGCCAGGACAAGAGAATGAATTTCACAGCAATATAAATTTATTAACAGCAATAACAGACAATAATAATGAAAACAGTTCTAATAGCGACGCAGTTCTAACCACAAGGAATAAATTTAAGGATTATTTTTCATCAAGTGGTGCTTTAGATTGGCAAGATCAAGTGGCTACGCGAGTTTCTTAAGTTATATTTAATAAAAATTGTCTACTACATAAGTATATTCTAACGATCAGATACTCAAACGAGTTTTTAAAGTAAGGGCGCATTTAAACTCATGTTATTCCTATTTTGACTTTGAATCTAACACGTCGCAGCACGAGTTTAAGAAGCCCTTGCTTTAAAATTCGTTTGAGTATCTGGGGGTAGGTGTAAAACAATGAAAACCTTACTTACCACTTATTCCGAGACATTTGCTAATTTCCTCCCATGCATTGTCTTTCATTATCCGATCGCTATATGATGGCTTGGTTATGTCAAATAAACACTCATATTTTGACACGAGTATTATTAATTTTTCATCATTCATCTTTTCGTACAAGTACGCACAACTATTACGTTCAAATGTTGCTATCAAAATGGCGGTCGGCGCGGCCGCAGCGGGCACGCAATCGGAGCCGATCGGCTACGCGATAGAGAAAGAGCACGCAATCGGAGCCCATCGGCTGCGCGAGCGAGAAAGAGCACGCAATCGGAGCCGACAGGCTGCGCAAGCGAGAAAGAGCACGCAATCAGAGCCGATCGGCTGCGCGAGCGAGAAAGAGCACGCAAGCGGAGCCGGTCGGCTCCTTTTATTACTTCACACGAAGCGCGTTCAGGCATTTTTAATGACAAAAAAGGTGCAAATGCAAAAATAAACTTTACTACAATCACTCAAAACACTGTTTCCAACATGATAAAAATCTGCTCTCCTCTCCGAGCCGGTCTGTGTGAACGGACCCTTAACCACTTGTTGGGAAATTTAGAAACATTGTCTTATAGATTGCTGTTGTTATACCATTAACAACAAAGAATACACTAAAGTATTTGATCCTAACTTAGATTCATCTCCTGATCTCAGTCTTTGTCTAGTTGTAGGTTTTGACTGGACACATGATACTATGAATTACCTCTTAACATTGGAGTCTTTTTCTGGATCCCAATAAAAAGTAAATATCTCTTTCTTATTCTGCTGGAATATTTTAGTACTGCATTTCATGCGGAAATTCGTGCTACATGCAGCACTTTTGTTCATGTAAGCTTAAGATCATTTCTTATTCGCTTTTTTCCTGTCTGCTCTATTGTACTTCTATTCCGATCTTTTATTTTTTTGGTAGATTATTAAGTATGAATTTGTTGTAAATTATTCTGGCATATAGAATTTGGTACATCTTGAGATGTGCTTGGAACACCCTCTTCAAGCGCAGCCAAAGGCACAATTTACATAATACAATAAATAAATACAAATAATAAAGTGCAACTTACGTTCAAAAACAAACTTCTCATCCGTTTTGGACTTAGGATGCTTTTGTTTTTGATAATTGAGCGGAACAAAAGCATAAATCCAGATCAGATTGTATACCTTTGAATTAACCTGGACTTAAAACATGTTAACGAGTTCAAAAGCATGTAGTTTTTTTAGTTGGACTTAAAAATACTTTACCACCAAGTAGATCGTTATTTTTTTTGTTTCAATGATATTACAAAGTGAATGTCGAAAAAAATGGACTTAGGAAAATACACCTTCGGTACGCAGACATTATTATTTCCTATAATAGTGGGTAATAACTTATAGAATAGTTGGCCACACCGAAGATTTTAGGTTAAAATTAGCAATAGTTATTTTTGTACTTTTTAGCGATAAATTTACGTCTAGAGTACATTATACACAATGTATGTATTTTATTAAATGTTACAGACTGCCTAGTAACCGATAGTATGGTATACTTACGAATGAAAAGACAACCCCGCCATTTTCCTTTCACTATCACTTTTACACCCTAATACACTACACCGCACCATGTTTTAAATAAAAATGGTTGGAATACTACGTCTTAATTGTTCACAACAAAATATAATATGAAATACTTATCATAAAACACATAAAACAGTATTTTATACAAAGAATTTATTACGCTACACGTTAGCTGTCAAACTTTATTTAGCAAAGTGGTTTGCTAAATATTAAAAATGGCGACACGCTAAGCGAAATAAAAAATCTCATCGTTCTTTCTCATTTCTTTACGCGGCATCGGCGTAAGTTGCTCTTTCTCTTGTGTGACTGCGATAAAAGATATCACTTTGTCTATAGCATTCTCTGTCTACGCATGAAAACCTTTCTCGGAAGAGATTGAGGTCTTTCTGGGCCTCTTCTACGATTGAATTAATGCTGTGTCCAAAATAAAATAGGCAGGTATCATCCGCGTACGAGATAAATGTCACATTTCCCTTTAATCCTATGTTGTTTATATCGTTTAAGTATATTAAAACAGCAAAAGCCCTAAAACTGAACCCTGAGGAATACCATATTGAACAAGTTTAAGGCTGCTAACATATTTTTCTATTTTAACTACTTGAAAATGGTTTGTGAGATATGACTTTATCATTTCTATTGCAAAACCAGTTATACCGAATGCAAATAGCTTTAATAGAATTTCAGACAAAGTCCTCACGTCAAAGCCTGAGGTTCTCTCTGAGATCGAACACTATTATGGTAAACTATATGCCTCACATAAGCCAAAATCTGACCCTTAATGCGATGATCCAAGAGATTAAAGAGATGCCACGCTGAGCCGCCACTATACCGACGAGCTGCCAGACATCTGCCTTGGGGAGATTGAGCTAGCCCTCGGCAAACTTAAAAATGGAAAAGCCCCTGGATAAGATGGAGTTACAACAGAGCTCCTAAAAGTTGGGAGTCAACCCTTGCTAAAAGAGCTCTGTCGAGTTTTTAACTGCGTCTTACGAGATGCGAGAACTCCAAAGGCGTGGAGCAGAAGCATTACAGTCTTTTTCATAAGAATGGTGACAAGACTATGCTAAACAATTATCGACCCATCTCGCTTCTGGGCCATATCTATAAGTTGTTTTCGAGGGTCATCACAAATCGACTCGCACAAAGAATCGACGAATTTCAGCCTGTAAAACAGGCTGGGTTTCGAGGAGGATTTGGCACTATAGACCACTTTCACACAGTGCGGCAAATAATACAAAAGACAACAGAGTATAATCAGCCCCTGTGTTTTGCATTTGTGAACTATGAGAAAGCCTTTGACTCCATTGAAACTTGGACTGTTCTATATTCTTTGCAGCGGTACCAAATTGGTGGTACATCTAAGTGTTGTGATGTCTTTACAAAACCAGTACGATATCCGTCCAAGTTTAGTACAGTCAAACAAAATCAATCCAGTTGCATCGCGGAGTGAGACAGGGGGATGTTATATCCCCTAAGCTGTTTAGAAATGCACTGGAAGATGTTTTTGAAACGTTAGACTGTAAAGGATGCATTATTAACGTTAACGGTGAGTACATCTCACACTTACGCTTTGCTGATGATATCGTCGTCGTGGCAGAATCGCTGCCGGAATTTCAGGACTTACTGAACAGACTAAATGAATCCTCCCAACGTGTTGTTCTGTGCATGAATCTGAACAAGACAAAAGTTATGTTCAACGATTACGTCATGCCAGTTCCAATTACTGTTGATGGTGAAATTCTCGAAGTTGTCCAGGAATATACTTACCTCGGGCAGATATTGCAACTAGGTAAGAATAACTTCGAGAAGGAAGCCAATCGGAGGATTGAGTTGGGCTGGGCAGCATTTAGAAAGCTCCGTCGGGTTTTCTCGACGCCCATATCGTAAAGTCTGAAGACAAAAGCCCTCAACCAGTGCGTTCTGCCCGTACTCACTTATGATGCCGAAACGTGGACACTGACGATACGTTTGCTTCAAAAGCTTAAAGTCGCTCAGCGAGCAATGGAAAGAGCTATGCACGGAGTTTCTCTGGTAGACAAAATTCGAAATAAAGTAATCCGCCGGAGAACCAAGGTTACTGACATAGCTTTCCGTGTTTGTAAGCTGAAATGACAATGGGCCATGTGTGTCGCAGAAGTGACAACCGGTGGAGTAAACGTGTTATGGAGTGGAGACCGCGTCTAGACAAACGTAGTGTGGGACGCCCCCTGACCAGATGGAGCGACGATCTGCAAAAGGTGGCTGGTAGAAACTGGATGCGTGTAGCCGAAGATCGGGCTAAGTGGCGCGCCTTGGGAGAGGCCTATGCATGCAGTGGACTGCTGCAGGCTGATGATGAGCTATATAACTATTATTTATATATATTCTAGCAGTATAAATTTTACTAAATTAAATACATAATATGATATCCCAACTGCTTTATATATAAATGAATTAATATACAAACTAGCAATGAACATTTTTAAAACCTTTAATTGGCTGTATGTTTTAAGGGTCTGTGTTTCATCATTGACAAAGGGCAGTAAAAATATGGTGCTTGATATTGTTAGTGATTATTTTCAAATATCAATATAAATTATGTGAATAATGTTTCAATGTAAATCATTCACTGTAATCAATTCTATAATATGAACAGCACCACAAACATACAGTTAAAAATCGTATTTTATACAGTTAAAAATCGTATTTTAAATAATTAAACAACACTACACACCAAAACAACGCAAAGTAACCTCTAGTTGCTGTAAATAGGTGTTGTTATTTGTAATTTACTATAACAGAACCAAAACTTTATTCTTAATAACATATCTTATTTATTATCAATAAAACAACTAGTACTTACAAAATATAATACTATAACAGAACTCAATCCTTATTCTTAATAACATATCTTACCTATTACGAGGGCAGCAATGAAAATTTCGGGAATCAAGGAAGTGACACAACATTACTATTTAAAAATGTATTTATTGCTTTTCGAAGTATTCTCCGCGAAATTTGACACATTTTTCCATACGATGGAACCAATAATTGAAGCAACCATTCCATTCGGAAGTTGGGGTCTCTAAAATGGCCGTTTTATAGGCGTCCACAGCTTCTTCAGGTGATGAAAATCTCTGTCCACGCAATTTATTCTTTATTTTAGGGAAAGTATAGAAATCATAAGGGCTTAGGTCGGGGCTGTAAGGCGGATGGTCTAATAATTCTATGTTTTCTTGATCTAAAAACTGTTTTGTTCTGTGTGCGGTGTGAAAACTCGCATTGTCGTGATGGAGGATGATGCGGCGGTTGCAGTTCTCTTTACGGAGTTCAGAAACGACCTGTGGCAAACAAATGCTAGCATACCATTCTGCATTAACCGTTCTTGTCCCTCAAGAGGAATAGTCGTAACATGGCCGGTTTTGGAGACAAACGTGGCCACCATTTTTTTGGCAACACTCCGTGAACGAACAATTTTTGTTGGCTTTAACTCATTTTCGAACACCCAAACTCGTAACTGGTTTTTTGTTTCGGGTTCGTACGCGTATATCCAGGATTCGTCACCTGATACGATGTTGTATACAGCATTTGAGGATCCTGCGTGGAATGTTTCGAGAGTTCTGACGCTCCAAGTAACGCGAGTCGCTTTTTGCTCTTCACAGAGCGAATGCGGTATCCATCGGGAAAACAACTTTTTTACACCTAATTGTTCATGCAAGATTATTTGTATTTGACTCATGCCAATGTCTAAAGTTGCCTGAATTTCGCGGTATGTCACTTGTCGATCTTCCTCAATCAGCTTACGCACAGCATCAACGATTGTTGAACATATGAACTAAAAGTTTAAAAAAAAGTAAAATTAAGTAGACCCTTTTTACGGGAAACGAGGCATTCCATCTTAGTCCTCACGGGTGACAACGCATCTGAATTTTGATTCTTGATCTCGGATAGATGTAGATGTCTATGGGCCACAGCAACCACTTACCATCAGGTGGACTGTGTGCTCGTTTGTCACCCCATACTATAAAAAAAGTAAAGACAGACCAAAATTAAAATAGATTAAGACTTTATGCATATTACTTATTATGCTGTATGGTAAATCTTATATCTATAATAAACAATAAATATAAAATGAAGGAAAGGCAGACACAATAAACTGAGGTTTACAAAATCATACCATGTAAAGTCACTCATCACGAAGAAATTAGACACCTAGAACCACAAACATACTTCTTAACTGCAAGTCACCGTGGTCTTTTGGAGTCATCTATACGAGCCACAGCAGTTACTGCGCGTTGGACTGCTTAATGCATATGGTTATCACCAAATGAGCCTTAAAGCATCCAATTCTTCTATTGTGATAATTTTATTATGACCACCTGTATGCTTAACATAAACTACACCATCATGAGTCCATACATTTTTAGCTCCAAAATGTTTTCTGGCTGGTCTGTAAAATAATTGTCGCACCCTAGTAAGACATTTACAAACGGATATAGATAAGGCTTTTAGTTTAGTTTTTGATCGCCATACTTCCAACTTTGTATGGTGATTCTGAAAGTATTCAAAAACAGGTCTAACATGATCACTCTGCTGAGCACCAAGTCTATAACACTTTTCAAAGTAGGATGCTGTAATATGTGGCAGACCCAACTTGTTGTTTATTAATTGAAGTATTCAATCTGCGGTACCAGTATCAGATGCCTCAGGTAGTCCACAAAAAGAAGAGCTATCCGACGTTGCCACATAGCTATGACATCTATATTCTTGACACATTCCTGGATCTGCTGCTTAAGAAGGTTGAACATTGCACTTACGAGTTCTTTAACGGCATAAAACTCTTCTTTTAACTGTGTTAGTGTTGAATTACTGGCAGTAGATGCGTCCTTCAAGCGTCTTTCAAAATCAGCCATTTTCTGATGCCAGCCTTCTTCAAGTTCTTTTTGCATATTTACCACAACATACACATTTGTCATTGTTGAAGTACAGCGAATTTATCGATGTGTAAAAATAGTGAAAACAAGTAAATTGAGGTGATTGGACGGTGAACGTGTTTTATCTTTTAAACTGTCATTATAATGCAAATAATAGTACAAGATTATTTAAGGCCAAATTTTACTAATGAAATGATATTCTTTTAAGCAATACATCTTTGTTATTAATTAAAATATAATAAAATTACGAGAGCACTACGTTTTTGTTGTTACTTATTTAACACCTACCCACCAAAAATCATTTTACTAAAACTGAGAGGGCCTCTGTCATATTGAAGCCGTTTACAACAATCTATGCCATCGCAGCTATCACCTATACGTTTTATTCGTGCGGTTATCATCCCTGGCACTGCATCCGATTGACAGTCAGCTGAATTCGACCTCCCAGCGCACTGCTAAGGGCCATGCAGGAAGGAGACATGGAGATAGAAAAGTCGCGATCGATTAGTTCAACGAAAGCTTTTTTCTACGCTATGATGGAAAACCAATCAAAAATACTAATCACGCAGAGCAGTTCAATACGCGGAAAGAGTTCATGAAAGTGATAAATTGCTTCGTTTCATAGTAGATCACGTTACCAAAATCTACTAGTTCTTAGGACTCTAGGCTTACACACAGACATTACATGACATATGTTAATAATCCAATAGAGTCACACAAAAGCTCTTAAATATGTCCCATATTTTAAGTGGGGGTAGTTCCAAAATAGTCTTCCTAAAATACCGACGCTGGAAATTGACTTATATATTACTAGCGTGAGGACCGGGCCGACCGAAACGAACAACTAAAACGGACCAGTGCGCTAGCCCTAAAATAACAGTTTAGGGCCAACGCGAATTGGTCTACAGTGGTGCGCGCGCAGGACAGATTTGCCTGTCATAAAAATGTCTAGTTGCGTGGTGAAAGAATGCAAAAATTATGATACAAAGATTTAAAAAAAACATGGAATATCGTATCATCGGTAAATAACCTTATATTAATTTTGTTACAATTAAATTATTATATAAACGCATTTTTAAAGTTTCATTTTAGTTAGCTTAGTTACTTTACCAAGATTAGGCCAGGGTTGGATTTAGACCCTAAAAACATTGTACATGGAAAATAAAATTATATTGTTTAAAAAAAAATTATGTCACCATTGATGTTTCATGTTTATTTTTCCCATGTGTCGGGATTTTGGTGTCACGTGTCTAGTACGTTTCGTTTTTTGACGGTTTCATTTTTATTTCTGTTTAATTTTTGTCTAAAGAACTTAGTGTCAGTTAAATTTTGAATATTGGTATCTAACATTTTTTATATTCAATAAGGGTAAAACGAAAAGATTACACAAAAAACCGTATCTGCTTAATTGAATCTGAAAATCTGATTCATAAAATATTTTCAAATTCTGTTTTCAAACCGATTGCTTCTGGAGCACAGAGTTTTTATCGTGGTAGCCCCTCATTATAGTTGTATCAAGGATGCAACATAAATGCATCGATCGAGCACCGATTGACCAGATAGGGAGCTAATTCTAATTTTATTTTAAAAAACGCGATACTCTCAATATAGAAATTCTCTATATCTTAGGGTTAATATTAAAAAGTAAAAGGATCCAATAATAAAAAAGTCGATATTTAGGCAAAATTATGGTATATTCGCTTAGTATTATTACGATACCACATACTATGAAATAATGGTACGAAAATGTATACTACGAAATCCGACCCTGGTTACGTCGTGTTGTGATATGGCGTTTGTATTGTGACGGATGCGCTACTTTTTCTTGTATGAAAAAGTTATGAGTAAAATATTTAGATGGGCCTATCCTTCCTTTTGAAATCATTGGGGCGAGCGGCCTGTGTTGTTAAGCACATCCGAAACAACACGACCGTTATTATTGTAATTTTTAAGTTTAAAAAAAGTAAATAGCAATATTGTGATTTAAAATGAGGGGGGGGGGTTCCCTGCAACTCGGTTACCCACCTACCTTCAGGTAAGCGATTGTCTGTGTAAGTGCAGAGAGATTGCCAATCAAGGACCTTTTTTCGTCCTATCAGTGATCGGTTATTGGAGCTATAATGCCAACATAAATGTAGTGTATGAGATAATTAGCAGAAATATTTTATTTATTCTTTATACGCTTAAAACAAAATTTTCGGGAAATTACATAAAAATTATTGGTTAAAAGGATCATTATGAAAAATCTAAACAAAATCATAAGCTTTAAATATTATGAAAAATTCATACTAGCACGATTAATTAATATAAGAAATCTGGAAATTTTGTGGGGGCTAATAACTCAGAACACTAATTGTGGAGACTTGCACTTAACTGATTTTTAATTTTATGTTTCATAGAATTTTTTTATAGGATAGGGTGACAAACGAGCGCACAGTCCACCTGATGGTAAGTGGTTGCTGTGGCCCATAGACATCTACATCTATACTCGATTGCAAATCAAAATGCAGATGCGTTGTCACTCGTGAGGACTAAGATGGAATGCATCGTTTCCAGTAGATAGGGTTTCCGGTTCTTTACACTCACCGTACGAAACACAGCAGCATGAAGCTACTATTTTATATTCCCCGGTCGAGCCGACCCATTCGTGCTACAGCTATACTACTAATATAGCTGCAGCATGGCTCTACCACGTAAGATAAAATGATGGTAAGATGCTGTGGCCTATAGACACATACATATATACTCGATTAAAACTTAAAATTTAGATCGTTGTCGACGTTGCGTACTAAGATGGAATGCTAACATACGCATTAACCTGCTATTTTACGCTAATATTCTGTGAGAGCGTGGTCCTTCCCCGGTTGAGCCGAACCATTCGTGCTACAATCATTGGGTGCGTTTGGCAGAAAAAAGCGCTAGCAAGCGCTTGTAAGCAAAATGGCGATCGTAAGCGGTAAGCGCTGTCAAATCGTAAGTAGTATTTTCCTCTAGGACACGAAGTTAGATTTAACCGGGGAACCTAACCTAATTTAAATATATGTTTGTAAAGTATTCCTACTTATTAAAAACTTACCAATCATGAATTTTAATAACATGTATAATATGTTTATTCATGTCATTATATTACTTTTAACTAATATTGCACAAAACGACTTATAAACTCTACTTCAAAACAAACAAATTAAATAAGCAAAATGGCGGATTGTGTCAGCGCTACTGAAGCTCTACTGAAGTACCGAACACTGTTTAGTTTCGCCATTTTGCTTACCAGCACTTGCTAGCGCTCTTTTCTGCCAAACGCAGCCAATATGTAGCTGCGGAATGGCCCAGCCACGTATACGATATTTTCAGTATTACTCAAAAAATATGGACGTTATTTTAGATAATCTAACACTGATTTTGTTTAATGTGACTACAAAAACGTTATCATTATATATACACTCTTTAATACCTTGATATAAATTTGATTTCAGATAATTGTTTAACTTTATATCGGCCTATAACAGTAACTATTGTAAATAAAAATATAACTACGTGGCATTTTTACCGTACCGGGGTATCCCGCGCACGCCCGCACTCGCGCTATCCTCAGCTGTGATACAGTTTTATTCTAGTAGTATATACAGAAAAATCACAAGGCACAGTGTGTCAAGTTAAACATTTATTAAAGCTTTCAATTTATTTATGTCATCGATAAACTTTTTGTGCCAGCCCTTGCCCTTTCAGAATGAGAGTTGGACGTTTTGTAATAGCCAATTTCAATGTCAAAGTTGCTTTCGATAAGGGTACAAAAGGGGAAATTCATCAATCAATCACTGTAACTATAAATTATTTATTAAATGTATCAAACAGCATTGATTAGGAAGTATAAACTAGAATATACGAGTATGAAGTTTTAAAAGTTTCCCGGTTCGTGAAAAATATAGAACGAAAAATATACGTAATCGAAAACGATTCATGAAACAAGGAAATGCGTTATACCGGTCTGACCTTTGTCATGGACACTATAAGCCAAAACAAGGTTGCGACAAAACCGGTTAAATATAACAGTGGAAGTTAATATTTTTTTAATCAATTAAATTGGACAAACAAGCACAAGATCCGCACAATTATAAGTGGATTCTGTGTCCCATAGATATCTACATATATCCTCGAGATGTAATGCTTCGTTTCCAGTAAAAAGGGTCGCCGGTTCTCTACACTCACCAAACGAAACACAGCAGCATTAAGGCGCTACCCTGACCAAAACCTGGCAAAAGTGCGTTTTTCAGAGACTATTATCTCATTAGTTATGAAAAATAAACTACATCTGAAAGTACATTATTAATGTTCGGTATCTTATCATCGCATTCCACGTTCTAATTTATTTTTATGTGCTATAAATACATTTAAAATCAACTTTTAAAAAATGACCAAAATTCTTGATTACATGCATCTGTTGCTAAACGCAACGCTCTAATCATTTGAGGATAACACTAATGGATAGATAATGAAAAAATCTATATTCTCCACGTTTTATTTAAATTTTTAAGTTCGTTTTTTCTCTTTTAATTGAAATAATTCCGAAAATTGTGTGACTTCTATGATAAAGGGGCGTGCGCAGAGTGCGGGCGGCATTACGCTGTATGCGTTTGTACGAGGTGGCCGCGTCGCTGGTCGCTGCGTCCGTATTTCACCGCAAACATAATATTATTTGAGTACAGTAGGCGCGCGAGTTCATGTCCATCCTGAGGAATGCGGTAGTGCTGTGACCTAATCAATTATGGTAATGTCGATAATTACTACCGATTTAGTCAACAGCTGTCAATTTGGTTTATTGTAACTTAAGGTGATTTTGCAAATAATGAAATAAAATAAATGTGATAAGTACTTACTTGTTTATTGCTAATAGAGAAAAATATTTTTTAAAATGCAATTTAATCACTATCAGATGCAAAAACAACCGACAGAGCAGAGTCGGAATCAGTATCTTCGCCGTCGCTGACTTCAATTACGAATTTGTCGATCGTATTTTCCATTAGTCCGTCTTTTTGCCAGTAATGCTCTTCCAAAATTATAACGTGATCATCGAATCCACACCAATCTTTTTCTGTCACCTGGTTTATAGCCATTTCCGTTACTTCTTTCAATCTTGTTAGGGATAAATCTGAGTTAACGTTGTACTCCCTCACAACTCTCTTGACTTTTGCCCATGCTAACTCAATTGGGTTTAAGTCGCACATGTACGGTGGCAATCTTAAAACCTCATGTCCGTGACTACGGATGAGCTGGTCTATTTTAAAACTTTTCTCTTGGGGCGCATGCAATTTTATCAAATCAAAAAGCTCGCCTTTTCTCATGCTTAGTGAAGCCTCTACATTGTTTCTAATAAGCCATTCTAACATAACCGTTTTAGTGCTTGATTTTGTAGGAACTTTATTTTCCTGAACACTGTGATATGGTGCGTTGTCCATAACGACAACGCTGGATGGTGGCAAATTGGGAATGAACATGTCAGTCGCCCATTTCTCAAAGTTCGTACTGTTCATTTGCCCGTGGTAATCGCCTGTAGCAGTACCAGCTTTGAAAAGCAATTTTGCGCTATCCAAAAAACCACGTCTGGATCCGGCGTGAACGAGAATCAGCCTGTTCGTTGAGCTGGTGTCAGTCAGTATCGCGTCTATATAATCGTTTCTCCAACACTTTTTAAATGTGAGGTTATTGTCGATCCAAGTTTCGTCTAAAAAGAAAATATCGCGATTGTTTTCTCTGTATTGACGAATTTTTTGCAAATAATTTGACCGCGCAAATACAACAGCTGGTCTTTCTACCAAAATCCTTCGCTTGTTGTGACATTTTTGCCATTTATAGCCCATTTTCTTTAGAAGTTTTCGTAAACTTGTAGTCCCCCAGGGAAAATTTATTTTTTCCCGGATTGCCGCCAGAAGTTTAGGACAAGTGGGAACGATATTTTTTGTCAAATAAAATTCTTCTATACATCTGTGTATTACACTTCTATCGAAATCATCTACATTTAAATTCCCCATTTTATTACACGATTTCCCTTTTTTAGAAGGCGAATGAAGAGGTCCATTTTTTGCTTCTGTTTGAATTCTAGACAATGTTCTTTTAGTAAGTCCAGTGTAACGGGCCGCTCGATCTAAAGCATTGTTAACGGGAAAAGCGAATTTATTCTCTTTTTTCTCTTCAACACACATCTGTAGGACATTTCTCGCCATTTCACGTGCTTGCTTATGTATTATAAAAGGTTTTTTCCTACCCGAACTTGCTGGAAGCGAAGTAGTCATGGTTTATTCA
Source organism: Parnassius smintheus behrii (assembly GCA_036936625.1). Lineage (NCBI taxonomy): Eukaryota > Metazoa > Arthropoda > Insecta > Lepidoptera > Papilionidae > Parnassius > Parnassius smintheus. The sequence continues at coordinate 6,629,526 of JAUPFT010000009.1, forward strand.
CGATAAAATAATACAATCTCGACTAATTTTCTGTATCGATAAGCGCGCGTCACAACCGTCAAGGACAACACTCGACTGCAGACAAATGCGGCGAGGTGGTTGAAAGCGGGGCGAGCTGCCCCCGCGCGCCGCCTCTGTCCCCGATGGACATGAACTCGCGCGCGTACTGTACCTACCAACCGATGCGCTTACGTCACGGTATATTGTAACTCGGCCGTATCTTAGAAATAAATCTTACAGCCGTGCGGTACGTAAACATAGGGCTGCGTGCCTCCAGCATTTTTACATTTGCCCATTGATTTATGTGTTTTATAACTCAATGCATTTTCCTGCTTTGTGTTTCCATTTAGTTTTATGATTGTACTTAAAATATACTTTTTTATATAAACAAATATATAATAGGTACTTTGTGAATTGAATAGGAAGAGTTCAATAAAAATGCGTGTCGTTGTATGATTGGTAGATTTAATTAAAAAACCATGTTTATGTTTGAATAACAAATCGGTCTTATAAATTTGCGGCCAAAAAATATTTGCGCCTCGGCTGAGACGTACGAAATGCTTTATTATTAAAATTTTAAATATAAAAAATCCGCATTATAATATAAAGCTTAATTAAAAATTGTTTTGGGAAACATGGACAAGTTGGAGTAAAGGAATATCTTTTACTTGGTTATAGATCTGACTGGAGCTGCAGCTACTTTACAATTTATATGTTTGGTTTTAAATGAAGTTTGGATTTATTATTTTTTTATTTCTATTCTATTTTCTGAAAGGGTCCTAGGAAAGGAATTATCCACCGCGCTGCCCCACTGCGTGTTGGCGAACTTTGCATGTCTTCGAAATATTTTTTTTCTTATTTCTCAGACATGCAGGTTTCTTCACAATATTTTCCTTCACCACTGAGCACGTGGTAAATCAACACTTAAAATTGCAATTACAATATTATTGGTGCCGGCGGGGATCGAACCCGGTTTGCTCGCACACTGTGAAAATTTTAGCAAGCGCTAACCATCTGAGCTACCACGGTTCCTCTCCTCTCGAGCTAGAGACTTTATTTTATTTATCGTCATGGCCTGTTGGTCTAGTGGTTAGTGACCCTGACTGCTATGCCGCAGGTCGTGGGTTCGATTCCCACCCAGGACAAGTGTTTGTGTGATGAGCACGATCATTTGTTCTGTGTCTGGGTGTAATTTATCTATAATATTTATGTATTTAGAAATATATAAGTATGTTTATCAGTTGTCTAGTACCCATAACACAAGCTCTGCTTAGCTTGGGACTAGATGGCGTTGTGTGATAGTTGTGGAATATTATTATTATTATATTATTATTGTTGGGGTATCTGTATAGTTTTCTCATCTGGTTGGTTTTTATAAATATATAACTATAAATTAAAATGAAAAGATAAATATACATAAATATGAATAAAATAAAATAAATACAAAAAATACACAAATAAATAAGTTGATAAAATCAAGGCAAACTTAGGGTAGGGTTGTCAATTATTATTTTGATAATTAAACAAGTGAAATTCCGCGGTTTTATATGTGCAAGCGTGAATGTAGTTGGAACATAATATTATAACCTTTATGTTTTACATAAATATCCTAAAAAACTTATTATTTTAATATTTTACTAAGTACCTATAAAATTAACAAGTTTATTGAATTTTTATTTGAGTATTTTTATGCAATTTCTTTATCTACGTCTATTTTTAGGAACCTTTATTTAGTCTGAATCACACATAACACTATATTACTGATTTACTTACTTATACGTAGTTTTCTTTTTTGCAGTTACAAATATCTTGTGAGGTTGAAAAAGGCAGTAATGAAAAAATAATAAGAATAATAATAATTGACGTCAGCCACTTCTTTTCAAGTAAGGACTCATCATACCTAACAAAACGAGCCCAAACACGGCACATCTAGTAGTACTCGGCGACCAGTTCCATTAGCGATTACTAAAGTACACCTTCAGGTCACTCCGTCATGTCCGGAGGTAAGGACTCATCATACCTAACAAAACGAGCCCAAACTCGGCAAATCTAGTAGTACTCGGCGACCAGTTGCAATAGCCATTCCTAAAGTACACCTTCAGGTCACTCCGTCAAGTCCGGAGGTAAGGACTCATCATACCTAACAAAACGAGCCCAAACTCGGAACACCTAGTAGTAATAGGTGACCAGTTCCAATAGCGATTACAAAAGTACACTTTCAGGTCACTCCATCAAGTCCGGAGGTAAGGTAATACAAAACAGTAAAATAAATTCGAATTTTCAAGTGGTTTTATTTGAAACTATTCTTTTTCTGTTATTTTAGCTATTTTGCCAACGAAACTTGTTTTTTTTTAGAATTTGTGACTTGGCGTTTTAAATGTATATGTATGTATGTAAATAGTGGACTAAGTACCTGCTCATATCATAAAACTGACTTTAAAAAATATTGATAATTAAAATATAGTGTGATGTCTAGACTCCAGACCTCGTAAACAGTTTTGATATTAGTGAGTAGGTACTCAAAATATTATTACTATAATACCTAGTAGTGTTGCGAACGGGAGACCTCACGGAAATGTTTTTGTTTGGAGGTGAATTATCTGCTTGCTTTGCGCATACCATAGAAATATTAAAAAGTTTTTTTTTAATTTAAAAACTTTACCCCTACACTAGGATTTTCTCCTCTTTCGCGGGGGCAGTTTACAAACATAAATTGCAGAAGGACAAACATCCAGACCCGGATCAATTATTTGTAGGCTATACAAAATACTTGTTCCGTGCGGGATTCGAACCTGCAACTCCCAGCGCAGCCACTCATTGCTAAGCCACTAAGCCACGGAGTCGTCAAACACACAATTGTTAAAAACAGCTTAGGTATATCTATGGCGCATACTGTGTTTACACTGCGCTCTCCGACTGCCGTTTGCGCTCCGCCCACTGCGGGACGCGCGGGTGAAAAACGAATTTGAAATCGTGCTAAGAGCTCGTCTTAAACTTCAGGATTTCCATGTAAACGTGTAACCCACCGCTGATATTCTCGCAGGTGTTGTCAAGCCCCTATGAGCTGTAAAGCAACGCTAACGCAACCCACGGAAGCATTGTGTGGAGTCAGTGCCCTTTTCAGTATCATATCATCCCGTTATTCCATTACAGCCCCTAAAAGTCCACTGCTAAACATAGGCATCCACCATAATGTCTCATGAGATGTATTTGCCATAGATGCCACGCTTGGCAATTTATTTTCTAGTTGTTATAAGGAAGACGCTGCTGTCCAGCTTCTGTTTCAGTTTCTCTATATTGTCTCTTATGACACCCACGGGAAGATATCGGGTAGTGGATATTATTACATCCATACATATCGGGTAGTGGACATTATTACATCCATACAAATCAGGTAGCGGATATTGGTGGTAAGGTTTTGTAACTCGAGCTGAAATGTTTCGGGATTTTGGATTAGAACACGAAGGGGATGGAGCGTTGACTTCATTAGACGAGACCTTTCTAACTTAACATTTAGGATCTGTGGGCCTCTAACCATTCGGTGATCGCTGCCTGTTTTCACTCTTGCGATCACTGAGACATCACTGAACAGTTACCATCTAGTCGTCATAATTAAGTCAATCTCATTTTTTTCTCGAACCGTCGGAACTCGACCAGGTCCACCATCTGTGGGGCCGCTTCTGGACGAAAGAGTTCTTCATAATGGGTACCTCATTCTCCATGAAGTCGTTCAGGTGCTGGTCCCTTGGGTTTCGTTGTATTATCCCGAATTTCCTTACCTTCAGCTCACCGGTCTTTCTTGTGCCTAGCTTTGCGTTGAAGTCTCCCATTTACACCGTATAGTGAGTGGGTTTTGAAGGAATACATGGCTCTAGAAATATCCTTATACATTTTCTCCACTTCCTCATCGGGATGTGCCGACGTTGGTGCGTAAACCTGTATGATTTGACCTGACCTGACCTGTTTCTGAGTACAAGGTACGCAGCCCTCGTCGATACACTCAATCTTGACAACGTTGTTAACGAGATACTTGTGAACGATAAATTCAACACCTCCTTGGGACAGATGGTTGCCCTTCCGGTGATAGATCAAGTTGCCGGATTCGAGAATCACCATGTCCTCCCCCTCTCTTCGGACCTCGGATAATCCTATAATATTCCAGCGTGACTTGTCTATCTCTTCTTCCAGCTTCAGTCTTATGTATTCTCAGTTTTATTTTGCCAGGTCGAGTCAATTTAGGTAGCAATGAACCTCCACTGGAAATTCTTAGCACCCCTGCCCCGCCGTTACCATGTTCGCCACCGTAGCCAGGAATAGCGGAGCCGCCGGGGACTGTGGCCATCTATTTTCGTCGTTGCTCATGGGGGGTGTATTGCCATAGTTGCCACGCTTGGTGAGTGGGTTGGCAACCGCAATTTTTGTTGTAAATGTGCTGTTTGCCTCTGTTGCCTTTTAAGACACCCACGGGAAGATATGGGGTAGTGGATAATCTAAGCTACCACTACACGGCAAGCGTTCTAATGTACGCGTTATCTAGGCATGTTAAATACACTTACAGTGTGTGTGTGTGTGTACCTAGTGGATGTGGGTACAGGGCACTTTTATGCAATGCGGTATCATAAACGCGTGGTAACAAATCGTAAGTCAGTAAATAGTATCCGCTATGCCCCGAAACAGAGCTGTCGTTGGCAGTCGTGGGCACCACCACTGCAGCACTTCTCACTGTGCAACTAAACGGCGAGTCGACACGCGTTCTCAAATTGTAGACGCGTTTCTCCTAAGCATTACCGTGTACGCGTAACCGACTACGCGTACGTTGGGACGCTTAGTCCGTACAAGGCATAACATTATCGCTCGGTGACAGCGACAACTCGGATACAGGCTCGGATCAGTTACTCGACCGATTTGTACATTGTATGAGGGCGAGCCATTGACTTATATATTACGAGTGTAAGGACCGGACCGACCGAACAACTAAAACGGACCAGTGCGCTGGCCCTAAAATTACAGTTTAGGGCCAACGCGACTCGGTCGACTGTCTGTCGTAAATATGTCTAGTTGCGTAGTAAAAGGGTGCAAAAATTACGATACAATGATTAAATAGGAACATGGGACATCGTATCATTGGTAAATAACCTTATACTAATTTTGTTACAATTAAATTATTATATAAATACATTTTTAAAGTTTTATTTTACAGTTAGCTTAGTTACGTTACCAAGATTAGGCCAGGCTTAGATTCAGACCCTCAAAAATATTGAACATGGAAAATAAAATTACCTAGGTATACTATTTTTTAAAAATTATATTACGTTTAAAATTTCATGTTTCTTTTTTCCCATGTGCCGTTCAATTTATTTTATATTCAGTAAGGGTAAAATGAAAAGAGTATAAAAGAAACCATATCTGCTTAATTGAATCTAAAAATCTGATTCATAAAATATTTTGAAATTCTGTTTTCAAACCGATTGCTTCTGGAGCTTAGAGTTTTTATCGTGGTAGCCCCTCATTATAGTTGTATCAAGGATGCAACATAAATGCATCGATCGAGCACCGATTGACCAGATAGGGAGCTAATTCTAATTTTATTTAAAAAAACGCGATACTCTCAATATAGAAATTCTCGATATCTTAGGGTTAATATTAAAAAGTAAAAGGATCCAATAATAAAAAAGTCGATATTTAGGCAAAATTATGGTATATTCGCTTAGTATTATTACGATCCCACATACTATGAAATAATGGTACGAAAACGTATACTACGAAATCCGACCCTGGTTACGTCGTGTTGTGATATGGCGTTTGTATTGTGACGGATGCGCTACTTTTTCTTGTATGAAAAAGTTATGAGTAAAATATTTAGATGGGCCTATCCTTCCTTTTGAAATCATTGGGGCGAGCGGCCTGTGTTGTTAAGCACATCCGAAACAACACGACCGTTATTATTGTAATTTTTAAGTTTAAAAAAAGTAAATAGCAATATTTTGATTTAAAATGAGGGGGGGGGGGTTCCCTGCAACTCGGTTACCCACCTACCTTCAGGTAAGCGATTGTCTGTGTAAGTGCAGAGAGATTGCCAATCAAGGACCTTTTTTCGTCCTATCAGTGATCGGTTATTGGAGCTATAATGCCAACATAAATGTAGTGTATGAGATAATTAGCAGAAATATTTTATTTATTCTTTATACGCTTAAAACAAAATTTTCGGGAAATTACATAAAAATTATAGGTTAAAAGGATCATTATGAAAAATCTAAACAAAATCATAAGCTTTAAATATTATGAAAAATTCATACTAGCACGATTAATTAATATAAGAAATCTGGAAATTTTGTGGGGGCTAATAACTCAGAACACTAATTGTGGAGACTTGCACTTAACTGATTTTTAATTTTATGTTTCATAGAATTTTTTTATAGGAAAGGGTGACAAACGAGCGCACAGTCCACCTGATGGTAAGTGGTTGCTGTGGCCCATAGACATCTACATCTATACTCGATTGCAAATCAAAATGCAGATGCGTTGTCACTCGTGAGGACTAAGATGGAATGCATCGTTTCCAGTAGATAGGTTTTCCGGTTCTTTACACTCACCGTACGAAACACAGCAGCATGAAGCTACTATTTTATATTCCCCGGTCGAGCAGACCCATTCGTGCTACAGCTATACTACTAATTATAGCTGCAGCATGGCTCTACCACGTAAGATAAAATGATGGTAAGATGCTGTGGCCTATAGACACATACATCTATACTCGATTAAAACTTAAAATTTAGATCGTTGTCGACGTTGCGTACTAAGATGGAATGCCAACATACGCATTAACCTGCTATTTTACGCTAATATTCTGTGAGAGCGTGGTCCTTCCCCGGTTGAGCCGAACCATTCGTGCTACAATCATTGGGTGCGTTTGGCAGAAAAAAGCGCTAGCAAGCGCTTGTAAGCAAAATGGCGATCGTAAGCGGTAAGCGCTGTCAAATCGTAAGTAGTATTTTCCTCTAGGACACGAAGTTAGATTTAACCGGGGAACCTAACCTAATTTAAATATATGTTTGTAAAGTATTCCTACTTATTAAAAACTTACCAATCATGAATTTTAATAACATGTATAATATGTTTATTCATGTCATTATATTACTTTTAACTAATATTGCACAAAACAACTTATAAACTCTACTTCAAAACAAACAAATTAAATAAGCAAAATGGCGGATTGTGTCAGCGCTACTGAAGCTCTACTGAAGTACCGAACACTGTTTAGTTTCGCCATTTTGCCTACCAGCACTTGCTAGCGCTCTTTTCTGCCAAACGCAGCCAATATGTAGGTGCGGAATGGCCCAGCCACGTATACGATATTTTCAGTATTACTCAAAAAATATATAAAATTTAAACTACTTACAAAATCTACCTCAAATTACTTAACTAAACGAGATGTAACTCACATCAAAATGTTTTTGCAAAACGATTTGTGAAGATAATCCTGATCAGTTCACGCCAGAACCGATGGTGTTCAATCGGGAAAGGATCATACACGCTGATTGCTTTCGTGCCTCCCACAATGCCTGCCAATGTTTCTTTATGAAAGTCAATACATTTCGTATTGGCATTTTTTTAAATTATACTTGTAAATAAAATTGAGGTGCCTGTCTATAATATTGGAAAACTGGCTTTCATTTAGTCCAGGGTATTTGTAGGCTAATAATACATTTATAAACATTTTAAATATTTTGTATGTCTGTAGGTACGGGCTAATCGTCGAATTGACTGCAACGAGGGTGATGAAATTTTGCGGCTAGAAGAAGCTAGAAAGCTATATTTTATTCGAAAACGTTAGAGTCTTTTTCGAAAAAACTAAAAATTGATAAAATAAATGGTGTTCACCATACAATACTATAATACACAATAGAATGGCTGTCAACCTTATTTTGTAGCGATGTTCGGCGTCGCCGGTAACACACATACAAGCAAATACGTCGTATTATCAGTTAATCACTACTACAAACCCGATTAGCTGTGTTGACAGACGGATTTTAATACATATTTATTTGTAAATAGCGTGTAATTTGGCATTTTCTAAATAATTTGCAAACGATTGTAACGTCAAAACACATCTCGTGTTGACAGTTATACGTGTGAATTGACGTGTTGTGGCATTTCAGTGGCTACACCGGCTCCGCCCACACCACAGTTCCATTATGTATCTATTATAGTATTCTATGGTGTCCACTTATCATAAATTTAAATTACGCCAAATTAATAGATTCTATCAAGGAGAAGCCGGGCGGATCGCTAGTAACAAATAATTATAGTTAATTAGTGTTGCCATGTTTTTGGCATTCTTTTTGGGAAGCCGCAGTTCAGCAAAGAACAGTAATAATCATTGTTAAAAGGATATATTTGATTCAACTGTCCCTTTGGTCTAGTGGTCGTAAACGCGATTACTGATCATGAGGTCCATGGTTCGATCCTGGGTCTAGTCAAAATCGACGAAATATGGTCGAGGCATCATGAGAACACTATGGGATTGAGCGGTTAAGTAAAAAGAAATAGAAGATGGCGTGCGGTGACAGTGAGTGATAAACGAAATGCTGTTGGAAAATTCCACAAAAATGTACCAGTGAAACTAAACATAATGCAAAAATAAATGTTCAAATTAGGCTTAAACTGTTATGAAGATTGGTATTTTGCATATTCTAAGCTAAAAAAACTTGTGAAAGATTATCTACCACCCCATATCGTCCAGCAGGTATCATAAATGACGACGATGGAAACAAACCAAGAGGTTCGAGGTGTAAATATCGCTCATATGAAGCAATCTTTTTATAAATAATAATAATAAATAAATTTATTTACGGAATAAAATCATGTTAAAACAACAAAATTGAAACCGTGGCTCCCGAATTAGCGTTAGTTGTTTGTCGGAATTCAGTTATTTTCCATCCAAGTATAGTTAATTGCCCACCGCGGACGTTATTTTAGATAATCTAACACTGATTTTGTTTAATGTGACTACAAAAACGCTATCATTATATATACACTCTTTAATACCTTGATATAAATTTGATTTCAGATAATTGTTTAACTTTATATCGGCTTATAACAGTAACTATTGTAAATAAAAATATAACTACGTGGCATTTTTACCGTACCGGGGTATCCCGCGCACGCCCGCACCCGCGCTATCCTCAACTGTGATACAGTTTTATTCTAGTAGTATATACAGAAAAATCACAAGGCACAGTGTGTCAAGTTAAACATTTATTAAAGCTTTCAATTTATTTATGTCATCGATAAACTTTTTGTGCCAGCCCTTGCCCTTTCAGAATGAGAGTTGGACGTTTTGTAATAGCCAATTTCAATGTCAAAGTTGCTTTCGATAAGGGTACAAAAGGGGAAATTCATCAATCAATCACTGTAACTATAAATTATTTATTAAATGTATCAAACAGCATTGATTAGGAAGTATAAACTAGAATATACGAGTATGAAGTTTTAAAAGTTTCCCGGTTCGTGAAAAATATACAACGAAAAATATACGTAATCGAAAACGATTCATGAAACAAGGAAATGCGTTATACCGGTCCGACCTTTGTCATGGACACTATAAGCCAAAACAAGGTTGCGACAAAACCGGTTAAATATAACAGTGGAAGTTAATATTTTTTTAATCAATTAAATTGGACAAACAAGCACAAGATCCGCACAATTATAAGTGGATTCTGTGTCCCATAGATATCTACATATATCCTCGAGATGTAATGCTTCGTTTCCAGTAAAAAGGGTCGCCGGTTCTCTACACTCACCAAACGAAACACAGCAGCATTAAGGCGCTACCCTGACCAAAACCTGGCAAAAGTGCGTTTTTCAGAGACTATTATCTCATTAGTTATGAAAAATAAACTACATCTGAAAGTACATTATTAATGTTCGGTATCTTATCATCGCATTCCACGTGCTAATTTATTTTTATGTGCTATAAATACATTTAAAATCAACTTTTAAAAAATGACTAAAATTCTTGATTACATGCATCTGTTGCTAAACGCAACGCTCTAATCATTTGAGGATAACACTAATGGATAGATAATGAAAAAATCTATATTCTCCACGTTTTATTTAAATTTTTAAGTTCGTTTTTTCTCTTTTAATTGAAATAATTCCGAAAATTGTGTGACTTCTATGATAAAGGGGCGTGCGCAGAGTGCGGGCGGCATTACGCTGTATGCGTTTGTACGAGGTGGCCGCGTCGCTGGTCGCTGCGTCCGTATTTCACCGCAAACATAATATTATTTGAGTACCTACCAACCGATGCGCTTACGTCACGGTATATTGTAACTCGGCCGTATCTTAGAAATAAATCTTACAGCCGTGCGGTACGTAAACATAGGGCTGCGTGCCTCCAGCATTTTTACATTTGCCCATTGATTTATGTGTTTTATAACTCAATGCATTTTCCTGCTTTGTGTTTCCATTTAGTTTTATGATTGTACTTAAAATATACTTTTTTATATAAACAAATATATAATAGGTACTTTGTGAATTGAATAGGAAGAGTTCAATAAAAATGCGTGTCGTTGTATGATTGGTAGATTTAATTAAAAAACCATGTTTATGTTTGAATAACAAATCGGTCTTATAAATTTGCGGCCAAAAAATATTTGCGCCTCGGCTGAGACGTACGAAATGCTTTATTATTAAAATTTTAAATATAAAAAATCCGCATTATAATATAAAGCTTAATTAAAAATTGTTTTGGGAAACATGGACAAGTTGGAGTAAAGAAATATCTTTTACTTGGTTATAGATCTGACTGGAGCTGCAGCTACTTTACAATTTATATGTTTGGTTTTAAATGAAGTTTGGATTTATTATTTTTTTATTTCTATTCTATTTTCTGAAAGGGTCCTAGGAAAGGAATTATCCACCGCGCTGCCCCACTGCGTGTTGGCGAACTTTGCATGTCTTCGAAATATTTTTTTTCTTATTTCTCAGACATGCAGGTTTCTTCACAATATTTTCCTTCACCACTGAGCACGTGGTAAATCAACACTTAAAATTGCAATTACAATATTATTGGTGCCGGCGGGGATCGAACCCGGTTTGCTCGCACACTGTGAAAATTTTAGCAAGCGCTAACCATCTGAGCTACCACGGTTCCTCTCCTCTCGAGCTAGAGACTTTATTTTATTTATCGTCATGGCCTGTTGGTCTAGTGGTTAGTGACCCTGACTGCTATGCCGCAGGTCGTGGGTTCGATTCCCACCCAGGACAAGTGTTTGTGTGATGAGCACGATCATTTGTTCTGTGTCTGGGTGTAATTTATCTATAATATTTATGTATTTAGAAATATATAAGTATGTTTATCAGTTGTCTAGTACCCATAACACAAGCTCTGCTTAGCTTGGGACTAGATGGCGTTGTGTGATAGTTGTGGAATATTATTATTATTATATTATTATTGTTGGGGTATCTGTATAGTTTTCTCATCTGGTTGGTTTTTATAAATATATAACTATAAATTAAAATGAAAAGATAAATATACATAAATATGAATAAAATAAAATAAATACAAAAAATACACAAATAAATAAGTTGATAAAATCAAGGCAAACTTAGGGTAGGGTTGTCAATTATTATTTTGATAATTAAACAAGTGAAATTCCGCGGTTTTATATGTGCAAGCGTGAATGTAGTTGGAACATAATATTATAACCTTTATGTTTTACATAAATATCCTAAAAAACTTATTATTTTAATATTTTACTAAGTACCTATAAAATTAACAAGTTTATTGAATTTTTATTTGAGTATTTTTATGCAATTTCTTTATCTACGTCTATTTTTAGGAACCTTTATTTAGTCTGAATCACACATAACACTATATTACTGATTTACTTACTTATACGTAGTTTTCTTTTTTGCAGTTACAAATATCTTGTGAGGTTGAAAAAGGCAGTAATGAAAAAATAATAAGAATAATAATAATTGACGTCAGCCACTTCTTTTCAAGTAAGGACTCATCATACCTAACAAAACGAGCCCAAACACGGCACATCTAGTAGTACTCGGCGACCAGTTCCATTAGCGATTACTAAAGTACACCTTCAGGTCGCTCCGTCATGTCCGGAGGTAAGGACTCATCATACCTAACAAAACGAGCCCAAACTCGGCAAATCTAGTAGTACTCGGCGACCAGTTGCAATAGCCATTCCTAAAGTACACCTTCAGGTCACTCCGTCAAGTCCGGAGGTAAGGACTCATCATACCTAACAAAACGAGCCCAAACTCGGAACACCTAGTAGTAATAGGTGACCAGTTCCAATAGCGATTACAAAAGTACACTTTCAGGTCACTCCATCAAGTCCGGAGGTAAGGTAATACAAAACAGTAAAATAAATTCGAATTTTCAAGTGGTTTTATTTGAAACTATTCTTTTTCTGTTATTTTAGCTATTTTGCCAACGAAACTTGTTTTTTTTTAGAATTTGTGACTTGGCGTTTTAAATGTATATGTATGTATGTAAATAGTGGACTAAGTACCTGCTCATATCATAAAACTGACTTTAAAAAATATTGATAATTAAAATATAGTGTGATGTCTAGACTCCAGACCTCGTAAACAGTTTTGATATTAGTGAGTAGGTACTCAAAATATTATTACTATAATACCTAGTAGTGTTGCGAACGGGAGACCTCACGGAAATGTTTTTGTTTGGAGGTGAATTATCTGCTTGCTTTGCGCATACCATAGAAATATTAAAAAGTTTTTTTTTAATTTAAAAACTTTACCCCTACACTAGGATTTTCTCCTCTTTCGCGGGGGCAGTTTACAAACATAAATTGCAGAAGGACAAACATCCAGACCCGGATCAATTATTTGTAGGCTATACAAAATACTTGTTCCGTGCGGGATTCGAACCTGCAACTCCCAGCGCAGCCACTCATTGCTAAGCCACTAAGCCACGGAGTCGTCAAACACACAATTGTTAAAAACAGCTTAGGTATATCTATGGCGCATACTGTGTTTACACTGCGCTCTCCGACTGCCGTTTGCGCTCCGCCCACTGCGGGACGCGCGGGTGAAAAACGAATTTGAAATCGTGCTAAGAGCTCGTCTTAAACTTCAGGATTTCCATGTAAACGTGTAACCCACCGCTGATATTCTCGCAGGTGTTGTCAAGCCCCTATGAGCTGTAAAGCAACGCTAACGCAACCCACGGAAGCATTGTGTGGAGTCAGTGCCCTTTTCAGTATCATATCATCCCGTTATTCCATTACAGCCCCTAAAAGTCCACTGCTAAACATAGGCATCCACCATAATGTCTCATGAGATGTATTTGCCATAGATGCCACGCTTGGCAATTTATTTTCTAGTTGTTATAAGGAAGACGCTGCTGTCCAGCTTCTGTTTCAGTTTCTCTATATTGTCTCTTATGACACCCACGGGAAGATATCGGGTAGTGGATATTATTACATCCATACATATCGGGTAGTGGACATTATTACATCCATACAAATCAGGTAGCGGATATTGGTGGTAAGGTTTTGTAACTCGAGCTGAAATGTTTCGGGATTTTGGATTAGAACACGAAGGGGATGGAGCGTTGACTTCATTAGACGAGACCTTTCTAACTTAACATTTAGGATCTGTGGGCCTCTAACCATTCGGTGATCGCTGCCTGTTTTCACTCTTGCGATCACTGAGACATCACTGAACAGTTACCATCTAGTCGTCATAATTAAGTCAATCTCATTTTTTTCTCGAACCGTCGGAACTCGACCAGGTCCACCATCTGTGGGGCCGCTTCTGGACGAAAGAGTTCTTCATAATGGGTACCTCATTCTCCATGAAGTCGTTCAGGTGCTGGTCCCTTGGGTTTCGTTGTATTATCCCGAATTTCCTTACCTTCAGCTCACCGGTCTTTCTTGTGCCTAGCTTTGCGTTGAAGTCTCCCATTTACACCGTATAGTGAGTGGGTTTTGAAGGAATACATGGCTCTAGAAATATCCTTATACATTTTCTCCACTTCCTCATCGGGATGTGCCGACGTTGGTGCGTAAACCTGTATGATTTGACCTGACCTGACCTGTTTCTGAGTACAAGGTACGCAGCCCTCGTCGATACACTCAATCTTGACAACGTTGTTAACGAGATACTTGTGAACGATAAATTCAACACCTCCTTGGGACAGATGGTTGCCCTTCCGGTGATAGATCAAGTTGCCGGATTCGAGAATCACCATGTCCTCCCCCTCTCTTCGGACCTCGGATAATCCTATAATATTCCAGCGTGACTTGTCTATCTCTTCTTCCAGCTTCAGTCTTATGTATTCTCAGTTTTATTTTGCCAGGTCGAGTCAATTTAGGTAGCAATGAACCTCCACTGGAAATTCTTAGCACCCCTGCCCCGCCGTTACCATGTTCGCCACCGTAGCCAGGAATAGCGGAGCCGCCGGGGACTGTGGCCATCTATTTTCGTCGTTGCTCATGGGGGGTGTATTGCCATAGTTGCCACGCTTGGTGAGTGGGTTGGCAACCGCAATTTTTGTTGTAAATGTGCTGTTTGCCTCTGTTGCCTTTTAAGACACCCACGGGAAGATATGGGGTAGTGGATAATCTAAGCTACCACTACACGGCAAGCGTTCTAATGTACGCGTTATCTAGGCATGTTAAATACACTTACAGTGTGTGTGTGTGTGTACCTAGTGGATGTGGGTACAGGGCACTTTTATGCAATGCGGGATCATAAACGCGTGGTAACAAATCGTAAGTCAGTAAATAGTATCCGCTATGCCCCGAAACAGAGCTGTAGTTGGCAGTCGTGGGCACCACCACTGCAGCACTTCTCACTGTGCAACTAAACGGCGAGTCGACACGCGTTCTCAAATTGTAGACGCGTTTCTCCTAAGCATTACCGTGTACGCGTAACCGACTACGCGTACGTTGGGACGCTTAGTCCGTACAAGGCATAACATTATCGCTCGGTGACAGCGACAACTCGGATACAGGCTCGGATCAGTTACTCGACCGATTTGTACATTGTATGAGGGCGAGCCATTGACTTATATATTACGAGTGTAAGGACCGGACCGACCGAACAACTAAAACGGACCAGTGCGCTGGCCCTAAAATTACAGTTTAGGGCCAACGCGACTCGGTCGACTGTCTGTCGTAAATATGTCTAGTTGCGTAGTAAAAGGGTGCAAAAATTACGATACAATGATTAAATAGGAACATGGGACATCGTATCATTGGTAAATAACCTTATACTAATTTTGTTACAATTAAATTATTATATAAATACATTTTTAAAGTTTTATTTTACAGTTAGCTTAGTTACGTTACCAAGATTAGGCCAGGCTTAGATTCAGACCCTCAAAAATATTGAACATGGAAAATAAAATTACCTAGGTATACTATTTTTTAAAAATTATATTACGTTTAAAATTTCATGTTTCTTTTTTCCCATGTGCCGTTCAATTTATTTTATATTCAGTAAGGGTAAAATGAAAAGAGTATAAAAGAAACCATATCTGCTTAATTGAATCTAAAAATCTGATTCATAAAATATTTTGAAATTCTGTTTTCAAACCGATTGCTTCTGGAGCTTAGAGTTTTTATCGTGGTAGCCCCTCATTATAGTTGTATCAAGGATGCAACATAAATGCATCGATCGAGCACCGATTGACCAGATAGGGAGCTAATTCTAATTTTATTTAAAAAAACGCGATACTCTCAATATAGAAATTCTCGATATCTTAGGGTTAATATTAAAAAGTAAAAGGATCCAATAATAAAAAAGTCGATATTTAGGCAAAATTATGGTATATTCGCTTAGTATTATTACGATCCCACATACTATGAAATAATGGTACGAAAACGTATACTACGAAATCCGACCCTGGTTACGTCGTGTTGTGATATGGCGTTTGTATTGTGACGGATGCGCTACTTTTTCTTGTATGAAAAAGTTATGAGTAAAATATTTAGATGGGCCTATCCTTCCTTTTGAAATCATTGGGGCGAGCGGCCTGTGTTGTTAAGCACATCCGAAACAACACGACCGTTATTATTGTAATTTTTAAGTTTAAAAAAAGTAAATAGCAATATTTTGATTTAAAATGAGGGGGGGGGGGTTCCCTGCAACTCGGTTACCCACCTACCTTCAGGTAAGCGATTGTCTGTGTAAGTGCAGAGAGATTGCCAATCAAGGACCTTTTTTCGTCCTATCAGTGATCGGTTATTGGAGCTATAATGCCAACATAAATGTAGTGTATGAGATAATTAGCAGAAATATTTTATTTATTCTTTATACGCTTAAAACAAAATTTTCGGGAAATTACATAAAAATTATAGGTTAAAAGGATCATTATGAAAAATCTAAACAAAATCATAAGCTTTAAATATTATGAAAAATTCATACTAGCACGATTAATTAATATAAGAAATCTGGAAATTTTGTGGGGGCTAATAACTCAGAACACTAATTGTGGAGACTTGCACTTAACTGATTTTTAATTTTATGTTTCATAGAATTTTTTTATAGGAAAGGGTGACAAACGAGCGCACAGTCCACCTGATGGTAAGTGGTTGCTGTGGCCCATAGACATCTACATCTATACTCGATTGCAAATCAAAATGCAGATGCGTTGTCACTCGTGAGGACTAAGATGGAATGCATCGTTTCCAGTAGATAGGTTTTCCGGTTCTTTACACTCACCGTACGAAACACAGCAGCATGAAGCTACTATTTTATATTCCCCGGTCGAGCAGACCCATTCGTGCTACAGCTATACTACTAATTATAGCTGCAGCATGGCTCTACCACGTAAGATAAAATGATGGTAAGATGCTGTGGCCTATAGACACATACATCTATACTCGATTAAAACTTAAAATTTAGATCGTTGTCGACGTTGCGTACTAAGATGGAATGCCAACATACGCATTAACCTGCTATTTTACGCTAATATTCTGTGAGAGCGTGGTCCTTCCCCGGTTGAGCCGAACCATTCGTGCTACAATCATTGGGTGCGTTTGGCAGAAAAAAGCGCTAGCAAGCGCTTGTAAGCAAAATGGCGATCGTAAGCGGTAAGCGCTGTCAAATCGTAAGTAGTATTTTCCTCTAGGACACGAAGTTAGATTTAACCGGGGAACCTAACCTAATTTAAATATATGTTTGTAAAGTATTCCTACTTATTAAAAACTTACCAATCATGAATTTTAATAACATGTATAATATGTTTATTCATGTCATTATATTACTTTTAACTAATATTGCACAAAACAACTTATAAACTCTACTTCAAAACAAACAAATTAAATAAGCAAAATGGCGGATTGTGTCAGCGCTACTGAAGCTCTACTGAAGTACCGAACACTGTTTAGTTTCGCCATTTTGCCTACCAGCACTTGCTAGCGCTCTTTTCTGCCAAACGCAGCCAATATGTAGGTGCGGAATGGCCCAGCCACGTATACGATATTTTCAGTATTACTCAAAAAATATATAAAATTTAAACTACTTACAAAATCTACCTCAAATTACTTAACTAAACGAGATGTAACTCACATCAAAATGTTTTTGCAAAACGATTTGTGAAGATAATCCTGATCAGTTCACGCCAGAACCGATGGTGTTCAATCGGGAAAGGATCATACACGCTGATTGCTTTCGTGCCTCCCACAATGCCTGCCAATGTTTCTTTATGAAAGTCAATACATTTCGTATTGGCATTTTTTTAAATTATACTTGTAAATAAAATTGAGGTGCCTGTCTATAATATTGGAAAACTGGCTTTCATTTAGTCCAGGGTATTTGTAGGCTAATAATACATTTATAAACATTTTAAATATTTTGTATGTCTGTAGGTACGGGCTAATCGTCGAATTGACTGCAACGAGGGTGATGAAATTTTGCGGCTAGAAGAAGCTAGAAAGCTATATTTTATTCGAAAACGTTAGAGTCTTTTTCGAAAAAACTAAAAATTGATAAAATAAATGGTGTTCACCATACAATACTATAATACACAATAGAATGGCTGTCAACCTTATTTTGTAGCGATGTTCGGCGTCGCCGGGAACACACATACAAGCAAATACGTCGTATTATCAGTTAATCACTACTACAAACCCGATTAGCTGTGTTGACAGACGGATTTTAATACATATTTATTTGTAAATAGCGTGTAATTTGGCATTTTCTAAATA
This sequence comes from Parnassius smintheus behrii, assembly GCA_036936625.1. NCBI lineage: Eukaryota > Metazoa > Arthropoda > Insecta > Lepidoptera > Papilionidae > Parnassius > Parnassius smintheus. The sequence continues at coordinate 6,647,732 of JAUPFT010000009.1, forward strand.
ATTTGCAAACGATTGTAACGTCAAAACACATCTCGTGTTGACAGTTATACGTGTGAATTGACGTGTTGTGGCATTTCAGTGGCTACACCGGCTCCGCCCACACCACAGTTCCATTATGTATCTATTATAGTATTCTATGGTGTCCACTTATCATAAATTTAAATTACGCCAAATTAATAGATTCTATCAAGGAGAAGCCGGGCGGATCGCTAGTAACAAATAATTATAGTTAATTAGTGTTGCCATGTTTTTGGCATTCTTTTTGGGAAGCCGCAGTTCAGCAAAGAACAGTAATAATCATTGTTAAAAGGATATATTTGATTCAACTGTCCCTTTGGTCTAGTGGTCGTAAACGCGATTACTGATCATGAGGTCCATGGTTCGATCCTGGGTCTAGTCAAAATCGACGAAATATGGTCGAGGCATCATGAGAACACTATGGGATTGAGCGGTTAAGTAAAAAGAAATAGAAGATGGCGTGCGGTGACAGTGAGTGATAAACGAAATGCTGTTGGAAAATTCCACAAAAATGTACCAGTGAAACTAAACATAATGCAAAAATAAATGTTCAAATTAGGCTTAAACTGTTATGAAGATTGGTATTTTGCATATTCTAAGCTAAAAAAACTTGTGAAAGATTATCTACCACCCCATATCGTCCAGCAGGTATCATAAATGACGACGATGGAAACAAACCAAGAGGTTCGAGGTGTAAATATCGCTCATATGAAGCAATCTTTTTATAAATAATAATAATAAATAAATTTATTTACGGAATAAAATCATGTTAAAACAACAAAATTGAAACCGTGGCTCCCGAATTAGCGTTAGTTGTTTGTCGGAATTCAGTTATTTTCCATCCAAGTATAGTTAATTGCCCACCGCGGACGTTATTTTAGATAATCTAACACTGATTTTGTTTAATGTGACTACAAAAACGCTATCATTATATATACACTCTTTAATACCTTGATATAAATTTGATTTCAGATAATTGTTTAACTTTATATCGGCTTATAACAGTAACTATTGTAAATAAAAATATAACTACGTGGCATTTTTACCGTACCGGGGTATCCCGCGCACGCCCGCACCCGCGCTATCCTCAACTGTGATACAGTTTTATTCTAGTAGTATATACAGAAAAATCACAAGGCACAGTGTGTCAAGTTAAACATTTATTAAAGCTTTCAATTTATTTATGTCATCGATAAACTTTTTGTGCCAGCCCTTGCCCTTTCAGAATGAGAGTTGGACGTTTTGTAATAGCCAATTTCAATGTCAAAGTTGCTTTCGATAAGGGTACAAAAGGGGAAATTCATCAATCAATCACTGTAACTATAAATTATTTATTAAATGTATCAAACAGCATTGATTAGGAAGTATAAACTAGAATATACGAGTATGAAGTTTTAAAAGTTTCCCGGTTCGTGAAAAATATACAACGAAAAATATACGTAATCGAAAACGATTCATGAAACAAGGAAATGCGTTATACCGGTCCGACCTTTGTCATGGACACTATAAGCCAAAACAAGGTTGCGACAAAACCGGTTAAATATAACAGTGGAAGTTAATATTTTTTTAATCAATTAAATTGGACAAACAAGCACAAGATCCGCACAATTATAAGTGGATTCTGTGTCCCATAGATATCTACATATATCCTCGAGATGTAATGCTTCGTTTCCAGTAAAAAGGGTCGCCGGTTCTCTACACTCACCAAACGAAACACAGCAGCATTAAGGCGCTACCCTGACCAAAACCTGGCAAAAGTGCGTTTTTCAGAGACTATTATCTCATTAGTTATGAAAAATAAACTACATCTGAAAGTACATTATTAATGTTCGGTATCTTATCATCGCATTCCACGTTCTAATTTATTTTTATGTGCTATAAATACATTTAAAATCAACTTTTAAAAAATGACTAAAATTCTTGATTACATGCATCT
>JAUPFT010000009.1:7999785-8074785 GCA_036936625.1 Parnassius smintheus behrii
TTTATTTTAAGGTCTTTAATTAAAAATAAAAAACATTTCGTATTTTTTGTTAAATAAAAATGTTATTTTATTATTCGCTGTAGAAAATAAGTACGATAAAAAAAACTTCATTTCATCTTATGAAAATAACTACTAACTAATTTTAATTAAAATTGAAAAAATCTGTTAAAATCTAGTTACCAATATTCAGTGTCACCCCTTACATTAATCACACATCGAAATCGATAGTTCATATTTAAAATTAAATTGTCATGTCTTGCTGCGTTATGAGGTCCTAGGTATTTTTGCAAGTGTTCCTAAAGTTGTTCCGTCGTCAAATTTAGCGGGAAATCTCTCACAGCTTTTCGTTGTAACATGTCACTCGACTATGCAGGCCAATCCAAAACTTGAATATCGTGTCGGAGAGCAGTCGATATTAGCCTCGCCGTATGGGAAGGAGCATTATAGTGCATGACTAGAAATTCCTGGCCCATTTGGGTTCTGTGTGGGGCAATAATCTACGGCTCTACTACCTCCTCGTGGTATTTTTGTGCCTTGCTGCCTTGGATGCAAACGAGCAGGGCTCGTCCGCCAAGACGAACTCCTGCCCACACCATGATTGTCTCGCCTTGGTATGAGTGGACGCCCTGTAGGTGTCATAGACTGTTAACTCTCCCTGGAGTTCCCCAAATGCGTGTTCTTCGTGAATCCGAATGATATCCAAACCAGGACTCATCGAAAAACAGCACCAAAGATCTGTCACTCCTATCCAGTCACAATGCTGGAACACGTATTCGTCTTCGATTATAAAGACCAACTTCATGCAACCTCTAAGCAAGCAGCTGGTGGTCCTACCTGAGCCTTTGTACAGCTGCATCACTGTGATATTGGGTGGTCTACTGGCGATCATTTGGTGAAATCGATCTCGTCTCTGCGTAGTAACACGATATCTACCCGCGTGCCGTTCAGCCCCATCCCCAGTAATCCGATAACGTGACCTCAGCAACGACACGTCGAATATCATTGAGCTATTATGTACTAATACTATAATATATATATATATATATATATATATATATATATATATATATATATATATATATATATATATATATATATATATATATATATATATATATAATAAATAATACGTGGTAGAGCCATGCTACAGTTATATTAGTAGTATAGTTGTAGCACGAATAGGTCGGCTCGACCGGGGAAGGACCACGCTCTCACAGAATACCAGCGTGAAATAGTAGCTTAATGCTGCTGTATTTCGTATGGTGAGTGTAGAGAACCGGAGACCCTTTTTACTGGAAACGAGGCATTCCATCTTGGTCCTCACGGGTGGCAACGTATCTGCATTTTGATTCGTAATCGAGGATAGATGTAGTAGTATGTGTAGTAGTAATAGATGTCTATGGGCCACGGTAACCACTTACCATCAGGTGGACTGTGTGCTCGTTTGTCATCCTATCCTATAAAAAAAAAAAACTAGAGGAGTAGTGTAGAGTAGAGGAGACACCGCATTCAGCTACTCTGTTCCACTCAACTGCGGTTCATGCACTGCACTTTAATCAGTCACTCGCTAGGCGCTTGTAGAGTTGTCACGTGTTGTGTTGATTTAAAAAAATCTCTTGATAAAAATATGCCGTCTTGTGTACTTAGATATTGCACAAATAATTCAAGAAATGTCAGTAAAAACCAAGGAATTACTTTTCATCGGTTAATAAGATACTTATTCAATAAAAAAGTATTATAAATTAATAATAAAACAAATTATTCCTAAGACGCCATCTCGTGTCACTGAATATAGATTATGAAATTAATATGTTCAGATGCGACATTTCCGTGGGTACTTAAGTATAGGACGAATATATTATTATACACATTTTTTTTATAGAAACATATATAAGTTATTATGATTTGGCAAAAATTTCCATTTTATTTTATTTTTAAGTTTCCACATCAAAGTCAAAGTGGAATAAATTCGTCCATTTTTAACTCTCGCGTGCCCAGCATTTATGAACGATTATTTACAACATTTATGATTCTAATTTAAATAAATATATTTGTAATTTAAATTTTATGTTAATAAGTTTTGTTAAACATACATTTAGTACGTTTTTTTATATTTGACATAGATACCTTTTAAAATATTCAGATAAAAATATCATTAAAATGTAATTCTGACATAATATTATGTAATATTATATTAAATTAGCACATATACAAAATAAAAAACAATTTAAAAAATTGTACTCGATATAATTAACAATACAATATAAATAAACAATTATTAAATACTGACCATTCTACTTACGTATAATCTATAATAACAAAAACTGACCGCGCAAGCGCAATGCGCGTTTATACCAACTGCGCATGCGCGACTCTACTATTACCGCGCATGCGCGAAGACATACGAGTAGTGCACAATTTTTGTTTGGAATAGCTTCTCTAGTACGTAGTACATTATAACTCAATGTCGAATATCAACATTTTCTAACATGCCCACGGCTCGTAACACTTCATCTCGACTCAAATGACGACGTGACATAACTCTTAAAACTCACGCGGCGCGTTAAATTAAAAAAGAAAAATAATCCCTAATCCTAATCTCTAATCCCTTTTAATTAATTAATTTCATTAGAACAATTTAAATTTTCCTTGGCCTAACAAATCACTAAAAATTTGGTCACCGTATTTTGTTTTTTCTTTTGTTTTTTTTTTAATTTACATTTTTAAATTTTAAAAATAGAATAAAAGAGGTTTCAATCTGTATATAATTTTTTTTATGGAAACAAAAAACATTTTAAACTATAACGTCGTAAATAATTTAGGATTAAGGTATACCTCGATTCTGTTGATGTGTTTATTTATTTAATATATTATATTGAACCTTACAAAATAGTACATGATCAAATCGGAGTTAGTGCTAAAAGTTCTCTCTGTCGGTAGACCTTATGGCAGTGATAACACTACGAAGTAGAGCCATACTACGGCTATGTTAGAGGTAGAGGTAGATAGATAGAGAGAGATTAGCTATAGAGGAGAAGAACCGGAAACCCATTTTACTGTAAACGAGGCATTCTATGTTAGTCCTCAGAGGTGACAATGTATCTGCATTTCGACTGTTGCTGTTGTTTCTGAGCTAGCGGGTTAATTCAGGATAAATGTAGATGTTTATGAGCCATAGCATCCACTTACCGTCGGGTGGACTGCTCGTTGATCAACCTTATTTTATTTAAAAATGTAAAAATGTATTAGCTGTTCATTTTGTGGGTGTATGTATAACTTCTCTGTGAACTTCTTTCTCCATGAAGAGAGACTGAATATCCGTGCATTGATCCTCGCGAGTGCCAGCTAACGAAGAGGCACATGTTTATTCCGAGATGGTTTAGAGAAGGCTTAGTGAGTCCACACTGAATGTGAGTTAGTGACTTGGAGGAGAAGAAGTGTTTGAAATAGAGGCCATGAATCGACTGATTATTATTTAATGAAAAGGGTTTCAAAGGACAAAGACTTAGTAGAAATTCTAGAAGAATTTGTAATGAAATTACCTCGCATCAATAAAAAGTTGAATTACAGCCTCCATACGTCAAACTACTGACCACTTGTCCATACTACAGTCATAATATACTGCAACATACCGCTTTGACACGTAGTAACAGTGCCATGTAGTAAAATGTAGACCAAAATATATAAATAAAACGGAAATTCTATCACTGAATACACGCAATACGCATCGTTCGTACATAATAGATGTAAATAATCGATACAAATTGAGTTCACATACGCTCAGGAAATTTTGGCCTCAATCTATCATATTTTAACTTTAGTACAATAAGTTTTCTTTTGTTTAAAATTAGTGAGTGAAGACAGCTTTATTTCAGTTCTGGATAGTAATGGTAAGTTTTTAATGCGGACCAATGACATATTTCAACTTTTTTTATTAAATTTAAATAATACAAATACACTAATTTATTTCACACTAGCAATTCGACCTAACTCCACCTGGTTAGAATGTATTAATGTGAATTTTGCTCGGATAAAATATAGCCTAGATATCTCCTGGTATTTCTCTCTATCAGTTTGTAAAGTTTCGTCACAATCAGTTCAACCATCTCGAAGTTTAACGCGGACGGATAATTTTTTTTAAATTGTTATTTATGTCTAACTAGCATACCAATAACCCCTCAAGCTTAATAGAGACCTGGTTTAGGTACATAGATATATCATTACTGGGCAATACTGCAGGTATATCATTGTTGTAACAAGAATGGGTCGGTATGACCGAAGGAGGAGCAAGCTATCACAGAATACCAGCATAAAATAGCAGCTAAATGTTGCTGTGTTTCGTATGGTGAGTATAGAGAACCAAAGAGCATTTTCACTGGAAGCGTGGCATTGTGTCTTAGATACATTCGGGCTGCAAGTAATTTGAAGTTTAGGTTCATATCGATTTATTACTGTCGCGACTCCGAACGAGATGGACAATCGAGAGCAACTGCTGTAGCTGGGACTGAATACCTATGACAAATTTATGAAATAACCATGACGTATTCTCCTCCAAACTTGGACAATAAAGAAAAACATACAGATCATATTGGTTTGCTGGAGAAGATCTCTATGACTTAACGACGGTATAACTTTTTTTGTATATGTGGCATTGCCGTCGTAGAGCCACAAGCGAAACGCACCGAAGCCTAAATCACGCTATCAAAGTTCCCGAAGTACTGCGCTATATGTAGAACAGCGCTGTACCAACACACGGATCATAGGCTGCTCTCTGGGCCATCACCTTGCTCGGCAGATCTCCCCTCCCCTTTTCTTTCACGGCCAAATATATAATATGGAAGTGATAAAATACTTTTAGTGGACGAACTGAAACGAGGTCACTAAGGAGGACAGTAAGGACACTATCAAAAAACTTCAATTTAGGGAAGCTACAGATAGGATGTCACCTCTAAAGACTAAGCTAACTTCTGAAAGCTAAACCTAAACTAAGCTAAACTAATTATAGTGGCTATGTATACCTTTCAGACCAGAACATAGCAGTGCATGATTGTGATCCCTGGGAATACAGTTGTAGTAGTAGGGTTAAAGCCTAGATGACTCTCAATAAGTATTCTTTTAATATAGTACGTGAGGTCAATATGGTCATCCGGTTAAGATGGTCACTTTTTTATTGCGCAAAAACTACAGACGTTTTTGCATAGATGGTGTTACGATAGCTCTTTATCAGTCAATTAAATAATAAAGGGTCAAAGCTTTATCGACGTTATTTTGACAGATAATATTATAGTAAATATTTGAGTCGACTTTAGTACAGTGTAGTGTGATTAGACTTTTTTAATTGATTTTTCGGAATATTCCTAATTATTTCCAAGCTTGTTTGCTATTTTTTCTTAATATATTAGTTATAGTATATGATTTTGTGTTTTTGTTTCTGTCCTTCTCTTAGTTTTGGTTTTATAGGGCGGCAATGCTTAAGGTGACTAAATTACCCTCACGTACTTTTTATATTGAATAAAAACATCGTATTCTTCTATTTTATTCATGCATTGCTATTTGGCACAGAGGGTGGTATCTAACCAGGCGGAATGCTAGGCAGTGTCCAGATGACCCTGTGAGCTCTCTCACCTAGACACGTTTAATGATTTAATAAGGTTCCTAGCTTTAAAGTGATAAATTTATGAAAAAATAACATAGAAACTTGCCAGTTATAGATTTTATCTTTTTTTTAACTGGCTTTACGGCTCTGGGTTCTAGCCTATCATTTCTTTCAGAATTTTCATTTTATATATTTTTTCTTCACAATATGCTGATGCGTCACATTGCGAAGTTTTTTGGAGATTTTGACGACAGCTCAACCCAGTGGACTGTGGATGACGACATTCACTTAAGTTTATCAGGCGCCCAAGCGATCAAATTAACTTGAGGTTTATATCAACATCAAAGCATTTGTTTCATCGTTTTATCTAATAGTTAACACAAGCAGGCACTTAATTCACAAAATCGCACCACTTTTACGAATCAAAATCCACTTAAAACCATTATTCAAGCGACAAAACAGGAGTGACAATCCGTCGACGACCGAGTTCCCGCCAAAACTCCTATAGATTTTATCGTAAAAAATATTCGATTTAGTGACATTATCTAAGAAGATACCCGTGGAATACGTATATATATACTAAACGCCAGCTGGATATCTTCTAGCGGTTTATCGATTGATCAACAGTGACGTAACAAAGAGCAACGGATACGTGAAATACCGAACTTATATCGACGCGTAATGTCTTCCAGATCCAATTTCAGCACGGCAGCCAGTCTCGACGGATACTGACCATCTGCAGAGGACAGGATTATAGTGCACGAGTGTATGTGCAAGTACACTCAATTCCCTGACCGGTGAAAGATCAGGCGCAGGACAAACGCCTTTACGTAGAACGGGGCTTAAACCTGGATCTTTCTGACTCCGTATTACTACCGAGAATTTTTTACCAGAAAAACATAAACGCCCGCTAGGCAGTTACCATAGTCACATTCTAACTAAGACAATACGCGTCAAGCAAAATTCTTGGCGGCCGAAACTAGTTGCAACCTGTTTGTCCACGTACTCGGGAAGAACACCTCCCCTCGTTACAGATTCATAACGCGACTCGACTGTACCTACATATTATAAGCATGTCAGATTACAGAGGGTGCCGGATTAGACAGGGGTCGGATTACTGGGGGTCCACTGTAATTTAATTTTTAGCACACTTCAGGATTTGAACCTGTTCATTATTAAGGATCATGTTCACGACCACTAAGACAACAAGGCTATCAAAGACGTCTATTTCTTAATTGAGCTTCCGTTGAGAAATAGGCGTCTTCTCCACTTCAGTGTCTCTCGTTATAAGGTTGTTTTATTATTCTTAAGTTAAATTAGACATATATAATAATTTAAAACAGTTCTTTTTTTAGTACAGCTTGTCAACTATACTTACTGTAACACACACACACACACACACACACACACACACACACACACACACACACACACACACACACACTATACAATCGACATCCACATTTCTTTGTTCCATGCTATATACCATAGATGTAATAGTACATAGTTGTCGTACGATGGGTCGGCTCGATCAGGGTAGAAACACGTCTTCACAGAATACCGTGAAACAGCAGATTAAGGCCGTCGTGTTTCGTATAGTGAGTGTAGAGAACCGAAAAGACCCTTTTTATTGATAATGAGGCATCATGAATGATAAGTCCTCAAGGATAAAAACGCATGTTGCTTTTAGTTTGAGGATAGATGTAGATGTCTATGGGCCATAGCATTCATGTACCATTAGGTGGTCTATGTGCTCGTTTGTCACCCTTATTCTATAGAAAGACTAACCTTAACTGCTAGTGATGTACATATTTGTATATGAACAAGAGATAAAGAAGGTTCTATTGATTATTTTATACACTAAAGGTCCGTTAAGTAAACAGATATAATTTTAGGTTTTACATAAAATAATACAAGAAAAACTTTCTACAAATTATTAAGAATTAAGGAATTGTTAATAGTTTCATCTCATTAGATCTTTTATTCACAAGGCCACCGCCAAACACAGGCCTCATTTATTCAATTATTAAAATAATAATACTTAATGAATGACTTGATCTTGATGATGATAAAATAAGTGATTAACGATATGACGCTAAATTGGTATTTTAATAAAATATTATGTGAGCCGTGGTAGCTCAGTGGTTAACGCTCGCTGTAAATATAACAGAACGCGAGTAACCCGGGTTCGATCCCCACCGGCACCAATGAAATTGTTAATAGCAATTTTAAGTGCTGATTTACCACGTGCTCGGCGGTGAAGGAGAATATCGTGAGGAAACCTGCATGTCTGAGGAATAAGAAAAAAATATTTCGAATACATGTGAAGTTCGTCAACACGCATTTGGGCAGCGCGGCGGAAACTTCCTTGCCCTAAACTCTCTCAGAAATGAGGGGAGGCCTGAGCCCAGCAGTGGGACGTATATAGGCTGTAACTTTACTTTTTACTTTTTTATGTGAATAAATCTCTCAATATTTTATTAAATTATTTACTTATTCAATAATTATCTGTAATGAATTGTTTTACAACCAACTTCAAAAAAAGGAGGAGGTTCACAATTCGATTGTATTTTTTATGTGTTACCTAAGCACTTTATTCTAGGTGAACCGATTTTAACGACTTTTTTATTTTCAAGCTAGTGCTCTTATTGTACTCCCATATAAATTTGATCAATATCTGACCAGCAGTTTTTGAGTTATCCTTAATAATGCGTATTTATTTGACTTCGACTACATCGATGATGTTCTCATTTTATTTATATTGAAGTCGGTTGAATATTTTTTTTAAATTTTACCACTTGTTATTATTAACAGGTCTCTGTAGTTGCAAGTTATACGTGGAAACGTCATACAGCAGCTATATTATGGTTTTAGCATAAATAAGTCGACTCAACAGGAGAAAAGGACCACGCCCTTACAAATTTTCAGCGTGAAATAATAGCAAAATACTGCTGTGTTTCGTATAGTGAGAGAACCGAAAACCCTTTTTACTGATAATGCGGCATTCTATTTTAGTCCTCAGGGGTGACAACTCATCTGCATTTTTATTCTTAATTATCGATAAAGAGTATGATAGATGAAGATATCTATGGTAAATTTTACAGCAAAAACCTTTAACTTCAAGCAATTAGGGTTTCAGCGATACTAGATTTTGATTAACTATGCTAATGTTTATTCTAAATTCGACCTCGAAAGCGAGATCGTGACCAACTCAAGAACGCCGAGAGCTTTCTTGTTTGATCAAAAGCTCATTTCAAGTTTCCTCGCCCGGTTTCCCTGCTTTTAATGCAGGATGTTTTTAGTACCTTTAGTCTTTTTTATCGTTTGGTAAGTGTTATAAAATAGAATAGCTAAATCTGAGTGATTCTCCCAACAGATTAATGTTTGTAAATTAATGAATCGTTTTTGTTTTAATGCAACATAATATAACAAAAACCATGTGGTTCTATTTAAGTGCATTATCAGAATCAGTATGCAAACGTATAGAAATAACTTTACCTGAGAAAAATTTAAATAATTTTAGATGTTTTTTTATTTGCAAATTGTATTTGGTTTCATTACTTCTTACTAACACATGCAGCAGTAAAGCAAGGTCTTTGACAATATAATCTTACTCCCCGGCCAATGCACAGGTAATAAAACAATATACACAAAACCACATAGGTACAGTTTCCAAAAAAATATTTAAATTAAATTAAGTTTCTTTATGGTCGTGTTTCCTGAAGTTATTTCTATATGTTTAAATAATTATTCTCTTATCACACTTAACGAGAACCACATGTTTTGTTAAATGTTTTATATTCAGTACCTAAAGATGATTTAGACCTTATTTCATTAAAAAAACATATACGCCAGGATTGCTCACTCAAGGTACGTGATATATTACCTGAAATAAATACATTTTAGTTCCTGTTACTCACCGTACAAAATACATCTACGTTTTGGTGCTTTTTTTATAGAATAGGGTGACAAACGAGCACACAGTCCACCTGATGGTAAGTGGACGCTGTGGCCCACAGACATCTACATTTATCCTATTGCTATGTTATTACTCTGGTATTCTGCGTGAGTGTGCTCCAGCTGTGCGGAAAATGATATTATATACATAAGTCCGCCGCGCGTAGCTGGCTACCCTCAGCGGAGGCCATCGCAATCTGCGCTCTAGTGCACTAGTGTATATAATAATAATAAATATTTTTTTATTTCGTTTCCAATTATACATGTTTACAGGAACAAATATTATTACAATTAAATAAAGTAACAATAAGTGTAACAAAAATAACATGCTATAATAAAATTAAAACTATGTGTAGTTTAATAATGTATAATCTACAAAAGAAAAATTGTAGTGAAGTTTATAATATTAGCTATCTGCCTGAACTAAGTTGAGTACCTGCGTTTTAGACCATCACTTACACTATGAGTTTAATAATGTGGGACACTAGATAATTTAAATAGTTATTTAATAATTATTAATTTACAGTATGTGCAAGCACGGGTGCACTCTTTATTTCCTGTCCGATGTGACGGTAAACCGATACGACCGGAAAGAGATCAGGCACAGGACCAACGGCTTTACGCGCTTTCCGAGGCAGGGGGACGAAACACTGCCAACTACCTGGCTCCAGGCAGCTACTGAGAATTACTTGACAGAAAAAACTCAATAACTATTTTTTTTCGTCCAACCGGTTTCAAACTCAGTATCTTAAGATCAACAGTTACCTTTGATCCCACTAGATCAACAAGACAGTAGATTATTTAAAGACAACTAGTTCATTAAGTTTAATGGCACTGACACTGATTTAATAAATTGTTCACCGTTATTGTATCTAACTTTAGTATTCGGACTTCAGTAATACATAGTTTAGTTGATAAAAAAGAGTGAAGGCGTTTATCTGTATAGTATACCGTATCACCGATCATATGATACGTAATACATAATACATACATAAACACTCACTCCTGTCACCCAGAGGGGTAGGCAGAGACTACGAACTTCCATTTGGCACGATCCTGACATACCTCTTTCGCCTCCTTTACATCCATATATCTACGCATACACGCTCGTCGGTTAAGGGTACTTCTAACATGGCCCTTTTTCAAAATATCGCCAATTTGGTCGATAAACTTTTTTCTAGGGTGTCCCTTCCCGACTCGGCCGTTCACATCTGCCATATAAATTTGCTTTGTCACTCTTTTCTCATTCATTCTTTCTACATGACCAAACCACCGAAGCATTCCTTTCTAAATCCTGGTCACAACATCATCTTGCATACCACATTTATCTCTTATCACGCAATTTCTCACCCTGTCATTCAGATTCAACCCTAGCATATTCCTTAAAGACCGCATTTCTACAGCATTTATTCTACTTTCGTGCTTCTTCTGCCACACCCAGCTTTCACTACCATACATTAAAGTAGGGACTAACACAGCATTATGAATTACCATACGTGCCTTTTATGACACATTCTGGTTCTTCATAATAGAGTGTAGTGCCCCATTCACTCTACTCCCTGCATTTACTCGTCGTTCTAGATCCCTATCATATCTACCATCACTGCTAAATACACATCCCAAATACACAAACTCATCCACTATAATATAGGTACATATAAAATTTTGAAAGGAAAGAAAGCTTTACGTAATAGAATCATGCTGCAGCTATATTGTGGTTGCAGCACGAATGGGTCGGCTCGACCGGGACAGGACAACGTCCTCACCGAATATCAGCGTAAAATAGTAGCTTAATGCTACTGTGTTTCATGTGGTGAGTTTAGAGAACCGGCAACTCTTTTTACTGGAGAGGAAGCATTCCGTCTTAGTCGTCATTTGTGACAACGCATCTGCATTTTGATTGAGAAGATAAAGGTAGATGTAATAATATGATGTCTATGAGCCACAGCATCCACTTATGTTTGGTGGTTATGTGTTTTGTGGTGATATATATGGTGGACTGCGTGCTCATTTAACACCCATTTTTATATAAAAAGCTAACAGACGTCAAGTTTTAATTGTTATGTATAATGTAGGATGGAAGAACGTGTCCTTCGTGACTTTAAGTTGATACTGAGAATTAAAAAAAAATCAACACATAATTTTTTTTATCCGACCCGGGATTCTAACCTGGAACCTCATGATCAGCAGCCGCGTCTATAACCACTAAGCCAACGAGGCAGTCAATTTTTATTTATTTAATACAATTCAGATATACAACATAATACATGCCAGAGAGAGCAAACATAGCTCCGACAGCGATAATGAAATTTGAAACACTGAGTGCCGATGCTGATCTAATGATTCAGTAGTACATCCAGATACACTGACACATTTTGAGAGCCGGTGAACGAGAGTTCGTTGGAATCATCGCAAGTGAACTATTTCAGAACTGGAACGAAAGATACAAATTTCTTTTTTTCGCGAACTACCCAGGTCTCAGTAGAAATTTGCTTTTTGCACAGCAGCCACATAAATTCTATTCCATCCCATTCCAATATGTCTAACTTACTTTTGTCCTTCTTAAATAGAACTAAAACTTTCAACTTTTGCGAAAGTCCGTTGCGTAGTCCGTTGCAAATTTAACGTACGTGTAACACAATTTTTCCGTGTAGTGTCGGTATAAGAATACGCGCTACTCCATATCGTCCCGCGGGTGTCGTAAGAGGCGACAGAGGGAACCAACAAGGACATGGGCAGCAGCGTCTTTTTAGTAACGAAAATAATTAAAAATAACTGTATATTTTTTTATAGAATAAGGGTGACAAACGAGCACAGAGTCCACCTGATGGTACGTGGATGCTGTGGCTCATAGACATCTACATTTATCCTTTTTTTAAAGGATTAAGATGGAATGCCTCGATTCCAATAAAAAGAGTCTCCGGATCTCTAAACTCACCATGCGAAAAACAGCAATATTATGCTGCTAATTTACGATGGTATTCTGTGAGATCGTGGTACACCCCGGTCGAGCCGACTCATTCGTGTTACAACCACAATATAGCTGCAGCGTGGCTCTACCACGTATCAAATGCCTATATTCGGCAACAGCCAGCCCGCCTGCCAAATGTAGACTCTATTGCAAATATCCTATATGACGCAATCTATGGAGGCCTATGTTCAGAAGTAGACTTTTGATATGCTGTAACGGTAACGGTAACGGTAACGGTAACACAATTTGTACTAGGTAATTGATTACAGCTTGTACATTAAAAAGTTAATTGTTACAGCCTATATATCCTACTGCTGGGCACAGGCCTTCTCTCATTTCTGAATGGGTTTTAGGGTAAGGAAATGTCCGCCGCGCTGCTCCTACGAGTATACGTATTAGCGAACTTCACATTACTTTTGAATATTTTTGTTTCTTATTTCTTGCATGTCTAAACATGCAAGTTTCCTCACGATGTTTACCATCACCACCGAGCACGTGGTAAATAACATAACATATAACAAATAACGTGCCGTTCGGGGATCTAACCCAGGTTGCTCGCGTACTATGAAATTTACAGCGTGCGCTAATGAACTATCACGGCCAATGATGTATTATATATAGACACGTCATGAACGAACATCGCGGCGCTTAAAAACGGCAAAAATACTAGAACTACTTATACGCGTGAAGAAAGAGAAAGAAAATATGACACCGTACGGCGTCATATTTTCTTTCTCTGTTGCCTGTTGCTTGACTACTAGCTGCATGCGCCGGCCGCCATTAGACGGCGTCGTCGAATAAAATGAAATGAAAATAGGTAGTTTTGTGAACTTACGCATGAAATGACACATTTTTGTCTTTAACTTTTAGGGTATAATTTGTACATCGTTTAAACACACGACGGCATATTTTCTTTATGTTTTGCACAGGTTTACACACACGAATCACGATATAATAAATTAAAAACAAACGTAGCGTCGCGCGACAGGTTGGTGCGTGACTAAGCGCGATGTGGCCAATTGGCTTCATTTCATCTTGCCATTTTAGAGTGCGGATAACGTATCTATAAGTTTATATATCATTGATCACGGCTGTATATTATTCGTATCTAATTAATAATAAGAATTGATACCGTTACGCAACGGATATCGTTTAAATTCAAGGGCAGTTTAAGTTCCAGTCAGTTATACATTACATTTATAGAATCTTGTAGAATGTTTAGAGGCAATGGTAGGAGACCTGAAGGAACTTTAACCACTTGGAAGAGAGGCAATGCCCTAGTGTAGGACGCAACGAGCGTACAATTTTCATGTTAGAGGTACTGCACATCAGATCGCATCAGCACATAATACATCACATGTGTTGATGTGATCTTGTTTGCGATACTGAATAAATGGCGCAAACATGAATCTCTGAGATATGACTATACATTTTCGTCATTTGAGGTAGAGACCATTGGTTTGTCGTGTCCTCGCACGAGTAAGTTTTCAAAGGAACTGAATCCGCGCCTGTTCGCCGATAGAGAGAAGAGGACTAGTTCTTTCCTTACCCAAATGACATGAAATAGTTAATAATCTTCGAAGCTTATGTAATTAATAAATTTTTTTCCTATTATATTTACAGTAATTGTTTACATATTTCTACTTTTGTAATGTACCGAAAAATATTCCTTCTCAATTTATTTATGCGATTCTCGTCAAATTTTCCTACTGATGATATCAATGCATGTTGCTAAGGGGCAACTCAGTGCTCATATTGTTTAAGCCGATATTTTTCAATTGCAAGGAATATTAATTTTGAAACGGGATAATTTTTAAAATTTTTGATAAAATACGAATAAAAAAGATCCTTTGACTTTTTACGATAAAGTTTTGAGATATATGAATTTTTAAATGTTTGAACAATCCCGAATTCAGATACTTTAAACTCATTAAAAATTTATAAAGAAATTTATACTATTATTCTTGCTTCAAGATGAATATAAAAAAGATATTTATTATATTTTATTCCTCTTATCTTTTTGTATTTTTACAGGCTACCAGTTTAATGCTGCTGTGTTTCGTATGGCAAGTGTAAAGAAGCTGAGACCCATATTACTGGAAACTAGGCATTCTATGTTATTTCCAGGAGTAGAGACAACAAATATAAATTTTGATTCTTAATCAAGGATCGATGTAGATATCTATGGGCCACAGCTTCCACTTCTTGTTTATATGATAGGGTGATAAACGAACACCTAATTGAAAGTGGTTGCTGTGTCCCATAGACATCTACATCTATCCCCGATTACGATTCAAAATGCAGATGCGTTGTCACCCGTGAGGACTAAGATGGAATGCTTCGTTTCCAGTAAACAAGGTCACTGGTTCTCTACACTCACCATACAAAAGACAGCAGCATTAAGCTACTATTTTACGCTGGTATCCTGTGAGAGCGTGGTCTTTCCCCGGTCGAGCCAACCCATTACTGCTGCAACTATACTACTAATATAACTGCAGCATGGCTCTACCACGTAAAAAACTTACCATCAGATGGACTGCATACTCATTTGTTACCCTTATTCTATGTAAAAAATGGAAATAGGAAGTTTTTTGTTTAAATAAAATTTAGTCAAAAATAATAAAAATTAAAACTGAGTTAATTACAAAAATGAATAAACGAATGAATGCGATCGAAGTCGCGGGCACAGCTAGTCCTAAAATAAAATATTTGAGTAAATATTCAGGTATTTAGACTATATTAAATATACACGCAAATGTTGTAAGGGTCACATTACAGCGGAAAATTGGATTAAAACAACGAAGTATGGAAACTCTCCCGACCCTCTTTACAGAAACACTGTATAAAGTTATCCACTAAAATTCAGGGTTGTTCTCTGCGGTACAACCCGCACGATTATGTCTCAATTTGGCATCTACATGGAGACTATAAGGTTTTGTAAAGCAAAATTCTGTCTTCTGATTGTTGCTAGAGTCAGTGTAGTACCAGAGCTGGGTGCGACAAAATAAAGTATAGGGGAGTAAAGTAAAAAAAGGAAAAAGGCAGAAAAAAAATTAAAAAAATTCTTCACATTTACTTGACAAAATTAAAAATTAACATAAAATTTGTATTTGTTTATTAAGTTGCGGTGAAACGACAACACTAGTTAACTCTATTCGTGGGAAACAGCATCACTGAATCTTAATCACAGTATCATTTTAAGTTACCACGTGCAGCTTCAATGAAAAACATCGAAAAGAAACATATTCATAGTAAAGTCATGTTTGTTCGATGAAATCCTTTAATTTCTAAATATATTAAAAAATTGTGCGGTCGGAGGACCCCTGTCAGGAACGAAGTTCCTTACGTTATTTTTTAACTCTAAACGTGATTTGATATGTAGATTTCTAATGGTTAAAAACAATTAATGCTAAATTTTAATTTAATTAATTTACATAAATTTTATTTAACTAAATTATTATATTAATCTTGATATTCGCACGAACACACACATACAACCGTACACAATATAATTATACAGAGGGAAAGACAAAGAGAGGATAAGCTCGCCTGGAGTGAGCATAACACTGGAACTGGCTTTTCATATACCAGAAACCGACCACGCTGGGGGAGACTCGTAGAGTTCTGTCTTGTCACTGGGGCTCTACCAGCTGGTATGAGAAGCTAGTAGGGTAGCTGATGTAGATGGGCACATAGCCAACTGCTTCGACCTTCTGCTGAAGTCCGATCCCGGCAGGCGTGATTTTCAGGTCACCTCTCCCTTGGAGACTTCTGATCAGTGTCTGGTGAAATCTGTGCCGATATATTCCCCAACTTACTACGATTTCCAAGATATGCAGCGAATGTGGTGATAAAAGTCAGTAGATTGGTATAAGATCCGGCAATTATTTGCAATTTATAATGAGTGGTAGGTCTTTTTCTTGTCTGAAGATCCGTCGAGCTGCGGAGATGCCATAACCGATGTGATATGTCACGATGGAGTATTACATAATCTTTGCTGAAGTGCCCATTGGTAGTAAAGCTCACCCATGGTTCAATGCCGAGTGCGCTTGTGCTGAAAAGGACAAGCATATGGGTCGATGCTCAAAACCACAATGCTTCGGATGTTAGTCTTAAGAAGAGAACCTTTAATCAAGCCGCCAAGTCCTGCAAAATAGCATTACGGCAAGCCAGTTTCGATCGCATTAAACGCATCGGTGCAAAGCTCTCTATCAAACCATCTGGCAGCAGAGCTTTTTGTTCTCTCGCCAAAGCGGTCGAGAAAAACTTTTGCCGGTCTACACTGCCACATGGTTCACTGACACAAGAAGGAAGTGGACTTATTTGCTTATTTCTCTTTTTGATTGCAATTCGCGTCTGGACAGTAGCAATAGCGTACCATCTCAATTACCTCAATGCAGTACTTCTATGTCAGAGGTCCGTACCACCAACAAGGAGGTTCTTAAAACCTTGCGAAGTCTCGACGTGAACAAAGCTATTGAACCAGATGATATACCAGCTCTAGTTCTTAAGGTCTGTGCGCCTGTGTTATCTCCTGTATTGACGCACTTGTTTTGTTTCTCATTCAGAATTGGAATAGTGCCCTTACCCTGGAAGCTAGCCAATGTGCAGCCTGTGTCTAAAAAAAGCAGCTGCACCGACCCCGTCGACTATCGGCAAATCTCAATTACCTCCACAATTTGCAAGATTATGGGGCGTATATTAAACACCCACCTCATGGCATACTTAAAACAGAATGATCTCCTCAGTGACCGTCAGTAAATCGATCAACTGTCCCCAATTCTTGCGTAGGCCACACATGGGGTGAAGCCCTCTACAATAGTGAGGAAGCACTTGCTCAAGCATCAAGGGAAACTATTGATGTCTCGAAAGCCTTTTACAGGGTTTGGCATGCTAGCCTATTGGGCAAGCTTTTAGCGTACAGCTATACCCTGGCAAAATTGACTGGGACTTTCTGAGTGAATGATCTTTTCGAGTCGTCATCGATGGCTGCTCGTTTAGTCCTATAGCTACAAACGCTGGTGTTTCTCAGGGGTCCGTTCTCTCCGCAACTCTCTTCCTACGTCTTAATGGTCTGCTTATTCCCGGTATCTGCCCGTATGCATATGACAGCACAGTTGTCGAGAGGCATGGTATCCAGTCTAGTCCGAAAGAGTAGCTGTGGTTGAGCATGCGAATTTCTCACTGCAGGCAGTCCCCAAATGAGGCAATGACCATCTCGTAAGATTAGATGTCTACAAAACACAAGCGTGCCTTTTAACCGCTAAAAGAAGCTCACCCTGGCCCCTACTTTCTGGAATGTATCCTTAGAGTACACGGACCACCTTCAGTTGTTAAAGGTTAAATTTTCTCCCTGCCTCAACTATGGGCTGTTCATTGAGTCCAGGGCCAAAACTACTGCAAGGAAACAAGGTATCCTTCACTTCCTTCACGCCGTGGCAGCTTCTCACCTTATACAAAACTCAAATCCGGTCGTGCATGGAGTACTGCTCTCACATATGGGCTGGTGCTGCAAAATGCCACTTAGCAACGTTGGACTCTGGAGAGACGTGCTAAGAGGCTGATTGGTAACGTTGATTTGGTTGAAACCAATCTTCTCAGCCTTGAGGACAGGCGCAGAGTAGCCAGCCTCTCGGTATTCTATAAGCTGCATTTCAGTAAGTGTGCAGTAATTACGCGCTTTAATCCCTCTTCTTTCCTCTCCTCTCCTTTTGGACAACCAGGCGGTCAGGGGATCTTCACCCCCTTGTTGTCGATATTCCACGCATTAGAACAAATCATAAGTGTACAACATCATAAACAAAGGACGGAGCTAACAGTTTGCTTCGTCTTTTGTAAAGCGTACAGCAAAGGAGTGAAATCATTTGCCATGTTTTTTTTTAAACATGACAGTGTAAGCACTATTCCTTGAAGGCAGATATAGGTAAGAAGATGATAGCTACCCACATGGACTCCGAGAAAGATAAGGTGTCCTCCCACCAAGTGAAATACATAGATCAATAATTATTCTTCATCATCATCAGCCTAGTGATAACTACTACCAACTAGTGCTAACTTCACATGGCTTTTAAAACAGCTGTGTAAGTGTAGCTACTCAGTAAACATAGCCCCGTTGCAGCTGGTTGCAGCACGAATTAATCCACTTAAGCGAGGAAAGTCTATGCTATACGCTACGGTAACGGGGCATCTTATTTAAGAGGGTATTGAGATTTAAAATTTTTTAAACATTTTTTTTAAATAATTTTAACATGCTACGTGGTATCTTTGTCGTGGTATCTTTGCTGGTGGTCGTATTGGTTTACGTGGTAGCGCCACACTGTCATTATATTTATAGTTGTTGAATGAATGGTTCGCCTCGACGAAGAAAAACCACGCTTTCTCTTTTTCCGAAAGCGAGAATTTCCATCTTAGTCCCAGGGGTGACAACGCACCTGCAATTTGATCCTTAATCGAGGATAGATGTAAATAATAGTGTTACGCGCTCCTATACGCTCCTATGCGCTCGATATACTAGCGCCATCTAGTGTCAGGAACGAGAGCGAGTAGAGCGTGTAAAGAATGACATCACAGATCTTTCGACCCACAGCGCCGCCCGAAGAACTAAGTTTCTAGAAAATCTATACTCGATTTCTCGGTACCTTGCGCGCATTTACCTGAAGATTCGGGATGTTTCTTTGCTAATTTAAATAAATAGGCGCTGCAATATGCGATCGGGCACAGAGTTGAACTCAGCGACACAAGCGACGCTTCGGAGCGAAATTAAGTGAATTAGTGTGTTTAATTATTAGTGTTTTAACTTTAATTTGTGTAAAGTAAATTAAAGTGTTAATTTAGGTAATTTTATCGGCAATTTTTATTGTCACGAACCTCAAGCTCGTAACAATTGGTGTCAGAAGTGGGATAAAATAATGCCGATTTTACCTAAGGAGGAAACGGAGGGTGTCCGTACCCGAAGTCAACGCCAGCAGGAGACGGACCAGAGGAGATTTGGTGATGCAACGCCGCAGATGTCTGAGGGCCAGCCGCCGGCCACGGAAGCCGGTCCGTCAGCAGCTTCTACGTCTGTGGCACCTGACTTAGGTGCTCTGATGGTGATGCTGCAGGAGCAGGCTCGCCGACAGGAGGAACAGGTCCGTCGGTTGGAAGAGCAGCTGCGGGGCGGACAGGAGGAACAGGCTCGCCGACAGGAGGAACAGGCCCGTCAGCAGGCGGAACAGGCTCGTCGGTCGGAAGAGCAGATGTTCCTCATGAAGGACCTTCACGCTACCTTTGGGAAAGAGATAAGGCAGGTGAAGGATAGGGTTGCTCAACACGACAACCGCCTGTCGGAAGCTGAAACCCGAATCGAAGAACATGAAACCCGAATCAACCATGTGAACAATCGGGTTGACAACGTGATGGCTGACGTGAAGAAAACGCTAAACGACCTCAAACTTGGGGATGGAACTACAGCTCCCGTAGTAGCTGCAGCACCTTCGCTACGTGGATTCAAAGTGCCACCGTTCGACGGGACCTCTTCCTGGTCGGCCTACAAAATCCAGTTCGAGGCCGTCATGGAGGCGAACGGCTGGAATAAAAGCCAAGCCATGACTGCACTCACCCTAGGCCTGCGCGACCAAGCCTTAACTGTGTTGGAAGCTCTCGGTAAGAAAGTGACCTATGAGCAGCTTCTGGAGGCCTTGGAGGCGAGATATGGTGACGCTCACCTGGAACACGTCTTTCGCGCGCAGCTTAAAGATCGCGTGCAACGCAGCAACGAAAACCTGCAGCAGTGGGCCCTTGAGGTGGAGAAGATGGTTCGTAAAGCATACCAGTCTGTACCTGCGCTCATTGGAGGGAACCTGGTGCAAACATTCATCGACGGCATCCGCGACCTGGAAGTCAGAGCTGCTGTGAGGCTCGGGCACCACGAGACGCTTAAGGACGCCTTGGCCCATGCACTGGAGGTAGAAGCCGTGCGGCAGGATCATCGTTCCCATCGCGTCAGGGAGGTTGCAGCAGCTACAGTTCGCGACCGCAACAAAGGATACAGCCCTAGGTGCTATGGCTGTGGGGAAAAGGGCCACCTTCGATCCAGCTGCCCTAAGCGAACCGCAGAAAGGGAAAGTGAACGATATCAGGAGGGTAGTGCAGCTAACGGCACTGCCTGGCGGCGACAGGATCATCGTTCACCTCACGCTAGGAAGGTTGCAGCAGTTACGGTTCGCGACCACAATAAAGGATACAGCCCTAGGTGCTATGGCTGTGGGGAAAGGGGCCATCTTCGGTCCAGCTGCCCTAAGCACACCCTAGGAAGGGAAGGTGAACGGTCTCAGAAAGGAAGTGCGGCTAACAGCACCGCCCAGCAGCAGCAGGAATACGACTTTGAGATCGAACATCGCAGCGAGAAATCTCATGGCAACGCAGATGCATTGTCAAGAAGACCTTGTCCTGAAGATGGCAACCATTGTAGTAGGCAAGGTAAGGAAGTGGTATCCGTGAGGATGCTCAGGACAGACCACCTCAGTAACGGGTGGAAGGACAGCCTACGACGTGCACAGCAGGAAGATCCAGACATCAAGCCGATTCTGGGATGGATGAAGGCCCGTGCTACCAAGCCTAAGTGGAGGGACGTCTCAGCGATGAGTTCAACCACGAAAAGCTATTGGGCCCAATGGGACAGCTTGCTGCTTCAGGATGGAGTCCTGTGCCGTAAATGGGACAATGGTCGAGGGGACAGCTGTCGTTTGCAAATGGTTGTCCCTAAAGCTAAAGTGCCGAATGTTCTACAGCTGTGCCATAATGGTCGTTCAAGAGTCCACCTGGGAGTTAAACGAACTCTGCTGAAGGTCCAAGAACAGTTTTACTGGGTCCATTATCGTGACGATGTCGAGGATTGGTGTCGTACATGTACAAGTTGTGCGGCTGTGCGGGGACCTCAGACACGTAGTAGAGGAGCACCGAAATTGTACAATATTGGTGCACCACGGGATAGGACAGCCCTTGACATTGCGGAGCCGTTACAGAAAGGCGTAAGAGGGACTCCTAAGATCGTCCATGTCCATGTCCACCGATAATGCTCGGGACGAGCATGTCTTAGGAGGGGGCAGTGTTATGCGCTCCAATCGACGATATACTAGCGCCATCTAGTGTCAGGAACGAGAGCGAGTAGAGCGTGTAAAGAATGACATCACAGATCTTTCGACCCCCAGCGCCGCCCGAAGAACTAAGTTTCTAGAAAATCTATACTCGATTTCTCGGTACCTTGCGCGCATTTACCTGAAGATTCGGGATGTTTCTTTGCTAATTTAAATAAATAGGCGCTGCAATATGCGATCGGGCACAGAGTTGAACTCAGCGACACAAGCGACGCTTCGGAGCGAAATTAAGTGAATTAGTGTGTTTAATTATTAGTGTTTTAACTTTAATTTGTGTAAAGTAAATTAAAGTGTTAATTTAGGTAATTTTATCGGCAATTTTTATTGTCACGAACCTCAAGCTCGTAACAATTGGTGTCAGAAGTGGGATAAAATAATGCCGATTTTACCTAAGGAGGAAACGGAGGGTGTCCGTACCCGAAGTCAACGCCAGCAGGAGACGGACCAGAGGAGATTTGGTGATGCAACGCCGCAGATGTCTGAGGGCCAGCCGCCGGCCACGGAAGCCGGTCCGTCAGCAGCTTCTACGTCTGTGGCACCTGACTTAGGTGCTCTGATGGTGATGCTGCAGGAGCAGGCTCGCCGACAGGAGGAACAGGTCCGTCGGTTGGAAGAGCAGCTGCGGGGCGGACAGGAGGAACAGGCTCGCCGACAGGAGGAACAGGCCCGTCAGCAGGCGGAACAGGCTCGTCGGTCGGAAGAGCAGATGTTCCTCATGAAGGACCTTCACGCTACCTTTGGGAAAGAGATAAGGCAGGTGAAGGATAGGGTTGCTCAACACGACAACCGCCTGTCGGAAGCTGAAACCCGAATCGAAGAACATGAAACCCGAATCAACCATGTGAACAATCGGGTTGACAACGTGATGGCTGACGTGAAGAAAACGCTAAACGACCTCAAACTTGGGGATGGAACTACAGCTCCCGTAGTAGCTGCAGCACCTTCGCTACGTGGATTCAAAGTGCCACCGTTCGACGGGACCTCTTCCTGGTCGGCCTACAAAATCCAGTTCGAGGCCGTCATGGAGGCGAACGGCTGGAATAAAAGCCAAGCCATGACTGCACTCACCCTAGGCCTGCGCGACCAAGCCTTAACTGTGTTGGAAGCTCTCGGTAAGAAAGTGACCTATGAGCAGCTTCTGGAGGCCTTGGAGGCGAGATATGGTGACGCTCACCTGGAACACGTCTTTCGCGCGCAGCTTAAAGATCGCGTGCAACGCAGCAACGAAAACCTGCAGCAGTGGGCCCTTGAGGTGGAGAAGATGGTTCGTAAAGCATACCAGTCTGTACCTGCGCTCATTGGAGGGAACCTGGTGCAAACATTCATCGACGGCATCCGCGACCTGGAAGTCAGAGCTGCTGTGAGGCTCGGGCACCACGAGACGCTTAAGGACGCCTTGGCCCATGCACTGGAGGTAGAAGCCGTGCGGCAGGATCATCGTTCCCATCGCGTCAGGGAGGTTGCAGCAGCTACAGTTCGCGACCGCAACAAAGGATACAGCCCTAGGTGCTATGGCTGTGGGGAAAAGGGCCACCTTCGATCCAGCTGCCCTAAGCGAACCGCAGAAAGGGAAAGTGAACGATATCAGGAGGGTAGTGCAGCTAACGGCACTGCCTGGCGGCGACAGGATCATCGTTCACCTCACGCTAGGAAGGTTGCAGCAGTTACGGTTCGCGACCACAATAAAGGATACAGCCCTAGGTGCTATGGCTGTGGGGAAAGGGGCCATCTTCGGTCCAGCTGCCCTAAGCACACCCTAGGAAGGGAAGGTGAACGGTCTCAGAAAGGAAGTGCGGCTAACAGCACCGCCCAGCAGCAGCAGGAATACGACTTTGAGATCGAACATCGCAGCGAGAAATCTCATGGCAACGCAGATGCATTGTCAAGAAGACCTTGTCCTGAAGATGGCAACCATTGTAGTAGGCAAGGTAAGGAAGTGGTATCCGTGAGGATGCTCAGGACAGACCACCTCAGTAACGGGTGGAAGGACAGCCTACGACGTGCACAGCAGGAAGATCCAGACATCAAGCCGATTCTGGGATGGATGAAGGCCCGTGCTACCAAGCCTAAGTGGAGGGACGTCTCAGCGATGAGTTCAACCACGAAAAGCTATTGGGCCCAATGGGACAGCTTGCTGCTTCAGGATGGAGTCCTGTGCCGTAAATGGGACAATGGTCGAGGGGACAGCTGTCGTTTGCAAATGGTTGTCCCTAAAGCTAAAGTGCCGAATGTTCTACAGCTGTGCCATAATGGTCGTTCAAGAGTCCACCTGGGAGTTAAACGAACTCTGCTGAAGGTCCAAGAACAGTTTTACTGGGTCCATTATCGTGACGATGTCGAGGATTGGTGTCGTACATGTACAAGTTGTGCGGCTGTGCGGGGACCTCAGACACGTAGTAGAGGAGCACCGAAATTGTACAATATTGGTGCACCACGGGATAGGACAGCCCTTGACATTGCGGAGCCGTTACAGAAAGGCGTAAGAGGGACTCCTAAGATCGTCCATGTCCATGTCCACCGATAATGCTCGGGACGAGCATGTCTTAGGAGGGGGCAGTGTTATGCGCTCCAATCGACGATATACTAGCGCCATCTAGTGTCAGGAACGAGAGCGAGTAGAGCGTGTAAAGAATGACATCACAGATCTTTCGACCCCCAGCGCCGCCCGAAGAACTAAGTTTCTAGAAAATCTATACTCGATTTCTCGGTACCTTGCGCGCATTTACCTGAAGATTCGGGATGTTTCTTTGCTAATTTAAATAAATAGGCGCTGCAATATGCGATCGGGCACAGAGTTGAACTCAGCGACACAAGCGACGCTTCGGAGCGAAATTAAGTGAATTAGTGTGTTTAATTATTAGTGTTTTAACTTTAATTTGTGTAAAGTAAATTAAAGTGTTAATTTAGGTAATTTTATCGGCAATTTTTATTGTCACGAACCTCAAGCTCGTAACAATAGTCTATTTGCCTTATAGTAGAATGTAGACTCGTTTATCACCTCTGTTCTATAAAAAACCGACAGTAATACTTTCTCCTGTGCCGTAAAGCTATTTTTGGAATAATTATTTGTAGGTCATTCAAACACTTTTTCCGTATGCGATTTGACCCAGCGGCTTTTTAGTACCACAACCAACCGCTTTGCCACTGCTATACCGAGTGGTATTATTTTTGGACAATGACATTTTTCCCGTCGCTGACCTAGGTTTATCTGCTATAAATCCAAGCTGGATACAACCCTGTAGTGGCGTTGTAAGAATATCGACTAACCCGTATCGCCCCGTGGGTGTGGTAACAGGTGATAGAGGGAAACAATTTGGGAGAGCAGCGTCTCTCCTAATAACAACTACAAACTGAAATAAACTACGGTTGACAATCTGTCTGCCAAGATTGGTAAGTATACCTATTATGACGAATTTCTATGTTCAATAGCTGACTTTGATGGCTGTAATGATGTTGATGATTTTGATATCCAAGATGAATAATGTATATATCACTATCTACTAAATTTGTCTGCCATTCCCTTTGTCGACTCGGTGTAATGCTGCCTTACGCCCCTAGCAAAAAAACGCACGCGATAAAAAAAATTGTAACAAACTTTTGAATGTCCCCTTAATTTTTAATCGACTGCAAAAAAAGGAGGAGGTACTCAATTCAACTGTATGTTTTTGTGATGATTCTTTTTTTATTTGAAAGCTAATGCTTCTCATGTGGTCCCATATAAATTTTATCAAGATCTGATTAGTAGTTTTTGAGTTATTCGTAATAATGCGTATTTAAAACTTCGACTACGTTGATGATGTTCTCATTTTATTTATATTGAAGACGATTGTACAAAATTTTCATTTTACCATTTGTAGATATTAATTACATTATTTATAATATATTTCATTATTTTTACATATATGCTAAAATAGAGAACATTACCACGGCAAATTCTTACAATTTGGCCTGTGTCTTAGTAATATTTATATGCATAAATTGCACGTGGTGAAACATCTACGCATGGGAAAATTATTTGTAGGTCTACAGGCAGACTGTTCCTAGCAAGATTCCTATCCACTGTTTTACAGTACCGCAACCAACTACTTGGCCACTGTGTACATTTTCAGTATAATTTACCCATGATATCCATTATATATGGATATAATTATACTATATTTCAACCAGAAAAAAAAAATCGGTCATTTCCATTTCTTGACTCGGTAAAGGTGCTACCAAAAGGCTACATTTGCAGAAAACCTTTAAAATGTCGTCCTTATTTTACGTGTTCATTACGTTTCTTATAATAATTTGCATTTGGCTTTACATACGACTTTTTATTTTTGAATAATGTTAACAAACAATCGCGCAGTCCACCTGACTGTAAGTGAATAATATGGTCCATACACATCTACAATTATATGTTGCGTTATCACCTCTGAGGACTAAGATGGAATAACTCATTTCCAGTAGAAAGGGTCTCCGGTTCTCCACAATCATCATACGAAACAGCAGCATTAAGGTGCTATTTTACGCTGATATTCTGCGAGAGCGTGGTACTAGCCCATTTATGCTACAAATAAAATAGCTGTAGCGTGGTGCGTACCCACGTAAAAAATTATAACTTGTATTCCTGGTTAAGTCCGCAAGATCGGTTGGAGCTAAACTGTCGAGCTTACGTAACTTAGCTTCATCACGCGAGTCCGCGAGCCGTCGCAGTGCGACATCGATCGATATGAGTCCAGTCGGTTGCACGCTCTCCGTTACCGCTTCTGTTACCGATGCAATCGACTCCGCTTCCCGGAAGCGCGCAGGTAATGGGCCACATTAGTTACGTCGACTCAGTTGTAAATGTGGCGTGTTATGTGAGTGTTGTAAATATTTGCAATGCTAAACCGGGATCAATAAAAACGTATCATAATAAGAAATGCATATGCATTTATATTGCATCATTGACAAATTTAGAGGAACGCAAGAAAGTCTGTATAAGACAAAATATCATGTATTTTTGTGACAATTAATTTTGTTAATTTGAATTTTGCTAATTATTCGTTGATTTAAAACTGCAAACGTTGGAAAAACAAACAATTAAATGATTAAAACTACTTTTAAGGATTTTATCGCGTTTAATTTTAATTGGTTTTTAATTCCCGACGTCTCGTCGTTTCTGCGATAAAATCCGTAAAAGTAGTTTTAATCAATGTGCAGTGTTCGCGTAAATATAAGAAATCATTAAACAATTAAATGAAAAAAATTAACTAAAATAAGGAAAAAAATTTTACAGGAAAGGAACATTTTTGTACTTAATATTTTTAATTCTTTTTTTCATAAATGCTTAGGAATGGCCATAACGTGGGCTATAATCAGTAATTAGTGTTTCCCTCTCTAGATCTTCGTAATGATTCCAGTCTTCGTGACAATACTCCTAATAAAGTTATCAAGTAAATCTTGAGAGCCTGTGTTTCATTCTTCCTGTAATATGCTCTATGAGGTTTAAGTCGGTGAGTGCGCTGGCCACCCCACAGCATTGACTGTAACGTCTCAAAGGTATTCGACAACTAAGACCGTATTATGGGGGCGCGCAACATAGTTCATAAAAACAAATCTCCTATAAAATGGGGAAAATACTTTACAATTTAACTTATTCCAAAATCTCAGTTCGATATCGTGCCGCTGTTAGTGACCCATCCTTAATAATGCGGAGTTCCGTACGTGCTCCCATTAAAAAAAATCTCCATACTATAACCCTCCACTGACCCTCCACCATATGCATCTTTTCCAATGATGTTGCACTGTGCGTACCTCTCTCTCGGGCGTCTCCACAATTTATTCCTTCCATCATCTGGCTTCAGGCAAAATCTGAACTCATCTGTGAATAGAATTTGACTCCAAGCTTCGTCATTCCAATTTTCGTGATTGCGGCCAAAATTAACTCTCGCTACTCGGTGGCATGTAGAAGAAGGAGGGTTCAGGCATCATCACTATCATCATCATCATTACAGCCCTTCACAAGCTGCTGCTTGTAAAGTGCTGTAATGATTATTCTGCTGCAGAGCATGAGCCTATCCCAAGGAATACCACAAGGCACGATCCTGAGCCACCTGCATCCATCGACTTCCTGCATGTCTTACCGGGTCATCATTGCATCTCGTGGGGGTCACCCTACACTTAATCGGTTCGAGACTGCCATTCGAGAAACTGGATTTTTCCCCATCGGTTGTCAATTCTTTGAGCTATATCGCCGGCCTATGGCCACTTCAGCTTATTAATCCTTTGGGTTATGTCAGTCACTCTGGTTCTACTACGGATATCCTCATTGCTAAGTTTATTACTCTGTCAAACTCCAAGCATAGCCTTATCCATAGCTCGCTGAGCAATCTTAAGCTTCCTCATACGGCCAGCAGTAAAGTCATCACCGGCAACACGCACTGGTTGTACAATCTTGTTTTCAAGTTTTGAGGTATACCTGAGAAGATGTGTCGTAATTTTCCAAACGCTGCCCAGCCGAGTTTTATCCGTCGATGACCTTTCAGTCGAAGTTGGACTCACCTAGTTGGACTATTTTTCCCAGGTAAACATGCTCCTCAACAAATTTGAGCTTAGTGCACCCAACAACTACCAGCATAGGTGTGACATGGACGTTATACATGATATTTTTTTTGTCTTTGGCAGCCAAGTGTGAATTTATTCCGGCCGATTTCAGATTCTTTCTCATAGTATTTGTGTTTATTGTAAAAGCATCTTTATTACCTTAGAAAAGTTAGGTCCTTCATCTTTGGCCACAGTTTTCCGTTTACGTTTCTGTCCTGCGAGTCTCGTATACTGTCCGGTCTGTCGATACCTTCGACAAATCTGTCTACCATAGTTTTTGATACTCGTAACGTTTGGGCCACATGTATGTAGGTTGAATTTTTAAATTAAAGTAACAGCCCTAGCTACTTGAGTCGCGTTTAGATCTTGCATTAACAGTTTATTTGCAGTAGCAATTCACACTTAACATGATAAAAATGGTAGTCCACTTTACTTTAAAATTATCGAGTAGGACGATGTTTTTTTTATAGATAAGGGTGACAAACGAGCACAGTTTACCTGATGGTAAGTAGATGCTGTGGCCCATAGACATCCACATCTATCCTCGACTAAGAATCAAAATGCAAAAGAGTTGCCACCCCCGAGGACTAAGATAGAATGCCTAGTTTCCAGTCAAAAGGTCTCCGGTTATTCACACTAACCATACGAAATACAGCAACATTGAGCTGCTATTTTAGGCTGGTATTACACGAGAGCGTAGTCTTTTCCCGGTCGAGCCGATCCATTCATACTACAATCATAATATAGCTGCGGCGTGGCTGTACCACGTAAATTTTACTATAGCAATTTTATTTATATGTATAGATTGAGGATAACTGCTTAGTTTCTTTAGCCGTTTCTTCTCCGTTCAAGGGAAATGCATTTACGAAAGGTTAGTAGATTTAAGAAAATAACATTTTCCAACTTCTCACGTCAAAAAAAATATATTCCATTTTATTCTTCCCATTACTAATAGGCTTGTGGACACAGGTTGTGAAGTCGATATATATATATATATATATATATATATATATATATATATATATATATATATATATATATATATATGTATATATATACTCTTTATATTTGGTATCTCCTTAGTATCCAAACGAGCCTATTACGATCTACTTATGGAGGAAAATCTACCTAAAACCTAAACAGTATTAGATTTCAATTTAATTTTTGATGCCTATTGTATTTATATCACGTGAACGTCCACTGCCTCTTTGGTCTAGAGGTTGCTGATCATTAAGTCCCGGATTCGAATCCTGGGTCGGGACAAAAATCTGTAATTAGGTTTTTCTGTCAAGAAATTTGCAGTAGCAGCCTGGGTCAGGAAGTTGACGATGTTTTACCCTCGTGCCTCGGAAAGCAGGTAAAGCCGTTAGTCCTGCGCTTCATCTCTTTCCGGTGACGGATCCCATCGGACTGTGAGAGTGAGGGAATAGAGAGTGAACCTGTGCTTGCGCGTACACTTGGGCACTATAACTCTGTCCTCTGCAGATAGTTAGTCTCCGTTGAGACTGGCCGCCATGACCAAAATTTGGGCCGGAGGACGTTGTTATTAACTCACGTGAGAAGTACTATACTGTGCCTTAGCTCTTTGTTAATCTGACTACCACTTCAAAGTAATAACGTTATATCGTTATCATTATCATGTATCTTACTACATGAAATCTCAGTAGATTAGGGATTAAGCGTTGGCTTTAAAATTATACACTACGCAGGTAACCCGAGTTTATTTTTGTGCTGGCACCGCACCGGTAAAATTATTAATTGCTACTTTAGTGCTAATCTGACACGTATTTTGCGGCGAAGGAAACCATCGTACGGAAGTCTGTAAAAAATATATTTATTTTAACTTCTCTATCTGCTAAACGCGCAATAGGGCGGAATAGGGGAATGGTTTACTCTTTCCGACTTCACATATATATATATATATACAATGAGTCTGTAGAGTATATATATATATATATATATATATATATAATCTGTAGTAATTGTGTGTTCGCGATTCACGGAAAAACTATTACAGGGATTTCTAAGAAATTCTGTATTAGGCAGTAAATGATCGTTTATAACATATAGATAACTTTTAGCCACTTACAGAGGAGTAAAAAATATAAAGTAAATAAATTAATTTTAAGTAAGTAAGTAATTTTTTTAAGTTTAATCATTATGGCTGCTGATGTTTCTATTTGTCCTAAAGAGGACTTAGCTATACATATAACAAGTGTGTGTGTGTGTGTGTATGTGTGTGTGTGTGTGAGTAGTAAGGGCGGAACAACGTCTACTGGGTCAGCTAGTTAGTAATAAAAACTAACATTTAATAACAAATAAAAGACGACTCTAAAAAACTTATGTAGGGTTTTACTTTAGATCGAAAGTAAATTTTTAATTCTGAATTGTTATCAGGAAGATGCTGTTGCTCATATCCCGTTTCATTTCCTAATGTCGTCTCTTACGATCCCCACGGGATGATATCGGTAAGTGGATTTCTCAGGCGAAATTTATTTACCACTGTCTCAGAAAATATTTCACTCTGAGAACAACGACAGTACGGTAAGTGGTAGCTTTGCTGCAGTGTATTATACTTGCAGCAGAATGGGTCGGTACGTCTTGGGAAGTACTGGGCTTGCAACAAATACCTGGTATTTTGTATAAAATAGCTATACATGGTTTTATCTGTACGTAATAATTCATTATATTTATAAAACATTTTAAGCATGATGGAAGCATTACCGCAATATTTTTGGCTTCAGCGTGACCTCGAGACGGCTCAAATTAAGCAGAAGGATTAGGCAGTCTAGGCCAGGTTGGCAAATAGTAGAAGTGTTGTATTACATCCGATGAGTGACGTGTAATTACCAATTACCTGTCATTGCCAGATTCTGTCAAATGGTGGCAACGTAAATCTCTTCACTATCCAATTCAAATTGTTATTAAATATTCGATAAAACTGAAACAGAAACGGAAACTTTTTTATTCAATAAAATAATTATAATCTATATGAATAATAACTATGGAAAGTTACTATTTGATTTTATTTACCACTGGTTCGTAAAAAACTCTCTGTCCCGGGAACAACCACCAAGAAACCCAGCGGAACTACTAAAAACACACATATATATATATATATATATATATATATATATATATATATATATATATATATATATATATATATATAACAATAACAACTTACAATCATGTGTGTTACTAGATCAACCATACAAAACACATTAGAAATAGCATGGTAGCGATTGAGCGATGAGCCGTGGTAGCTTAGATGGTTAACGCTCGCTGTAAATAAGAATGCGAGTAACCCGGGTTCGATCCCCACCGGCGCCAATAAAATTGTTAATTGCAATAAAATTACTGATTAACCACGTGCTGAAGTGCGTGAAGAAAAACATCGTGAGTGAGCCTGCATGTTTGAGGAATGAGAAAAAAAATTTCGAAGGCTGATGACGAGAGACGAGAAAACGAAAAGAAACGAACGATTGAATTGTTGTTGTGAGAGACGTGATGATGAGAGAGACATGTGAAGTTCGCTAACACGCATTAGGACATCGCGGCGGACTTCCTTGACCTAAAACCCTTTTAGAAATGAGAGGAGGCCTGTGCCTAACTGTGCGACGTATATTGGCTGTAACTTTACTTTACTTTTATGGTAGCGATCATCTCATTCTTAGGAGTTATTATCGTCCCTAAATTTCTTAATATTATGTAATATTATATTAAAAAAGCAAATGTAATATACAAAATAAATGACAAAATTTAAAAAATTGTTCTCGATATAATTTACCTATTTAATAGTGCAATCTATATATTACCTACTGATCATTCTACCTATGTTTATTCTATGATAAAAAACCAACCGCGGGAACACAGAATAGCGCACATTTTTTGTTTGAAATAGCTGTTCTAGTACGTAAGTACATATTACTTCAGTGGTTGATATAAAATATTTTTTGTTTGAGATACTGGCCAGTTATAATTTATTTTAAAAAAAAGAATATTTATAAGTTAAGCTACGAATATTCATTAACTTATCATTGCTTTTTTAATATAATATATTGTAATATTATATTAAAAAAGCAAATGTAATATACAAAATAAATGACAAAATTTAAAAAATTGTACTCGATATAATTTACCTATTTAATAGTGCAATCTATATATTACCTACTGATCATTCTACCTATGTTTATTCTATGATAAAAAAACCAACCGCGGGAACACAGAGTAGCGCACATTTTTTGTTTGAAATAGCCGTTCTAGTACGTAAGTACATATTAAAGTAAAAGTAAAAGTAAAATATACTTTATTGTACACCAAGGAACATATTACATTATTTATATATTTAAAGGGACATTGGTACAACAGGCGGCCTTATCGCTAAAACAGCGATCTCTTCCAGGCAACCTTAGGGCAGAGGATACTATTTTAGAGATAGCGGAAGGAGTGTACAGAATATGATAAAGAAAGATAAATAGAAGAACATAAATGATTAAAGAAACAAAAAAGAAAAAAAAATGAATAACGACAGGTAGTAACTTAAGAGGAAAGGTAATAAAGTTTTAATTTATTTTTAAATATAGGAAGAGATTTAGATTTTTTAATATGTAAGGGGAGAGAATTCGATAGTCGTATAGCGGTAACCGTAAAAGAATTAGGGTTTAATTAAAAGGGTTTTATTGGCGCCGGTGGGGATCGAACCCGGGTTACTCGCATTCTCCACGGCTCATCGCTCAATCGCTACCATGCTATTTCTAATGTGTTTTGTATGGTTGATCTAGTAACACACATGATTGTAAGTTGTTATTGTTATATATATATATATATATATATATATATATATATATATATATATATATATATATATATATATATATATATATATATATATATATATATATATATGTGTTTTTTTAGTAGTTCCGCTGGGTTTCTTGGTGGTTGTTCCCGGGACAGAGAGTTTTTTACGAACCAGTGGTAAATAAAATCAAATAGTAACTTTCCATAGTTATTATTCATATAGATTATAATTATTTTATTGAATAAAAAAGTTTCAAGTACACCCCTTCCGCTATCTCTAAAATAGTATCCTCTGCCCTAAGGTTGCCTGGAAGAGATCGCTGTTTTAGCGATAAGGCCGCCTGTTGTACCAATGTCCCTTTAAATATATAAATAATGTAATATGTTCCTTGGTGTACAATAAAGTATATTTTACTTTTACTTTTACTTTAATATGTACTTACGTACTAGAACAGCTATTTCAAACAAAAAATGTGCGCTACTCTGTGTTCCCGCGGTTGGTTTTTTTATCATAGAATAAACATAGGTAGAATGATCAGTAGGTAATATATAGATTGCACTATTAAATAGGTAAATTATATCGAGTACAATTTTTTAAATTTTGTCATTTATTTTGTATATTACATTTGCTTTTTTAATATAATATTACAATATATTATATCACAACCACATTTTAATTATATTTTTATCTCAACATTTTAAAAGTTATCTATCTCAAATATCAAAAAACCATACTAAATGTATGTTCAACAAAACTTGTTAATATAACATTTAAATTACAAATATATTTATTTAAATTAGAATAAGAGTCGTTTATAAATACTGGGCACGCAAGAGTTAAAAATTGACGAATTTATTCCACTTTGACTGATGTGGTAACCTAAAAATAAAATATAAGAATAATTAGCAGATTTAAATATAAAATATTTGGCCTAATTATGATAACTCATACCTTTCTACAAAAAAAAAAAATGTGTATAATAATATATTCGTCCTATACTTAAGTACCCGCAGGAATCTCGCATCTGAACAAATTAATTTCATAATCTATATTACGTGACACGAGATGGCGTCTTAGGAATAATTTGTTTTTTATTCTTTCGTCTTAGGAATGTTACTTTTTTATTGATTAAGTATCTTATTAACCAATGAAAAGTAATTCCTCGGTTTTACTGACATTTCTTGAATTATTTGTGCAATATCTAAGTACGCACGACGACATATTTTTATCACGAGATTTTTTTTAAATCAACACAACACGTGATAACTCTACAAGCGCCTAGCGAATGACTGATCAAAGTGCGATGTATGCACTGCAGTTGAGTGGAACATAGTAGCTGAATGCAGTGGCGCCTCCAGTACGTAGTACATAATAGTTCAATGATATCAACTTTCTTTTCGTAGCCTATCCTAAATATCAGAAGATTATATTATCACTATGAATTACAACCACAAACATATAAATATCCTTTTTATAAATAGATAAATTATAACTCGCCAGTGCCTCATACAAAAATGTTTTATCTCAACTTTCTTTTCGTAGCCTATCATAAATATCAGAAGAATATATTATCACTATAAATTACAACCACAAACATTTTCCCTTTTCCCCATTAACACAGTTTTCAATTCAGCGGCGCTTAATTAACCTCTGTGGAAATTATGTGCCTTAATTCATAATTACCCGCACGTAAAATTCTCTTAAATTTAACGACGTTTTACTTTTGTAAGCTTCCTCTAGATGAAATTTGTTTGGTGTAAGCTATGAGATTTTACAATTTTATATATATATATATATATATATATATATATATATATATATATATATATATATATATATATATATATATATAATCGTCTTTAATCCCCACTTTGTGACATATGTTTCTTACAAAAGAATCACACATGGAGTGGTAAGTGGTCACTACAGTCTATAGACACGTGCTATGAATTTAAAACTAAAGAATTTTGTGCAGCCTAAGATGCATTTGTTATCCCATGTAGTAGCGGTTGAGAATATCTACTACCCTTATCTTTATCATTTCTTCCCGTGGGTGTCGTAAGAGGCGACAGAGGGAAACAGGCAGGAGATGGGCAGCAGCATCTTCCTGATAACAGCAATTATACAACAAAACTGCGGTTGCCAATCCACTCGCTAAGCGTGGCAACTATGGCAAATATTCCCCACGAACAGTGAAGTAAACAAACGGCCCCCAGTACCCGGCGGCCCCGCTATTCCTGGCAACGGTGGTGACCACTGTAACGGCAGGCCGGGGTGCTAAGAATCTCCGGTGGAGGTTCGGTTGCCACCTAAAACGACTCGACCTGGCAACATATAACGCACGCACTCTGAGGACTGAAGAGAAGATACTGGAGCTGGAAAAAAAGGTAGAAAAGTTACGCTGGCGTATTATAGGATTATCCGAAGTCATCTGTGGTGATCATCTGTCTCAAGAGGGTATCGGATTTATCGTCCACAAGTCTCTCGTCAACATCGTTGTAAAGATTGTGCGAGTTTCGACGAGGGTTGCGTACCTTATACTCAGACTCACCAAACGGTATTCGCTGAAGATCATACACATTTACACACCCACCTCTGCTCATTCCGATGAGGAGGTGAAGGGAATGTATGAGTATATCTCTAGAGCCATGTATTCCTCCGAAACCCACTATACGCACAAGAGAAAGCGGTGAGCTGAAGCTAGGGAAATTTAGAATAAGGCAACAGAACCCAAACCTCTCTTACTCTTGATGGCGAGCTCTTTCTTCCAGAAGCGGCCCCACAGTAAGTGGACCTGGTTGAGCCCCGACGGTTTGACAAAAAATGAGATTGACCTCATTATGACGACCAGACGCCAACTGTTCAGTGATGTCTCAGTGATCGCAAGGGCGAAAACTGGCAGCGATCATCAAATGGTTAGAGGCACCCTGAACCTAAACATCGAGGTCGAAGAGATCTCGTCTAATAAAATCAACGCTCCGTTCCCCTCGTGCTCTAATCCAAAGCCCCGAAACCTTTACCGTAATTCAATCGGCGGTTTTTATTGTCACGAACCCTAAGCTCGTAACAGTACCATAGACTACATACATACCCGTCGGCAAATTGTACAGAAGACCGAAAAGTATAATCTGCCACTTTGTCTGGTGTATGTGGACTATAAGAAATTCTTTGATTTCGTCAAAATTTGGGTGTTGCTACCAGTCCCTTTAACGGAGTTAAGTAGACTGTCAGTATATTGAAGTGCTGAAGTTTTTGTACAGTAGGGCTTCCCAAGTACAGAACCAGAGTACGAAACTCATCCAAATGCAGGGAGGTGTAAGGCAGGGTGACCTTATTTCCCCGAAACTCTTCACCGCTGCATTGGAAGACGTTTTCAAGCTACTGGATTGCAGAAGGATACGGTATTAACATCGATGGCGAGTACATCACTCACTTTCGATTTGCCGACGATATAGTCCTTATGGCAAATTCGCTAAAGAACCAAAGCACTATGCTCAATGACCTCAATAGTGCCTCCCAACGGATAGGTCTCAAGATGAACATGGACAAAACAAAGGTCATGTGTAGTGTCTATGCCGGTAGTTGTTGGAAGCACTAAGCCCAAAGTTGTTGACGAGTACGTTTGCCTGGGATAAATAGTCCGGCTACTTAAATCCAAGTGCGACCGAGAGTTCAATCAACGGAATCAACTCAGCTGAGCAGTGTTCGAGAAATAGGGCTATGCTCGGAGTTTCCCTGCGTGATAAACTTAGAAATTAGGATATCCGCAGTAGAACCAGAGTGACCGACATAGCCTAACAGATAAGTAACCCGAAGTGGCAATAGGCCAGCCATATATCTCGAAGAACCGACAGGCAATGGGGGAAAATGGTTCTCAAGTGGCAGCCTCGTACAGGTAGGCGAAGTGTAGGGTGTCCTCCCACTATATGGAGTGACGATCTGAAAGGACATGCAGGTCGATGGATGCAGGTGGCTCAGGACCATGTTTTGTGGTATTCCTTGGAGGAAGCCTGTGTTCAGCAATGGACTTGTGAAGGGCTGTAACGATAATGAACGGTAATACCGGTGATCTGTCACTACAATATCCAGCTCAGGAAGTTTACTCCACTAAAACGATTTGAACTTTTTTTTTGATCTCGCTTTTCTCAACAGATTTACATACCAGATATATGTACGCCCTATTACTGAATACAGGCCTAGGCTAGATTATTTTTAATAAACTGAGGAGTCACTCGTGAAATTTTTTTAATACTAATATAATAAAGTGGAAGAGTATTTTTTGTTGTTTTTGTTTGTTTAAGCACCTCTGGAACCGCCATTCTGATTTAAATAATTATTTTTATCTTATAGCCAGATTAATAATGAATAGTATAGGCTACACTCTTTAGCTAGAGCTAGCTAACAAAAATCTGTATTTAGAGCTCTCTAAATATAGATTTTTGTTATGCAATTATAAAACTTACTGAAAATTGAGAAGTGAATTATGAGCGTTATTATTAGGTATGGCATATTAATCATAAAGAAGGATAGTTACTTCATTATCAAGACAATTTTCTGAAGATAAACTTTGTTTCTTATAGCATGTTATTGGACGCATAGTTTAAAAAATAATGAATAAATTAAAATAATTCAACACTCTGCGAACGATGCATAATCCGAGCAGCCCGATG
This sequence comes from Parnassius smintheus behrii, assembly GCA_036936625.1. Classification (NCBI taxonomy): domain Eukaryota; kingdom Metazoa; phylum Arthropoda; class Insecta; order Lepidoptera; family Papilionidae; genus Parnassius; species Parnassius smintheus. Next base: position 8,037,491 of record JAUPFT010000009.1, read on the forward strand.
AGAACGAGAGAAACCACCAGCGAACGCCTATATACACGGGCGAAACCGCGGTGCACAGCTAGTTACGTATAAAGGATACTTACTTATGAACAAGTAGTGGAATTAAAAAAATTGTACAACTGACTTCAATGTGAAGAAAATGATGATGAATTTATATAATTTATATAGAAGAAACGATAAAATTTAAAAAAAATATAAATAAAACATTATCAATGTATTCGAAGTCATTTAAATACGCATTATTGGAGCTATCAGATCAGATCTTGATCAAATTTATATGTGGCACGAAAAGCACCAGCTTTGAAATAAAAAAAGAATCATCAAAATCGGTTCGTTTCGGTTTTTCTCAGCTTAATTCGAAAATTGGCAATAGATATAATTGCAAAGGTAGAGTTATTTATAAGTTTTATTCAAAAAATTACCCCAGCTTAAAATATTTCGTTAAAATGGAATAACACCAAATATCTAATCATCTGCTACATCAGCTAAAATCATTTGATTTATTAATCCGAAGTATTTATTACCCTCAAGGTAATTTTGATCTTCAATGGAAAGTGATCATTTTAAAAAATTATTAATTTAAATTACTGGACCTTTTAATAACTTTCTGCAATGTGAATGGAATTTTTAGGTATAATAAACTAATCGAATATAGAAACCAGGCAAATCAAATTAAATTTAACGAAATTTTGCCATATACCATTGACTTATATATTACTTGAAATCATTGTCATATACATGTATACCATTATGGGACGTTGATCCATCACCGGTATCCTTACGTTGGCGGCAATCACGAATGTACTCACCGTGGAAGATCAAAAGTTCTAGTTCACGAGAAAATGCGATAAATTATTGCTTCGATTTCGACATTATTGGCTGTTATTTAATTATACTATTGAAATTTTATATAAAAACAAAAAACTAATAATCATACGCTACCGCTTATGACCAACACCTAGACAGCACTCCGAAGAGAATTCTGCACTCAAGAAAGCCCGGAGGGTGTACGATAGGCAAACGTCAACTTATTGCATTAAACTTTTATAAATCTCGGGAACATAAGTGTGCTATTTTCGTCTATATTCATATGTAACATGTCACACTGAATCATTTTAAGAATTAAGTATCTAACTTCGATACGTTATATATTTTCGTGTTTCGAAACATACGTTTATATTTTCCGAGGACACGAATTAAGCAAAATTGCCTAGGTATGTGTAATAAAACCAGAAAAAGAATAATTGATGAAACTTAAGTTTTAGATTAATTAGCGAACGTTCTCGAAATAGATTACTAACTGCGCATAAAATATTAAAGTACCACAAATGTACGTGCTCGTCGATGAATAAAAACATCGAGGAAACCTACATGACTGAGGAATAAAATATTTCCTGAAAATGCTCCAAACTAACTGCCCCATATATCTCGCAAAAACTGCACTTGAACACACACACACACACATTTGAAGTTGTGTGTACTTGTGGGATACTAGTAGGATATAATATAGTATAAAGATTATGACTTTTTAATATACTCGCAAATACAGAAACCTTGTATCTTCGTTAGGTATTTTTACCTCACCCAAGAATGTTAAACGAGCATACAGTGACATCTACATCCATCACAATTAGGAACCAAAATGCAGAAGCGTTGTTACTTGTCACTCCTGAAAACTAAGACGGAATACCTCTAGCTAAACGACATATTATAGAATAAGTTAGTTTAATTAAAACCTAGAATAATAAGCTACATATCTCTTTATTTTTTATAGAATAACGGTGACAAGCGAGCGCATAATCCACCTAATGGTATGTAGATACATAGACATTTAGGTCTATCTTCGATTAAGAGTCAACATGAAGATGAGTGAGATGAGAACGCCTAGTTACTACAAAAAAGTCTTCGGTTTCCTACAATTACCATACGAAACATGGCAGCATCAAGCTGTTATTTTATGCTGGTATTTTGTGAAAGTAGTCCTTACCCGGTCGAGTCGACCCACTCTTACTGGAACCGTAATGTAGCTGCAGCGTGACTCTACCATGTTTTTTTACCTACGTGCAAAAGATTCAGGATCTATGGATGATACAATTAGGGCGTATTATCAATATTTGAATTAAGGTAAGACGTTGAAAATTTATATAATTTTGAGCAATCATACATCCAATAAAGGTCCACTGCTGGAACATAGGACTCTCCAATAGATTGCTCATTGGAGAGGATTTAGCAATAGGAGACACGGTTGGCAGGCGAGTTAGCTGCCACAATTTTGTACTATTTTAAGTCGAATTATATAATAATAATAAAAAAATACGTAAAAATATAAGTCCGTGGGAACTGTATGCCCACGGATGACTATTAAATTAAATCTCCTACAGCGAGAGAGACTCAGAATTCAGCAGTAGACTTTTATGGACTGATGACAAAGAAGTAGTATTTATTTACTTCAATGCCGAAGAAAAAATCCTTAGGAAATACTTTGTTATATAAAACGACAATGTACAAAGCTACATTGGTAATACTTAACTGCGTGTAATGTTCAATAAAGAGAAGTTTATAGGCCAAGTTTATTTCTTTATTATACTGAGACTCACAATAGAATATTACTGTCAAAGAAAAACTTTAGTATAAAGTACGACTTTTGTATAAAACGAATATATAAATGCTGAAGGTAACCCGAGTTAGCTATTACATCAGGGCGTAAAATTCCTCAGTCCCCTTCGCGAGGGTACACGCAACGTCGGGAAATAAAACAATGAAATAAACTTTTTTTACACTAAATTAAAACCAAATTAATAACTTTTACAACTAATTTAATAAATAAAAATAATAAATGCTGTCATGAAACTATTAGTGGTATTATCTGTACAAAATAAAATTGAAGTACATACATAATGTATTATGGAAACAACTGCCTTATATTAAGCTAATTGGAGTTGTTTATCAGTTAAAAATTTTAACATTATTGACATCTGTTTGTCAATAATTTTAAAATTCCGGGAGTAATCTAGACTGTATTTTATCCCAAAACTAGGCCATTATTTTCGGTTAATCGAAAAATTAACAAAACAACTATTAAACTAAATAATGCCACAATATGTTGTCATCATCACCATACGAAACACATCAGCACTATTTAGCTTTTTCGGGCTGGATTTCTATGCGTGCGTCTTCCTCGGTTTAGCCGACCCACTCCTATTGCAACCATAATAAAGCTGCACTTTGGCTGAACAACGTAAAAACCTCTATCACGTGAATTGTCAAAATTAAGTGCACACTTTTGTTCGGTGGAAATTCTCCAATTTGACCATTGAGCTATTATGTACTACGTACTAGAGAAGCTATTCCAAACAAAAATTGTGCACTACTCGTATGTCTTCGCGCATGCGCGGTAATAGTAGAGTCGCGCATGCGCAGTTGGTATAAACGCGCATTGCGCTTGCGCGGTCAGTTTTTGTTATTATAGATTATACGTAAGTAGAATGGTCAGTATGTAATAATTGTTTATTTATATTGTATTGTTAATTATATCGAGTACAATTTTTTAAATTGTTTTTTATTTTGTATATGTGCTAATTTAATATAATATTACATAATATTATGTCAGAATTACATTTTAATGATATTTTTATCTGAATATTTTAAAAGGTATCTATATCAAATATAGAAAAACGTACTAAATGTATGTTTAACAAAACTTATTAACATAAAATTTAAATTACAAATATATTTATTTAAATTAGAATCATAAATGTTGTAAATAATCGTTCATAAATGCTGGGCACGCGAGAGTTAAAAATGGACGAATTTATTCCACTTTGACTTTGATGTGGAAACTTAAAAATAAAATAAAAGAATAATAAGCGGATTTAAACATGGAAATTTTTGCCAAATCATAATAACTTATATATGTTTCTATAAAAAAAAAATGTGTATAATAATATATTCGTCCTATACTTAAGTACCCACGGAAATGTCGCATCTGAACATATTAATTTCATAATCTATATTCAGTGACACGAGATGGCGTCTTAGGAATAATTTGTTTTATTATTAATTTATAATACTTTTTTTATTGAATAAGTATCTTATTAACCGATGAAAAGTAATTCCTTGGTTTTTACTGACATTTCTTGAATTATTTGTGCAATATCTAAGTACACAAGACCGCATATTTTTATCAAGAGATTTTTTTTAAATCAACACAACACGTGACAACTCTACAAGCGCCTAGCGAGTGACTGATTAAAGTGCAGTGCATGAACCGCAGTTGAGTGGAACAGAGTAGCTGAATGCGGTGTCTCCTCTAGTACGTAGTACATAATAGCTCAATGAATTTGACTTTAATATTATGTTTTATTAACTTTATGTATTGTGTAACAATTTTGACGCTTGCGCTAATAGCTTGTTTCCCTAACGCGGCTGGAAATTCATCCCTTTATGTTTATATTAACGCGGGAGCGGCACATTTTGCCTTCATGAATTTTACATGCACTCGTTGAAGACTCCTTATGTCAAAAAGCTTTTAAGGGTCTTGACTTCGAAATCTGTTCTTATAGTACTAATTAATACGAGTAACCCTTAGCATGGCTTTTCACAAAGATTTTTGTTTTTCAACACAATTAGAAAAATTATTATCAACTCTAACTTCAACTGTGACTATGAAGATAAATTATTTTATGGTTCTACTATCAAATAGGGAAGTGAAGTGGCAATGGGCCGGTTAAATAGCTCGAAGAACCGACAACTGATGGAGAAAAAGTTTCTCGAATGGCAGTCTCGCACCGGTAGGCGAAGTGTAGCGCGACCGCCCACTAGAAGGAGTGACGACCTAGTAACACATGCCAAGTCGATGGATGCAGGTGGCTTAGGAACCTGTTTTGTGGCATTCCTTGGGGGAGGACTATGTTTAGCAGTGGACTTGTTTAAGGGCTGTAATGATTATGATGTCAAATGGAATAGAATAGAGTGGAATAATTTTTATTTAATACTTACTGTATCCAAAATTATATAAAAAATGGTGAAGAACTTTTTTATATAGACGACGACACATCACACATCTGCATCTATCATCGATTAAGAATCAAACGCAGATGCGTTGTCATCGCCTAAGCACTAAGACGGATTGAGTCGTTTCCAGTAAAAAGGGTCACCGGTTCTCTACTCACCATATGAAACACAGCAGCATTAAAGCGGTACCCTGACCAAAACCTGGCAAAAGTGCGTTTTTCAGAGACTATTATCTCATTAGTTATGAGAAATAAGCTACATCTAAAAGCACATTATTAATGTTCGATATCCTATCATCACATTCCACGTTCTAATTTGTTTTTATGTGTTATGAATACATTTAAAATCTACTTTTAAAAAATGACTAAAATTATTGATTACATGCATCTGTTGCTAAAGGAAATGCTCTAATCATTTGAGAATTACACTAATGGATAGATAATTTAAAAATCTATATTCTACATTTAATTTCTTAAGTTCGCTTATCTCTTTTAATTGAAATAATTCCAAATATTCGGGCGTATTTTTCCGTGATATATTGTAGCGAGAGCGCGTAGATTGTCCGTCCGTCTTAAGCTGTTATTTTACGCTGGTGCTCTGTTGGAGCGTGGTACTAGCTCATTCACGCTATAAATAATATAGCTGCAGCGTTCCGCCACATAAAACAACATTCGTAGACTTAAATTTTTGAATAAGAGAATATTTACATTTTCACTTATATAGATAAAAAGTAATACTTATTAAAATTAATTTATGCTCTGTCACGGGTTCGTAAGAGACTTTTGCTAAAACCTTTCTTATAAAAAAAACTTGTTTGAAATAATATTGTTTTAAATTGTTTATTTATTCAACAATATTTTATAACGTGTAGTGGCGATGTAATGTTACGAACTTAGGGTTCGTGACAGTAAAAACTGCCGATTGAATTACGCTAGTGGGAAAGTTCTAGCATGCCATTTTCTAGGAAGCTCTCCTAATTCTGTTACTCGACACTAGATGGTTCCACTTTCCCATATCGTTCTAGGGGTATCATCATCATCATCATCATCATTACAGCCCTTCACAAGTCCACTGCTGAACATAGGCCTCCCCCAAGTAATGCCACTAAGCACGGTCCTGAGCCACCTGCATCCATCAACTTCCTGCATGTCTTACCAGGTCGTCACTCCATCTAGTGGGGGGTCGCCCTACACTACGCCTACCGGTACGAGGCTGCCACTCGAGAACCTTTCTTCCTCATCGGTTATCGGTTCTTCGAGCTATATGGCCGGCCCATTGCCACTTCAACTTACTAATCCGTTGGGCTATGTCGGTCACTCTGGTTTTACCGCGGATATCCTCATTTCTGAGTCTATCACGTAGAGAAACTCCGAGCATAGACCTCTCCATAGCTCGCTGAGCGACCTTGAGCGTCCTCATACGGCCAGCAGTGAAGGACCACGTCTCTGATCCGTAAGTCATCACTAGGAGTATGGTAAGAGGCAAAAGAGAAAAACTGAAATAGGAGATGGGCAGCAAAATTTTTTGAGGTTGCAAACCCGCCTGGCAAGCGTGGCAACTATGGCAAACTCCCGCCTATGATGCAATAAGTGTCGTCTAGTTCAGTAGTGAACTTGTATAGGCTGTAATAGATTGTTTAATATATTATTTGTTTACAATGGCCGTCGTGGCTAAATATTTTTGTATTCAATTGTATACAAATAAATGCAAAAATATTTAGTCGTGGCGGCCAGAGTCAAAGGAAATTCGTAGCAAACACAGATGCTATCTCAATAGCCTCACACTCATAGTCCAATGAGGCAGTAATTTGGCATGACCGGGGAGAGACAAGGCACGCGTCCAACGGCTTTATATGCATACCAAAGCACGGGAGTGAAACACCGGCAATTTCCTGACTCCGGGTTGCTACTGAGAATTTCTTGATCAAAAGTCGAACCGACAGATAGTCGTCATTATTACTGTCACTATTCTGTATTCCATTAATTTTTAAATATATTTAGTATATTACTTTATGAAAATAAAATAAAAATCAATAATACACACTATTCATTCATTTTAATTAATTATACGTATGGAATTATAATACATATTTCATTTATCATTATTAATTATTTTTATTCACTTATACATTCCAATTAAATGAGAATACTATATGGTGGTTTTTCGCTGTGCCGCATAGCAAATTTATAACAATTTTTATTTGATAATAAATTAAAATAAAATTAATTAAAAATGTAAATACTCAAAATATACAAATATACATACATGTATATTATTTATTCATTTGACAATGTATGTATACATAAACGACAAAGAAGATCCACCACCATGAAGAGTTTGTATAAGGATTAGTAATGAAATTTCTTCCAGTAGGCCATTTACAAAGATATATGATAAATAAAAGATTATAAGATGTGCGTTTTGTTCATATGCAATACATACAAAGACAAGACACATATACATACATATATATATATATATATATATATATATATATATATATACGTATATATATACGTATATATATATATATATATATATATATATATATATATATATATATATATATATATATATATATATATACGTACACAGTACACACACACTCACTGTGTAGTGGCGGTGTAAGAATATTTCTTCATGTCATCCCGTGGGAGTCGTAAGAGGCGACGGAGCGAAAACGAAATGCTTGATGGACAGCGGCATCTTCCTGATAATAAAAAAAACTTTTGAAAAAGAGGAGAGAATAAATCTAGCGTGTAGAGGAACGATTTATATATTTAAAAAATGTTATATTATTCCATCTGTCTGTCATGATTAAAATTTTAAGAGAACTCTTATTTGAGTCCCGGGTTGGAGTTTGCGTATACGTCATGGATGATATCTGTACTCGACGGCTCGACAGTCTTGAAAGTCTACTCTTTGGCTGCGCGTAGACAGCGACCATGGTCTACGGGTGCCTCTACAGGACCCATAACGGTAATGCCGACACAGCCTGATCATCGACCACGTCTAAATAGCTAGAGATTTTTTTATAGGATAGGGTGACAAACGAGCACACACTCCACCTGATGGTTAGTGGTTGCTGCGGCCCATACACATCTATGTACTACCTCGATGTCCGTCTCCATAGACATCTACGTATACTACGCGTTGTCACCCGTGAGGACTAAGATGGAATGCCTCGTTTCCAGTAAAAAGGGTCTCCGGTTCCGGTTCCGGTAATTTCTTGCTACAACCGATCCCTTCCGCAGAGATCGTGATACTTGTCGAATTTAACGCCCACCACGCCAAATAGCTCGATTCACGTTTAACCGATCATGCGGGGAGATCTGTTCATGATTTTGCCTTGGCATATGGTCTGACACAACTGGTTACTTCATCAACGCGGATTGCATATGTGGAGGACCATGCACTGTTCCTGTTAAACCTTCTGCTGACCTTTTAACCGGGCGGGGGTTTCTGTAGACGCCCCTCTCAGCTCTTCGGACCATTATCTGATCCGGAGTGTGATGCCACTCACGCTTCCTTTGCGGTTGCATTCTGCACGCTGCCGCTGTGTTTGGCATTATAGATTGGCGGATGGTGACGAAATGCGGTCTTTCTTCGCATCCTACACACGGGGGCGGGCTTGCTTCTTACCAAATAATTCCAGTGCTGCTGCTAATTCTGTGACAAATTTGGTGCTAGCTAGTTAGGGAATAGAACTTTTTATTCTATGATATCCTTAGTAGAACTTTTTATACCATCTGTGGTACCTATTGGAGAAAGATCTCAGCCTTAGTTTGATCGCTCCTGTAAGACTGCATTAAGCAGTGAGCAGAAATGTTATCAGACCTGGGCCAACTTTTCAGCTGCTCGAGATGTAAACACCAGCATCTTTTAAAAGAAGTATAACTTCACCTCCAAGTCCTTCAAAAGGCAAAGTGGTAGAATGGGCGAGACATTAGTTTGATTTCCTTCGGAAACCCGTACGTACTGGTCTCTCGCCAAGGCTATTCAAGGAAATTTCTTTAAACAATCACTTCCATATCTGCACAAAGAGGAGGACTCACTAGCCTACGCCACAAAAGAGAAAACCGACTTCTTAGGCTCCCCCTGTGCTTTCAACTCAGCTCTCGATAAGGTGACCTGGGTACACACGCGGTAGAGCAACGCTGCAGCTATATTATGGTTATAGCACGAATGGGTCAGCTCGACCGGGTAGAACCACGCTCCCACAAAATGCCAGCGTAAAATAGCAGCTTAATACTGTTGTGTTTCGTATTACGCGTGTAGAGATTCGGGAGACCCTTTTTTACTGGAAATGAGGCATTCCATCTTAGTCCTCAGGGGTGACAACGCATCTGCGTTTTGATTCTTAATCCAGGATAAATGTAGATTTATATAGGCCACAGCATCCACTTACCAACATGTGGACTGTGTGCTCGTTTATGACCATTAATTTATGAAATAAAAAAAATAATGATTTCTTATATTTACGCGAACTCTACACATTGATTAAAACGTCTTTTACGGATTTTATCGCGTTGAATTTTACTTTTAGTTATTTTTATTTTTATTCCCGACGTTTCGGGTGCTTTCGTAACGTAAAAGTCGTTTTAATCAAATAAAAGAATATAAAAAATAACACACCGCCGACTATCCCGCGGTGTGAGTGCTATATGCCTGATGTGCGATTCACACAATGCTCAGTGCTCAAAGCACTCCTCTCCGTGGACATCTCCTCAATTATGCTGCGGACATGTGCTTCAGATTCGGCACCGCTTCTAACGCGTCGTATCCGATACTTCTACACCCTAGGCGTAGTCCTAAATTCACGAAAGACAGCTTTCGTGCACGGGAGCTCTATAAAGGTAACCTGTAACCGCTCTGTTCCGCCCATCTACAGACTTATCATCATTATTTCCTTATTCGCGAAAATTATCGAATCCATTATTGACTGCCAGCGCATGCGGTATCTTGAGGAGCACCAAATGATTAGTGACCGCCAGTACGGTTTCCGTCGGGGTCGCTCAGCTGATGACCTTTTTGTTTATCTAACACATCAATGCGCGCAGGCAGTCAAGTCCAAGCGGGAGGCCTTGGCGGTTAGTTTGGACATGGCTAAGAGCTTCGGTTGGGCATGGCATAAAGCGCTTTTTTGAAGCTTCCTTCCTACGGGCTTTCCGAGAAATTATGCAAACGGATTAACAGTTTTCTGGCAGATCGGAGCATCAAGGTCATAGTAAATGGTGCATGCTCCTATTACGTGGGACACTCAATAAGTTTTAAGATATACAAAATGTATTCTTGATACTATTAATATTTTTTTAAATCTTTTTAAAATATTCTCCACCATGGTCTATACAAGGTTCCATTCGCCTAAACTAGCTCTGAAAACACTTTTGCCAGTCTTGATCTGACAGGTCGGAAATCGCTTCTTTGTAGGCAGCCACGGCTTCTTCGGCGCTTGAAAAAAAACTTGCCTTTTATTTTGTCTATGACTATTGAGAACAAAAAGAAATCACAAGGAGGCTAAGTCAGGGCTACAGGGTGGGTGACTTAGAGTTTCAACACCAGATTCCTCAATAAATGCTTTTGTTCTAAGGGAGGTATGTGAAGAGGCGTTATTGTGATGCAGCTTGATTTCTCAAAGCCCAGTCTTTGGTCTTTTCTCCCGCACAGCTTGGAAATCCTTGGGTAATGTAGTATATACCATTCAGAATTGACTGACCTACAATTTTTCAGCATTGACGTCGACAAATGTCCGCTCCGCGAAAAAAAACTAGCCACCATTCTTTTGCTAAAGTTGCGAGCTCCTTGGAGTTTTATCGGTAACTGTCCTTCTGAGTAGACCCATACCGATGATTGCCTTTTGTTTTCCGGATCATATCGATAGATATATATCTCGTCACCAGTATGGATTTTTGAAACACGTCTAGGTCGCCGTTTTCAAAACGTAGACGCATTTCATGGCACTAATCCACACGAGTCTGTTTTACGTTTTCGGAGAGTGAACGAGAAATCCATCGACGACAAAGCTTCCTCACTCCGAGATATTGATGTATGATGGTATGAATGGTAGCCAAACTAATGCTTACAACCTTTTTGATGCCCGTATATGTGATTCGTGGGTCTTCTCGCACCAACATTTCAGTAGTACATACATTTTCTGCCGTTACTGCTGTTTGCGGGTCCCCAGTTCTTTGGTCATCTTTAAGGTTGATTTTACCCCTTTTGAATTCAGCAAACGACCTAAAAATTTTTGCGCGTGATGTTGCTTTTTTTATAGGATAGGGTGGTAAACGACTCCACCCAAAAAGGTTCTCTACACTCACCATCCTAAACACAGCCGCATTAAGCTTGTAGTGTTATGCTTATACATACTTACATATCATTTTACACTATTTTAAACTTATTTTTCCACTCTGTTTTTGATGTTCTGCATTCGCCTCAAAACTTGATATTTTGCATCACCTTTATTTCCATAGGATCCTGTAATATTTTTAATTCATAAGAACACAATAACAAATCATTTTCATTTCGTATTTTTCATGCTATCAGCACTTTTTAAATCGGTGTCAATGGAGTCTACCTTTTTCGGTCTTTTATTTAGTTCTCCGTAACTCTGCAATTTCGGGTTTCGTACGCGCTGTTGCGCTACTTTTTTTTCCTATATAAATAATATCTCATTTTTCACTTAAATCTTGCCGTTTCTGTATTACGAGCCTAAAACCAAAATTTGACATGTTTTGACATCGTTGTTTATCAGGTTGTCATGGCAATTTTTATTCAAATATCGTTACCGGCCTGATGTTTTTACTTCAAAATACTCCTTTCTTCTTGGCCATTTACAAGAATTTGCTTTTAATTTAAATAATTTCAAATTTAATGAGAATAATTTTCCGTTCTTATGCCAGATCCGTCAAAAAGGGAAAATAAGCCGAACAATCGGCGAATAGGGAGTCTGACTTGAGCTTGGATACTTGAAGCATCTCCTAAAGGCCTTATCCGCACTGCCTCGGGATCCTGCAAGCCTCTGCCCGCTCCTTAAGTCGTCGTCTAGCCACGCCTACGCCTCCACCTACTAGTGCGCTGTGTTTGCCTACTTCAAGCGCCGCGTGTACCTACTTCAAACGCTGCGTGCCTACTCCAGACGTTGCGTGGACCTACTCCAGACGCTGCGTGTCTATTCCGGACGCTGTGTGTGTCTACTCCGGAAGTTGTGTTTGCCTACTTCAAACGCCGCGTGTACCTACTTCAAACGCTGCGTGCCTACTCCAGACGTTGCGTGTACTTTCTCCGGGTGCTGCGTGTACTTACTCCGAGCGGTGTGCGTGTGCCTACTTCAAGCGCTGCGGGTATCTTCTCCAGACGCTGCGTATGCTTTCTCCAGATTCTGCGTGTACCTAGAGCAGGAGCTGTGCACCTATCATAGGCATAGCCTGTGCATACTTCATTGCAGTATCTTTATCTTTGTTATTTTTTTAATAATATTGTAAATCACTATCTTCATTACAACCCATCATCACCTTCATACCTTTTTTTATAAAAGATACTGTAAAACTTTTCAAATTTTTAAATAATTTATTTTATTTTGGTTGTTTTCGTTGTAGTTAAGTTAGTTTCTTTAGTTTTTTTATTGTCGCTTTACGACAATTTGGCGCCCGACGTAAAGTTCTTCTTTTCTTCACCTTAGCTACGCCTTATCCATTTCCTTTTGATTGAATTGCTTTCTCTTTCGTTCTTAACTCTTTATTTACTCATCCTTATCATATCTTCCAAATTCTAAAACAAAACTTTTTCTAGTTTTTCAACTTATCTGGATTATATTTAGGCCTACATATAACACTTCACCTACATTCATCACTTTAATATGTTTATTCTCGATAACTTAAAGAGGTACAATCTTCCAAATTCCAAAACAAAACTTCATCTAGTTTTTCAACTTATCTGGATTATATTTAGGCCTACATATAACACTTCACTTATATTCATCACTTTAATATTTTTATTCTAGATAACTTAAAGAGGTACTATCTTCCAAATTCTAAAACAAAACTTCATCTAGTTTTTCAACTTATCTGGATTATATTTAGACCTACATATAACACTTCACTTACATTCATCACTTTAATATGTTTATTCTCAAAAACTTAAAGAGGTACAATCTTCCAAATTCTAAAACAAAACTTCATCTAGTTTTTCAACTTATCTGGATTATATTTAGACCTACATATAACACTTCACTTACGTTCATGACTTTAATATTTTTATTCTAGATAACTTAAAGAGGTACAATCTTCCAAATTCTAAAACAAAACTTCATCTAGTTTTTCAACTTATCTGAATTATATTTAGACCTACATATAACACTTCACTTACATTCATCACTTTAATATTCTTATTCTAGATAACTTAAAGAGGTACAATTTTTTATTAAATTTTTATTTCTTAAACTTAACTTTGCAATGAAAAGGGTTATTAAGTACGAATTCTTTAACAAGACTGAACTCGAATACGAAGTGAAGATTAGATGTGAGGAACCAGCTAATACTGTTTTGCATGACACTACATTTGTATATATGTTTGTATATTTGTATATAAGTTTGTATATATGTATAAATATCAATTTCAGACACATCTCGTTAGTGATGTTGCTGATCTCTGGCTCTGAGCCCTACCGCTCTGGCCGTTCTTAATCTTTACTTAAGTCATAGCGACTAAAGCTTGCTTAAGATTAATTTCTTTACCTTTATCTTCACTCAGGAGCGGATGACAACTCCTTAAATAAGCCTGGATGTCCTTTCAAAATGTTTCTTTTTCCACGCAGGAGCGGATGACAACTCCTATAAGCCTGAATGTCCTTTCGAAAACACACTTTTAGAGTGGTAGTCATTGAATGTGAACTCCACCCTTACCTGAATGCAGATGATGAATGTAAGAGATAGTATATCTGATTTTGCCTGGTGATGTCTGTTTCTGCAAAGCTGTGTTTTCATGGTTTATTTTAGAATGTACATGTCAAAATTTTTGCTGAGTCAAAAATTTTCCAGGGTCGGGGGGAAAATGTAGTGTTATGCTTATACATACTTACATATCATTTTACACTATTTTAAACTTATTTTTCCATTCTGTTTTTGATGTTCTGCATTCGCCTCAAAACTTGATATTTTGCATCACCTTTATTTCCATATAACAACACACAACAAATCATTTTCATTTCGTATTTTTCATGCTATCAGCACTATTTAAATCGGTGTCAATGGAGTCTACCTTTTTCGGTCTTTTATTTAGTTCTCCGTAACTCTGCAATTTCGGGTTTCGTGCGCGCTGTTGCGCTACTTTTTTTTCCTATATAAATAATATCTCATTTTTCACTTAAATCTTGCCGTTTCTGTATTACGAGCCTAAAACCAAAATTTGACATGTTTTGACATCGTTGTTTATCAGGTTGTCATGGCAATTTTTATTCAAATATCGTTACCGGCCTGATGTTTTTACTTCAAAATACTCCTTTCTTCTTGGCCATTTACAAGAATTTGCTTTTAATTTAAATAATTTCAAATTTAATGAGAATAATTTTCCGTTCTTATGCCAGATCCGTCAAAAAGGGAAAATAAGCCGAACAATCGGCGAATAGGGAGTCTGACTTGAGCTTGGATACTTGAAGCATCTCCTAAAGGCCTTATCCGCACTGCCTCGGGATCCTGCAAGCCTCTGCCCGCTCCTTAAGTCGTCGTCTAGCCACGCCTACGCCTCCGCCTACTAGTGCGCTGTGTTTGCCTACTTCAAGCGCCGCGTGTACCTACTTCAAACGCTGCGTGCCTACTCCAGACGTTGCGTGGACCTACTCCAGACGCTGCGTGTCTATTCCGGACGCTGTGTGTGTCTACTCCGGAAGTTGTGTTTGCCTACTTCAAACGCCGCGTGTACCTACTTCAAACGCTGCGTGCCTACTCCAGACGTTGCGTGTACTTTCTCCGGGTGCTGCGTGTACTTACTCCGAGCGGTGTGCGTGTGCCTACTTCAAGCGCTGCGGGTATCTTCTCCAGACGCTGCGTATGCTTTCTCCAGATTCTGCGTGTACCTAGAGCAGGAGCTGTGCACCTATCATAGGCATAGCCTGTGCATACTTCGTTGCAGTATCTTTATCTTTGTTATTTTTTTTAATAATATTGTAAATCACTATCTTCATTACAACCCATCATCACCTTCATACCTTTTTTTATAAAAGATACTGTAAAACTTTTCAAATTTTTAAATAATTTATTTTATTTTGGTTGTTTTCGTTGTAGTTAAGTTAGGTTCTTTAGTTTTTTTATTGTCGCTTTACGACAATTTGGCGCCCGACTTAAAGTTCTTCTTTTCTTCACCTTAGCTACGCCTTATCCATTTCCTTTTGATTGAATTGCTTTCTCTTTCGTTCTTAACTCTTTATTTACTCATCCTTATCATATCTTCCAAATTCTAAAACAAAACTTTTTCTAGTTTTTCAACTTATCTGGATTATATTTAGGCCTACATATAACACTTCACCTACATTCATCACTTTAATATGTTTATTCTCGATAACTTAAAGAGGTACAATCTTCCAAATTCCAAAACAAAACTTCATCTAGTTTTTCAACTTATCTGGATTATATTTAGGCCTACATATAACACTTCACTTATATTCATCACTTTAATATTTTTATTCTAGATAACTTAAAGAGGTACTATCTTCCAAATTCTAAAACAAAACTTCATCTAGTTTTTCAACTTATCTGGATTATATTTAGGCCTACATATAACACTTCACTTACATTCATCACTTTAATATTTTTATTCTAGAAAGAGGTACAATCTTCCAAATTCTAAAACAAAACTTCATCTAGTTTTTCAACTTATCTGGATTTTATTTAGACCTACATATAACACTTCACTTACATGCATCACTTTAATATTTTTATTCTAAATAACTTAAAGAGGTACAATCTTCCAAATTCTAAAACAAAACTTCATCTAGTTTTTCAACTTATCTGGATTATATTTAGGCCTACATATAACACTTCACCTACATTCATCACTTTAATATGTTTATTCTCGATAACTTAAAGAGGTACAATCTTCCAAATTCTAAAACAAAACTTCATCTAGTTTTTCAACTTATCTGGATTATATTTAGACCTACATATAACACTTCACTTACGTTCATGACTTTAATATTTTTATTCTAGATAACTTAAAGAGGTACAATCTTCCAAATTCTAAAACAAAACTTCATCTAGTTTTTCAACTTATCTGAATTATATTTAGACCTACATATAACACTTCACTTACATTCATCACTTTAATATTCTTATTCTAGATAACTTAAAGAGGTACAATTTTTTATTAAATTTTTATTTCTTAAACTTAACTTTGCAATGAAAAGGGTTATTAAGTACGAATTCCTTAACAAGACTGAACTCGAATACGAAGTGAAGATTAGATGTGAGGAACCAGCTAATACTGTTTTGCATGACACTACATTTGTATATATGTTTGTATATTTGTATATAAGTTTGTATATATGTATAAATATCAATTTCAGACACATCTCGTTAGTGATGTTGCTGATCTCTGGCTCTGAGCCCTACCGCTCTGGCCGTTCTTAATCTTTACTTAAGTCATAGCGACTAAAGCTTGCTTAAGATTAATTTCTTTACCTTTATCTTCACTCAGGAGCGGATGACAACTCCTTAAATAAGCCTGGATGTCCTTTCAAAATGTTTCTTTTTCCACGCAGGAGCGGATGACAACTCCTATAAGCCTGAATGTCCTTTCGAAAACACACTTTTAGAGTGGTAGTCATTGAATGTGAACTCCACCCTTACCTGAATGCAGATGATGAATGTAAGAGATAGTATATCTGATTTTGTCTGGTGATGTCTGTTTCTGCAAAGCTGTGTTTTCATGGTTTATTTTAGAATGTACATGTCAAAATTTTTGCTGAGTCAAAAATTTTCCAGGGTCGGGGGGAAAATGTAGTGTTATGCTTATACATACTTACATATCATTTTACACTATTTTAAACTTATTTTTCCATTCTGTTTTTGATGTTCTGCATTCGCCTCAAAACTTGATATTTTGCATCACCTTTATTTCCATAGGATCCTGTAATATTTTTAATTCATAAGAACACAATAACAAATCATTTTCATTTCGTATTTTTCATGCTATCAGCACTATTTAAATCGGTGTCAATGGAGTCTACCTTTTTCGGTCTTTTATTTAGTTCTCCGTAACTCTGCAATTTCGGGTTTCGTGCGCGCTGTTGCGCTACTTTTTTTTCCTATATAAATAATATCTCATTTTTCACTTAAATCTTGCCGTTTCTGTATTACGAGCCTAAAACCAAAATTTGACATGTTTTGACATCGTTGTTTATCAGGTTGTCATGGCAATTTTTATTCAAATATCGTTACCGGCCTGATGTTTTTACTTCAAAATACTCCTTTCTTCTTGGCCATTTACAAGAATTTGCTTTTAATTTAAATAATTTCAAATTTAATGAGAATAATTTTACGTTCTTATGCCAGATCCGTCAAAAAGGGAAAATAAGCCGAACAATCGGCGAATAGGGAGTCTGACTTGAGCTTGGATACTTGAAGCATCTCCTAAAGGCCTTATCCGCACTGCCTCGGGATCCTGCAAGCCTCTGCCCGCTCCTTAAGTCGTCGTCTAGCCACGCCTACGCCTCCGCCTACTAGTGCGCTGTGTTTGCCTACTTCAAGCGCCGCGTGTACCTACTTCAAACGCTGCGTGCCTACTCCAGACGTTGCGTGGACCTACTCCAGACGCTGCGTGTCTATTCCGGATGCTGTGTGTGTCTACTCCGGAAGTTGTGTTTGCCTACTTCAGCGCTGCGTGTACCTACTTCAAACGCTGCGTGCCTACTCCAGACGTTGCGTGGACCTACTCCAGACGCTGCGTGTCTATTCCGGATGCTGTGTGTGTCTACTCCGGAAGTTGTGTTTGCCTACTTCAGCGCTGCGTGTACCTACTTCAAACGCTGCGTGCCTACGACGTTGACAGACGTTGCGTGTACTTTCTCCGGGTGCTGCGTGTACTTACTCCGAGCGGTGTGCGTGTGTCTACTTCAAGCGCTGCGGGTATCTTCTCCAGACGCTGCGTGTGCTTTCTCCAGATTCTGCGTCTACCTAGAGCAGGAGCTGTGCACCTATCATAGGCATAGCCTGTGCATACTTCGTTGCAGTATCTTTATCTTTGTTATTTTTTTTAATAATATTGTAAATCACTATCTTCATTACAACCCATCATCACCTTCATACCTTTTTTATAAAAGATACTGTAAAACTTTTCAAATTTTTAAATAATTTATTTTATTTTGGTTGTTTTCGTTGTAGTTAAGTTAGGTTCCTTAGTTTTTTTATTGTCGCTTTACGACAAGCTATAGTAGCTTGTCGTAAAGCGACAATAAAATTTACGCTGGTATTCTGTGAGAACGTGGTCCTCCCCGGTCGAGCCGACCCATTCGTGCTGCAACTATACCACTAATATAACTGCATCATGGCTCTACCACGTATAAGCTGAGTCCCTTAATGATGATTGAACCGTTGTAAACTTAGTTGTTCGGTTAAACCAAATTTAAAAATCATAGCGCGCAAATGTTCACAGTTAAGATGCATCTTTTTAAAAAAGGCGCGGAAAGCGTTGCAAGCAAATTAATAGAACTTTTTTTTTAAATTGAGCAGTTGCCTTATGGAGTTCTATTTTTAAATAAATTTGCTTTTTATAAAAATATAACACTCTATGGGCTATCTATGGGATGTCTATGGGCCACAGCATCCAGTTACCATCAAATGGACTGTGTGATCGTTTGTCGCCCTAATTCTATTAAAAAAAATAGATGAATATGTCTATGGTTCATATGATTCACAACATTCTCTTCCTGTAGAAAAAAAGCAACTAACAATATAAATACAATAAATTTGTTGCAAAGTTTGAAATCCTTATTCAACCATTAATCTAATCTACAGGTCATTCCAAGCCTCGGCCGCAATAAATCTCTTTTTACGCCATTAAGGCGAGGTACACTGACAAATGGACAAAAGGGCACTTGTTTGCGATCGGTTACACACCGCATCGGGTGTCCGATGAAACAATTATCAGATGGACGTTGAGTGATATTGGAGATAAATTCTCTGGTGACGTCGCTCCCCGCAGCATTCCACATTAAACGTAGACTACATACGCTTTATTGAAATGATTACATTGACATTTCAAAGCTTACAGCAAACTTACAAAATAAAGTAAACATACTTTCAAAAAAAACTTTTTTCCTTTATTGTTGCTTTGGCTTAATGGCCTTCAGTCAAAAAGAATACAGTAAATGCTAATTATTCTATATATTTCTATTCAAGTCCGCTGCTGAATATAGGCCTACCCATAGATCGCCTCATATTTTTCATAGTTGCCAAGCTTGGCAAGCGGGCTAGCAACCGCAATTTTCTAATTTTAGTAGTTATTATGAAGAGAGTCCTGCCCATCTCCTGATTAGTCTCCCTCTGTCACCTCCTACGACACCCACGGGATATAGGGTAAGGTATATTCTTATACCACCACTACGGAGAGGCCATTCTTTTGCGTAATATCATTAGAATTTAAACAATTGAACAATGCTGCCCACGCGTGCCTCAGCAAACATACATGATGCGCTGCAAAAGCGTGGCAGCGTGGTATAGTTCCCGCCAAATTTCCACTAAATGTTACTTTCCCTTAGTGATGTGATACCAAATTGGGGCTACGTATGCTAAACGTCAACGAATGCCATTCTAGTCCTGCAGCACTATTGATTCTTAGGGGCCGCCTCCACGAGCGAGAGAGTCCGCGCTTCTATCGTCGGGTAGTCTCCATGAACGTGCGATTATTCCGCCAGCGTATCGTCGCGACTCGTAACGGTATCCTGCGTGTCCGCGACGGCTCGTAACATCAAGACAGGCAACGCAAAAATAACGCAGACGGGACGCCTGCATTTGATAGCGCACTCACCGCGCTCTCGCTGCGAGAGCGCCACGTTCCGTGGCGAGTGCACGGCATTACGATGTCATTTCGCTCGCACTCAGCCACTCATCACATCGTTCTAAAAAAGTGTAAAGAAATAATATCGCCGCGATTCTCTCGCTAGTAGAGGTGGCCCCTTAACGGTCTCGCGCGTCATTATCTCTGCTGCTACTTTCTACTTTGTATTTTTTTCATATATAAAACTGATGTGACAAGCAATTTTATAGTTCACCTGATGGTAAGTGGCTACTGGACACCTGCAGATAGCTTTAAAAAAGAAGGATACAGATGCGATGTCACCTCTGGGGACTAAGAGATAATGCCTCACAACCTGTAATTATTAATACCTCTCTATACCCATCAGAACGGATCACAGCATAGAAAAAGCTTACGCAAGTAATCATCATCAATCAAATAATCACTAAGACATGAATAACAACTTAAAAAATCTCGTTTGTCTTTCTCTTCGGGCTAATCTTCAGAACGGCGGCCTTGTCTTGAAGATTTTTTTTTAATAAACCAAGAATTAATAAAATAAATCGACTTTGATCTTAAATCGAAATAACACCACATAAATAGATCCCTAACAGGGGAAGCCGGGGCAAGTTGGTAGTATTAAATTTTAAAATAACATAGATGAAAAAAAAAAATTTATCTTTACATATATTTAATATTCGACAGCAATAATAATGTTTTTCAAGTCCGACCACGACCACGTCGACAAAATCTAAAAACAATACTGCCTAAATATGTTATACGTACGTAAATAAATAGAAATATATATAAAAAATATTTTATAATAAAAATATATAAATATATATAATTATACGTACGTAAGTAAATGGGTGTCGGCTGGACTAGGGAAAGATCCGAAAAAAGCCAAAGCTAAAACATTCACTTAACATCGGGTGAACTGTATGCTTTGTGTGTGTGTGTCTTCTATATACTATAAAAAAGGTTTTCTTGCACGGGAAATATCAAGTACGAGTACATGTGTACAATATACTTAACTTAAATACACATATAAGAAAAAAAATTCAATTTTAAACTTTTCGTGCGTTTTCTTTTCGCCGACAAAACAGTGAATATTTTCATATTCGATCATGACTGAAACAAATGTTACATACGAAAGTTATGTCTTAAATACGGCCCTTAGCTAGTCACAGGCTTCTCTCGTTTCTAAAAGGGTTAAAGCATAATTGCTTTAACCCTTGTCCGCCGCGTCTTCAAGTGCGGGTTAACGGACTACAGATAAAAATTGAGACGTTAAGGTATTTAGCCCTGTATTTTTATTAAGATTTTTGGCTTGGATGCTTGTCCTCTAAGCTATGACTTTATTTCATTCAATATCTACGTTTTTATAATTTTTTATTCAAATGCTGATGCATCACATTGCGAAGTTTTTGGGAGGTTTTGACGAAAGCTCAACCCAGCGGACAGTCCATGACGACAGTAACTCAAGTTCATAAGGCACCTAAGCGGTCAAAATAACTTGAGGTTTATATCAACATCGAAGCCCTTTTCATCGTTTTCTTTAATAATCACAAATTCACATTATTTTCACGTATCAAAATCCAACAGGAGCAACAATCCGTCGACGGTCAAGCTCCCGCCAAACTCTTTAGTTCTAATTTCCAAAACTGGCAACTGGCTAGGCTGGGCGTCAGTTTCAACATAGCAAGGTTACGCTAAGGACGTTGAATCATTAAAATCTGTATTTAGGTTTCTTCAGCTATCGATCTGCTATTTCAAAAAGGTTACCTTTTATTACTTATAGACAATTTTATTATATCCGCTCCAATGGAGTAGCGAACAAAAGAAATGATTCCAATGTAGATGCTAGGGACTAGTTAGAAATTTTCGACTGAATTCTTTAATTTGAATTCCAAATGAGTAATAAGCGAAAAAATAATTTCAATGTTTTATAATAAAATAATTATAAAAATATAATAATAATAATTGTTGTTGACGAGTACGTTTACCTGGGACAAATAGTCCGACTAGATAAGTTCAACTTCGACCGAGAGGTCAATCGACGGATTCAACTTGGCTAGGCAGCGTTCGTGAAATTACGACACATCTCCTCGTCAGGTATACCTCAAAACCTGAAAACTAAGCTGTACAACCAATGCGTTTTGCCAGTGATGACCTACGAGAACCGAGACGTGGTCTTTCACTGCTGGCCGTATGAGGACGCTCAAAGTCGCTCAGCGAGCTATGGAGAGAGCTATGCTCGGAGTTTCTCTGCGTGATAAACTTAGAAATGAGGATATCCGCCGTAGAACCAGAGTGACCGACATAGCCCAACGGATTAGTAAGCTGAAGTGGTGTAGTATAGAGCTCCCACGTTAATATACTTTAGTGTTAAGGTGGAATAATGAGGCAGTCTAAATAAAGTTTTAGTACCAACCACACGTCTCCTTCATTGACACCTTTCCTATATTACATGACGACCCTGCCAGGCGGTGCGCGTGCATTGCGCAGCGCACCGCCGCGGCCAGCAATTTTTTTTAATAAAATGGGAAAATAATTTAAAGAAAAAAATTCAATTATTGAATTGACATACTATGTGAAAAGAAAACCAAAAACTGATACGAGAAGTGGCCTCAATAATAATTTAAAGAAGTTAACTCAAAATTAAAATTGAAATATATGTAGTACTATGAAGACAATGAAACTATGAATATTATTAATTTATTAATTAGTAAACAAAGAATGAGGAAAATAAAATGTGGATTTCGAGATACGGCATATTAATTTAAAAAGGGAACGAAGTAGTTGTATTCTAGCGGGCATCACCCAGAAGGATGTGAAAATTGAGCCGAAAAGAATAAGGAAGAATTTGAGAGCTAAATTCGCACCTGTGTGATTTAAATTTCCATTTAAGACTTTAATAATTTGAGAATTTTTAATATTGTTTTTGCTTTAAAATAAAGTTATGCATAAAATTTTCTGTATTTAAAATATGATTAAATTGAAAGTATTTATCAGATAATTCACGATTTAATTGTTTTTTTTTTAAATATTTATATTACTGAAAAAATAAACACAATGCAATAATTACAAATTAATCAATAATCTAGCACTTGATTTTATATTCAATTTTATTCAGTTATAGTTTTATATTATTTATATTACTGTGTCCTGCAATACATGAATGAAATAATATGAAGATTACATTTACAATTGTTTATCATTAATTAATGTGTTTTATGTAGTAAATTTTATTTAAATGTACACAATTTTGAAAAGAGTTATAACCGATTTACTATTATTGTTTTTTTTTCTTTTCTAAAGGCATAAAATCCTAAAATATTTAAAATTGTTCTTTATAATGATTAAAAAAATTAATCTATCGCTGTGTGAAGTTTATAGCTGTTATAGTGATTTTTTTTAAAAAGCATTTTTTTATAGCAAAAGTATTTTTTTAAAAAGCTAATGCATTTTGTGATGCATGTAAAAGTAACATAAATATTAACAATGTAACTACGAGAGTGGATTGAAAAGTACTCGGCCTAACCAAGAAAATAAACACATACTAAATCAGTTATATTTTTATTTTTCTACATAATCACCATCAAGTTCAATACACTTTTGTCACCTCCCCTTCCAAGCATTTAGACCGTTGAAAAAAAATGATTCTTCCTTAGAGTCAAAATATGCGTCTACAGCTGCTTTGACCTCGTCGTTTGTCGAAAATCTTTGACCTCCCAAGTGCTTTTTTAGGTTAGGGAACAGAAAGAAGTCTGATGGTGCCAGATCAGTTGAATACGGCGGATGCGGTAACAGTTCAAAGCCACAGTTGTGAATTTCAGCCATTGACTGTACTGACGTGTGAACACGGGCGTTATCTTGATGAAACAGGACTTTTCTTCTGAGCATTCCTCGACATTTTTCTTTTATTTCCTCTCGTAAACGACGTAGTAAGGTGCAGTAGTAATCAGAGTTTATAGTCTGACCCCTTTCAAGATAATAAATCATAATCACACCTTTCGAGTCCCAGAATACTGAAGCCATCACCTTATTTGCCGATAAAATCGACTTAGCCTTTTAGGGGGTGGTGAACCAGGTCTTCTCCACTGTTTTGATTGTTGTTTTGTTTCCGGTGTACAGTAATGAACCCATGTTTTGTCCATAGTAACAAAACGATTCAAAAAATCATCTGCATCGGCTTCAAATAACTCCAAACAGTCGCGTGAAATAGTCAATCGCGTCCTTTTTTGTTCAACTGAAAGCAGTCGCGGAACCCACCTCGCAGACACCTTGTGGAAACCCAACTCGTTGACAATGATGTTTTGAGTTCATTCATAAGAGATGCCTATAATCTCGGCTATCTCTCTAATTTTTAATCTGCGGTCTCCCATTATTAAATCAAGTACTTTTTTAATATTTTCTTCAGTAGTTGACGTCGAAGGCCTTCCAGAGCGGGGTTCATCTTTCACACTCTCTCTACCACGCTTAAATTCTGCTATCCATTTTTTGACGGATGAATATGACAGAGCACAATCGCCTAATGTACTGACCATGTCATCATGGATGGCTTTTGATGATAGCCCCTTCTTATGGAGGTACTTAATGACGGCACGCTGCTCGATTTGCTCCATTCGCGGAAATTATGTCCGATTACTTTGTTAATAAATTTATAAAATCACAACTAATTATCGCACATGTTTCGAACTTCACACAATGAACTAGTCTGAACTGAACTAAATAATGTGGGTAGATTTGATTTTTAGAATTGAATGGATCTGTGTTAGGCCGAGTACTTTTCAATCCACCCTCGTATTTCTAAACTTCTGTGTAAATTAAGGAAATGTATAAAACTATCCTTTTAAGGTAAATTTTACTTGCATTCATTCACACCGTGTCATACTAGTCCGATGTAATTACAAACGATGCCTTATACGTACTTTGGAATTTAAAACAAACTTGTCTTCAAATATTTGCGGTGTTATGATTACAATTTGTATTTTGATCTGTGTTTTGCTATATTAATTATAATGATTACGTTGCTTAACATTGACTTCTTTGTTCTGTTTATCTTAATGTGAAATTTAATAATTTATTTTCGGTTTTTTATTGTTTGAATATTTAAATCATAAGCTTTTAACTATTATAATTTATTATTTTCTTGGAAAATAGTACTAATTTGAGTAGATTATGAAAGTATTTTCTTCGGATAATACGATTTTGAACTCACTACATATATAATGTTTTATACAACTAATTGATTTAAAGTTTGTTGTTCCCATATTGTGAACCTCAATCCATGACTGACACTGTAACTAAATATTATACGAGATTATTTTATGATATAAAGTAAAAGATTGTGATAAAATGTATGGTTAAGTTACGGAATACATAATTATAAATGAAAATATTGATAGTGTATAGTTGCGAGAGTAAGATAAAGAAAATTATCGGAGGCTAGTCTATCCACATACAATCAACCTGATCAGCTGAGAGTTTGGAAAACCTAATAGCCGATTAATTTTTTAAGGTTGTTCGGACACGATTAAATGCGGAATAAGTTTTAATGTATTTTTAATGAGGCAAATGATTATTTATTATGAATTGTATAGGAATATTGTCCACTATCTTGATCATGTATGTACGCGAGCCGTGTACGTGAAAGTTATGATACAATTAAATAATGAATTACATGAACTGAAATGTAAAGAAGTGAATTAAATGATATTGGTAATTTTCTTGATCATGTATATACGCGAGCCGTGTACGTAAAAGAAATGACATACATGTGTAATGAATAGCTAAAGTACTATTACTGTTATGGATAAAATAGGGAAATAATAAGTAATGGTTAACTAAGAATGAAGTAAATATATGAAAAAAAAAGAATAAAATAAAATATTGAAATGTAAAAGATTATGAAGATTAAGAGAATTTTGTTAAAATCGGTTGACTAGTTTAGGAGCCCATCGCGGACAAACAACGTGACACGTAATTTATATGTATATATATATATTATCATTATTGTCCTGACTAGATAAATGGTAGGCATAATAACAAAATGATTAAGGATACGAATAAATAATATTGTAAATTTTCGTGAAAACCAAAACATAATTTTAGGTTACACATAATTATGCCTGATTATGTAAATTATACTACTGTGACTATGCATTTTTGCGTTCTAGATATATCTTAGATTATAGTTTTCATAATGATATTAACCTTTTTTAGAATAATCTTAAGGATCTATTTTAAGAATTGATAAAAAAAATATAGATATCATATTTTTTATTCTTTTGTCGGTGGGAGGTTAGTGTAGTGTTCCCACGTTAATATACTTTAGTATTAAGGTAGAATAATGAGGCAGTCTAATTAAAGTTTTAGTACCAACCACACGTCTCATTCATTGACACCTTTCCTATATTACCGTGGCAATAGGCCGGCCATATAGCTCGAAGAACCGACAACCGTTGGGGAAAAAAGGTTCTCGAGTGGCAGCCTCGTACCGGTAGGAGAGGTGACCCGCCACTAGATGGAGTGACGACCTGGTAAGGCATGCAGGAAGTCGATGGATGCGGGTGGCTCAGGACCGTGCTTTGTGGCATACCTTGGGGGAGGCCTATGTTCAGCAGTGGGCTGTAATGATGATGATGATGAATAATAATAAATCATTTATTTTCTTTCCACAAACAGTAATTTTTACAGTTTGTCATACTTAGGTAAGCTTTGTGAGAAACTGGTTCCGGAAGTAGGTTTTTGTGAAACATTCTGTGTAACAGGTTACCAGAGTTCCAGCCCGCGGACAAGAATTAGTAGCATAATTAAAACTATAAAAGCTTTTATATAAAAATATAAAATAAAGCTACTATATTTGTTTTATTTTCAATATTTATATAATTATAAATATATAAATCTTGAAAATAAAATAAATTAATATGATAATTGAAATTCTTCTAGCTGATAAGCTGTATCTCCAGCGCCCATCTACGAGTACGTATTATAATTTATGCCTGCAATTGTTGTCACTTTGTGAAACTCTGCTTTGTGATTTGGATAAAAACTTGTATTAGTTTTACAATATTTATTTTAAACTAGCGATATGCCCCGGCTTTGCACGGTTGATTTCTGTATCTCGACAACAGCGCCATCTATTGGGTCCAAATGTAAATCTAAACCATCTACGGGCCCATTCAAACGCACATGAAAAATTTCAACACATCGGTCGAGCTGTTTTTGAGATTTAACGAGATTAACAGACAGATTTTTTAGTATAGAGATTATTATTATACTAATTATATAAGGGACCGGTTTCGCCACAATCATCATTATTCTTATATACTCTGATGACGTATAGACAGCTTCATCTTCATGAAAACATTCACATAGGTATTTTTTAATTTGATTTCTGAGTGATACTACTTTTTCGACGTGGTGTAAAAATTCAGTACCTACGGCATTAAAAAAAGCTTCACGTTTTCTCGTACTGTTTTCTTGTAAAGTTTCACTGCCGGGGCCGCACGAGTATACTATTATTTAACCTACTTGTGTAAAATATAAAATAAAAGAAGAATGATATGTCTTAAAGTAGTTTCATTCATATTCATATTTTAAATTTGATTTTGAATTTCTTGTTATTCTTTAAGTTTTCCCCATTCACTGGATCTTGGAGACAGTTTACATAAAGAAACTTCATAAGGACAAACAACCAGATAGGAAACAATTATTTGTAGGTCCAACAAATACTTTTTCTGTGCAGGATTCGATCCCACGGCATTTTATACGTCTTTTAATAAGCCATTGCGTTATATTGTTGTCCAAATAAGCTCCAAGGGAAATATATCAAATAGAAAACACCTATACTTCGAGTAAGGTCGAAAGTGTCTTGAAATTCAAATGTTCTGATATGAAAATTTGAAAAGGAATAAAATTATTAGCCTGTTACATTGTCTTGATTGTGCCATTTATAATAGAAAACAGTACAAAAGTATTTTTTTTATTATTTCAAATCATAACATTTGATAAAGTACGAGTAAGAATATGATTACTTGCCTTATATTGCTTTAGTATTAACTGGATTAATTTCCTCGTTTTCAAATTAAAAATGGCACGGTGGTCAAAAGACCGGTTGTCATGTATATAAAAAAAGTGCCTTTGTTTTCTCAACAATGGCAAAATACTATGATAATGTCCTCTAGACCGAATTTCGATCACGGCGGTCAGCCTGAATGGAGACTAGCCTTCGCAGGACGAGTTTATGCCCAAGTGTATGTGTATCACATAATCCGACACGACCGGAGAGAGATCAGGCGATGGACCAACGGTTTACGTGCTTTCAGAGGCACCGGAGTGAGACAGCACCAACTTCCTGACTCCGGGCAGCTACTGAGAATTTCTTGACGGAAAAAATCTGTAATTTATTTTTGGTCCGATCCCGGATGCGAACTCAGGGCCTCACGTTCAGCAGTCGCACGACTACAATCACTAGACTAACGAGGCAGTCAAATACTATGATATAGCATGAGAGGTGTTAAATACTATGTTCAGCCGTGGCTTTTTATAGGTGGTAATGGGTGGAAAAACTAAAATATACTTACACATTTTAAGTATATTTTATGCCGAAAAGTTGTCATCATCATCACAACTCATCAAAAATCCAGTTCTGAACATAGGCCTCCATCCACCTGCAAGTCGTAACTTCATATAGTGGGGGGTTTCCTTACCCTCCGGTTATTTTTTTATAGTTTAAGGGTGATAAATGAGCACACAGTCCACCTGATGGTAAGTGCATGTTATGGCCCATAGACATCTACATTTATCCTGGATTAAGAATCTAAACGCAGACGCTTTGTAACCCCTGAGGACTAAGATGGAATTTTAGTAAAAATGGTCTCCGGATCTCTACACTCACCATACGAAACACAGCAGTATTAAGCTGATATTTTACGCTGGTATTCTGTGAGAGCGTGTTTTTTCCCCGGTCGAGCCGACCAATTAGCGCTACAGCCATAATATAGGTGCAGCGTGGCTCTACCTCGTATAAAAATCAATTATCTACTAGAGATGGTGGTCGGTCCATTTTTACTTCGGCTTACTGACCCTTTGGGCTAAGTCAATCACTCCGGTTCCACTGCATTTATAACTGTTACAATTTCTATTAAGCAGATCAACTCAGCACGGATGAAGGGCATAGCTCGTTGAGCAACTTCAAGCATCTTCAAACGGCGAGGTAACCAAACACTGTTGTCACGCTTCTCCATTACGCTTTTATGAGCAAACTTCACATATCCTCGAAATATAAATATTTTATTTTTCCGCATAGAGTTTTCCTCAAGGGGTTTTCAAGACGAGTATGCGGTAACATGCTGATTGTTTGTATATTATGTTACAAGATTTTTATAAAACCAGGATTTCGAACAAAATCATAGGATTTTGAGCTAAAAACTATTTTTTTTAACATTTAAGAGTATTATGATGAAATGAGATAGGCAGTAATTTTTATATGAATGCAATTTTTAATAAAATAGGATTATTAAAACTTTTTCTACAAAATTGGTCACGCAGTAGAAACTAGAGAATACCGACATATCCCAACGGATTAGTAAGCTGAAGTGGCAATTGGATAGCCATATAACTAATTCTGCTGTGTTTCGTATGGTGAGTGGACCCTTTTCACTGAAAACAAGCCATTCTATCTTAGTCCTCGCGGGTGACAACGCATTTGCATTTTGATTCTTAATCGAGGATAAACGGAGAAGTGTATGAGCTACGCTACAGCATCCACTTGCCAGCAGGTGGACTGTGTGCTCATTTGTGTCTTTTATTCTATAAAAAACGTACAAGAATTATATATAGAATTCATTTCATGCATTCATGTAAAGATAAGGAAGAAGCTGGTGCCCTCCTTCTGGTTTCTTTTCTTCTGTCGCCTCTTACGACATCCTTGTGACCCTGACCTTCACTAATAACAACCCCTAGCAAATGGTTTAATCTTTAATTAGCAAGACCTACTACTGCAGGCTAAGCCTTGACCCAGGAGTTAATAAACAAAATCTAGGTTTTATGTAGGTGCCGCATTTTTATTGTATCGGTCAAGGACGCGAAATGCCGACTCATTACGTTCCATAAGTCGTTTAAAATTTGCTTTATCCTCTATAGTTAATTGCATGATCTTCAAAAGCATACTGTGGTTGCTCAGAGACTCAGAGAATACCTCACTAATAAAATAATTCAAAGGCATGTCAGTGAATAGCTCGAATGAGGTAGGATCACCCTCTCACATAATGCCAGACTACGAGTAAAAGTCAAGCTTAATGCAATATGTAATAATGATAATAGAACCGGAGACACTTTTACTAGAAACGAGGCATTCCATCTTAGTCCTCAGGGGTGACAACGCTTCGACGATAAATGTAGATGTCTATGGTAAACAGCGGGTTAACTGGAAAGAATGCCGAGAGTCACTAAGTCTGCTCGTTCTTACCATAGTTATAAGGTGTATCAATTAAGAATAAATAAGAATAAAAACTAACTTTAACTGCCCCGTTGGTCTAGCGGTTGTAGTAGTTGTAGTAGTAACTTCAGATCACGAGGTCCCGGGTCCGGCCAAAAAAATATCAGTTATATACTGAGTTTTTCCATTAATTTCTCAGTAGCTGCCCGGAGTTAGGAAGTCGGTGGTGTCTAACCCATGTGTCTCGGAAAGCACGTAAAGTCGTTGGTCCTGCGCCTGATCTCACTCCGGATGTGTCGGTTTACCGTCCCATCAGAGCATGAGAGTAAGAAAATAGAGAGTGCATCTAATACTTGCGCACACGCATGGGCACTATAATCCTGTCCTGCGCCGATGGCTTGTTTGTCACCGTTATTCTGAAAAAGTTTATCATAGAATAGCGTAGCGGATGCTTCGTACATTTCGTACGTTTCGTAACAAGCCCCTTAGAAATGAGCGGAGGTCAGCACTGTGACGTACATATATAGACAGCCTTTATATATATTGTTATGTGGTAGGGACCAGTATTCTGCCTAGCAGACCGCGTCCGATAGACACCACTCTCGTACCTATGTTTGCCCAAAGCAGTGCCTGCTCTGCTGTGATCCTCCCTGAAGGACGTAGAGAGCCAGTATAATTGTAGGCTGTGAGGCATTCCATTCAGCCTACAGAAGTAAAAACGCATCCGTAGACGTTTTTGTTTGAAGTCAGCTGCAGGTGCACGCACGCGCGCACGCACGCACCCGCACACACACACACACACACACACACACACACACACACACACACACACACACAACATACACACACACACGCGCGCGCATGCACGCACGCACGCACGCACGCACGCATGCACGCACGCACGTACGCACGCACGTACGCATGCACGCACGCACGCACACACGCACGCACGCACGCACGATCATGTGAACTGTACTCGTAAGTCCGTTCGTTACTTAAGTTTAATAAAACTAAAAAGAAAAGTGTGAGTCACAGGACTTCACGTCCGAAGCGAAAACTTTTCAGCTTTGCGATCTTGGAAATATTATTTTTAAGTTGTTAATAAATATCTCTAGGAAGTATTTTATATGAGAAATGATTTTCTAAACGTATTAATATAGTAATAGAGAATTGATTTTTTGCGCTGTTTTATATGAAATAAAATTATTATTATAGGTATATATAATACAAAATGAAAAACAATTATAAATACATGTCAATTTTATAAAATTTATTCAATTTTCAACATTACTTTCATCTATTTTATGTATCACAGCGTGACGATCACGGGAGTTCAGTTCTTTTACTCATCCCAAAATTGCTCAACGTGCCCAAAGAAGCTTTCACTTCAAAAATAATCCTAAGCAAATCCAGTCTTTTGATCAAAAGCCTCCTCGGAATTATGATAAAATTATGATTTCTGAAATGATGTCTCCATTTTGTCGTATTACAGTTTTTAGGAATCCTGGTTTTATCAAGATCCTAAGCCACGTTACATATTAGGAAGTTATTATGATAAATTATTAAAGCGTGATATGCTATTTCGGGAGTGGAAAGCATCGCCTAACAATATGACCAAAAGATTAGAGTACACTTCATTTAGGAATAAGGTGAATAAATTAATTAATAGTGCTAAGAATAGGTATAGACAAAAGGAAATAAATGATTGTAACGGGGATTTTAGAAAAATATGGGAAAATATCAATACGTGGATAGGACGCTCTAAACCTAATCTAGATAGCGTTATCTTGAAATATCTCGGTAAAATAGATAATATACACAATATATGTAGTGAATTTTCAAAAACCTTCACAAAAGAAATAGAATGCATAAAACATAGATGTAACACTAATTTCCTAAACAGAAATAGTTATGTTAAATCGAGCGAAGTATCTTTCAGGTTTATAAAAGTAAACTCGGCGGAAATAAAAGAAATTATAAATAAGTTGTCAGAACGAAAGTCACCAGGGGTAGATAAAATTAGAGTTAAGGATTTGAAGTATATAAAAAATGAAATAAGTCCAATTTTAGCAAAGTTTGTCAATTTATGTATAAAAAAAAGTATTTATCCAGATGAATTAAAAAAATCCATAATAAGACCTATTTTTAAAGGTGGCAGCCATTATGAATACACAAATTACAGGCCAATAGCTATTCTTCCAGTAATAAATAAAATTGTAGAAAAGGTAGTAATACAAGGAGTGGGTAGATTCTTAGAGAAATTTAACATTATTACTGAATGTCAACATGGTTTCAGGAGAGGACGGAGTACTAGTACTGCGTTAACTAAGTTTTCGGAAGCAATTAACTACAGTCTTAATAATGGTAAACAGGTGGTGGCTCTTTTTATAGACTATAAGAAGGCATTTGATACTCTGGACCATGAGGTACTTCTGGGGGCTATGGAGGAATGTGGAATTCGGGGCCCTGTAAATGAATGGTTCCGTAATTATTTATCAAATCGGACTATTCACACTATGGTGAGTGGGACGACTGGCGCTGAAGAACACATCTCTCTCGGTGTACCAACCGGTTCTGTGTACGGCCCCGTAGGGTACATTATATTGGTGAACAGTGTGGTTAATGTGGTGCATCACTGCGATACCTACATGTACGCCGATGACATGTGCCTATTGTATGCTTCCAAAAACTTACACGAAGCTTGCGATAAAATACAGGAAGACTTTGATAGGATTACCCAGTGGGCACATGATAACGGCATAATATTGAACTTGAAAAAAACAAAGTGTATGCATTTACATTCTCCATACAACAGGCTAGCTAAGAATGTACGCTATGAAGAAATAGGTATTGTAGGGCATGACTATGAGTGCTTGCACAGGGGAAAATTATCATGTCAATGTGCCAAAATAGAATTTGTTAATAGTTACAAATATTTAGGACTGTTGGTAGATAGTAGTTTTAATTGGAAATTACACATTGAAGAAGTATGTTCAAAATTAAGGTCCATTTTAGGCAAATTCTATCAAATTCGAAAAGTAGTAAGTAAACATGTTCTATTAGTGGTTTACTATGCATTAATTGAATCTTTAATTAACTATGGTCTTATTGTGTACGGCCGTACATTTAGTACTTATATAAAACAAGTGAAAAGCCTACAAATACGTATTATAAAATTTTTAGTTAATTCAAAAGATAAGAAAAGCTGTAAAAAACAATACGAAAAATTATTTCCTATGTGTAAAATACTCCCTGTTGAAACACGGTTAAAATATTTAATAGCAATTGAACATTACTATACTGACGACTATAAAGTACCTATTACTAACACATACAACACGCGTAACGTAAGGGAAAAAGAACTTGAAGAGCCTAGTGCAAATAATTATTATGGACAGCGCTTGAATAAATACATTGTACCCAGAATATATAACAAAATAAAATGGTTAAGAGAAACGCCTCCAAATAAAAATAAAAATAAATTAAGCAAAAATTTATTAAAATCCTCTCTGAAAAGGACATTATTAGCAGAGCTATGAACCATACATTGTTGCATACTTTTGTTAATCGTTTTTTATGTTTGATTTATTTGATTTGTTTATTGCTGTTGTTGTTTATTTTTTAGTTTAATAATTTCTAAATATTGTGAAATTGTAGTAAGGTAAGGTTATATTTTTTTGTAGTAATTAATTGTGTTTTGTTGTTTGATGGTGCATAGTGATATTATATAGTTTTAAGAGCGTGTACTCGCCGACAAACTGATTGCAGTTTGGCGAGATAATAGTAAAAATAATGTACTTACATTTGAGTGAATAAATAAAAAAAAACTATAATAAATCCAATGTCATTAAGGTAACAAATACGTTTTCTTTTTTTTATGGGAGAGGGGGCAAACGAGCATAAGGCTCACCTGATGATAAGTGATTACCACCGCCCCTAAACAGCTGCAATACCAGGAAAACTGCAAATGCGTTGCCGGCCTCTTAAAAAGGAATAGGATCTTTTCTTGAAGTTCCCTAAGTGGTATCGGTGGTATCGGTGCGTGTTAGTTGATTCCACAAGGAAGTTGTGCGAGGAAGAAAACTTCTTTTAAATCGCTTAATGATGGACCGCCAGTCATTCAGATAGTATGGATGGTATCGCGAGTCTTGTCGCGATGTGCGATAGTGAAACTGTGCGGTTAGAATGAGTCCGAACCTCAGAGCACTCATCGTGGTAGATGCGATAAAATACGCAAAGAGATGCAACATCTCTTCGTAGTGCCAGTGAATTAAGCCGATCGGAAAGAGCTCGGTCGCCGACGATTCGAACTGCTCTGCGGAGCACTGGCACTGGGGAGCCACGGCCCAGAAATGGGAACAATATTTCATGTGCGGCCGAACCTGCGCCTTGTAAAGTTACAGACGGTGAGCCGGCATGAAATACTGTCCCGCTCTGCTGAGCACGCCAAGCTTTTTCAAGGTCAATTTGGCCTTCTCTTTCAAGTGACCACGAAACTGCACTTCACTCGATATGTCGATGCCGAGGATTCCGACACTAGCTGAGGCAACAAGGGCAGTGCCTAGAAACTGAAGAGATACGACAAAGGTGTTCTTTTTAGCGGTAAACGTGCAAACTTGTGCCTTCTTCAGTCCGAGATTTTGTTCAACAAAGTCTCGATTTCAGACACAAGTTTGTCCCGGTACACGGCGACGTTTTCCCGAGAAATATTGGCACGGCCGGTGTAAAAAGCATCACCAGTGTTGTCGTCTTCATTGCAATGAATGCTACCGATTTGCAACCTATCATTGATATGCAGAAGAAACGTAAAATTATAAAGGCGTAATATCATCGTAATCATTATAAAAAGCAGTTGCGAGGAAACTTGCGATCGTCATATTTTATTGCAGTCAAAGGGCCGACTTACACTTTCGAAACAAATTAAATTTTTAAATATTTCTTATTAATATGTTCTTACTTTGTCATCCAATTCTGAGCTATGTTCAAAATTTTAGTTTTCTAGTTCAAAGGTTAGAATTAAAAACTAACTTCAACCTGAATAGACATACATGAAAACGGGTTAATAATAAAAATGCGGTCAAGTTGATAGCCTTGAATTGACATTTTAATATCTACAATTTGATATCCTTACGAAGCGAACCATACACACATATCTATTTCATGTTCCGATAAGTCTGTCTATGTAGGCCCAAAACTCTATGATTAGCCGTACACTTCACTGCTGTAACAAAAACTTTTCATCTTTTGATATTTTTACGACAGTATATTTACTCAAATAAAGAAATAACCTTAATTTTAAGAAACAAGAAGTATTTCAGTACAGGTCTTTGTATTTTTCCCCACACACTACCTAAACCTCACTCAACATCACGAACAAATATGTATGAGTACATAAATATTATGTTATTTCGAATACCTTCAAATATTTTAAATATTATATTATATTTTTTATAGAAAAAGTGTGATAAAAAAGCGCACAGTTCACCTGATTGCAAGTGGACATCCATATTCATCCTCAATTAAGAATCCAAATGCAGATGCGTTGTCACCCTGAGTACTGAGATGAAATGTCTCGTTTCCAGTAAAAAAGATCTCCGGTTCTGTACACTCACTATACGAAACATAACAGCATTATGCTGCTATATTGCGCTGGTATTCTGTGAGAGCGTGGTCCTTCGATATATTTTAATCACACAATTCAAGAAAATATAGTGAATGAGAAATGTAAATATTTACTTTTAATTTCAAGCGATAACAGTCAAACGCTGGTTTACGGACTGATAATTTAAAAGCCATAGATAGGAACCTTCCGCTCGACCAGGAATAATTAACGGTTAATAATAGCTTTACTGGTATTTTTTAAATTTCGTAAGTGGCTTAAGATATTCAGTGATTATCAGTTTTCAGTCATCTATCGTAATCTGCTATACATTGAAGTAATATGTACGTAAGTACGTACTAGAACAGCTATCTCAAACAAAACATGTGCGCTACTCTGTGTTCGCGCGGATGTTTTTTTAATCATAGAATAAAAATAAGTAGAATGACCCGTAGGTAATAGTAGATTGTATTGTTAAATAGGTAAATTATATAGAGAACAATATTTAAATTTTGTCATTTATTTTGTATATTATATTTGCTTAATTAATATAATATTACATGATATTATATCACAATTACATTTTAATGATATTTTTATCTGAACATTTTAAAAGGTATCTGAGTCAAATATAAAAAAAATAGTAAATGTATGTTTAACAAAACTTATTAATATAACATTTAAATTACAAATATATTTATTTAAATTAGAATAAAAGTCTTTCTTATGAAATTTTTATGCTTTCATAAGAATTTTTTATTTTTATGCCCAGCATTTTTATACTGGGCACGCGAGAGTTAAAAATGGATGAATTTATACCACTTTCTTTTAGAAACCTAAAAATAAAATAAAAGAATAATACGCAGATTTAAACATGAAAAATTTTGCCGAATTATAATAACTTATATATGTTTCTACATAAAAATGTGTACAATAATATATTCGTCCTATATTTAAGTACCCACAGAAATGTCGCATCTGAACATATTAATTTCATATACTATATTCCCTGACACGAAATAGCGTCTTAGAAATAATGTGTTTTATTATTAATACATAATACTTTTTTATTGATTAAGTATCTTATTAACCGATGAAAAGTAATTCCTTGGTTTTTACTGATATTTCATGAATTATTTGTGGAATATCTAAGTACACTCGATGGCATATTTTTAACAAGAGATTTTTTTTAAATCAACACAACACGTGACAACTCTATAAGCGCCTAGC